>JAPSGF010000043.1:3784904-3951334 GCA_035772895.1 Perdix hodgsoniae
GGGAAGGGAAGGGAAGGGAAGGGAAGGGAAGGGAAGGGAAAATCTCATATTTTAGTGAACTTTGTTACTAGTTCTACTGGTACCAGTCAAGACTGAGAAGAAAATGAGTGTAATGACTTGAGTGCCAGTTTGGTAGAAGGTTTTGGCGTGGAGGAGCCAAACTGCAGAAAGGTTACTGCTTCTCAGAATGAAATCATGAAAGCTTGCACACTTTTTAAGAATGGTTCTTCTACATCTGTCTGGAATAGATTGCAAAGAGATATAGGGAGAGATGTGACTAAAAGATAAATACAGGATGGCAACCTCCAGAGTTGTCAGCCTAATAAATTTCGAAAGCATTTTGAAAATCCCTGACAAAAATTCCAAGAAAACAGAATTCTTCAGGTTAATGCCAGAAATCTGGCATCATGGTGAAGCTAGTACTAAAATCAGACTCCCTGCTGCCTTCCAGTGTAAAAATAACTCAGTACTTGTGAGTGCACTAGAGAAGACAAAGCATCCTAACAGTTTTTTAGAGCTAATGAGTCAATTACTGAAGCTAGAAAAGATGTGTTCCTAACAGCATATTTAAAAGATAAGCTGTGGGATGGATGTGTACCTGTTTACATCTTATGTTTCACAAGAACTACTTCTAAAAATTATGGGGACCTAGCTGATAAATTCCTCTGCACTATTATTAATTAGACAGATATATCTTATAACAAACAAATAATGCAATTTAAAATCTATGAATTAAGTTATCACAAACACAGTGCATTAAGATTCTATAGCAGGGACTGTATTTCATGAGGTCCGAAAGATGATGACTTTGTCATTTCTATCTTCTCATCAGCTTAAGTAAAACTAGGCCCTTCTAAACTGGTTATGCTGGGGAAAACTCTGGAGACTGACTCAAAGGCAACAAGAAACTTCTTTGAAGAATACTGTCAGGAAAGCAGCACTTTGAAGTAACTACTGTGTACAGATAGTCATTGCTAGAAATAATTCCTCTCCCAGTAAACCAGAAACAGGAAAACAGATAAACAGTATTTACCCTGAAATTTGCTGAGGTCACAGAAGAAGGCTGGTAAAGAGCTGGGAATGAAACTTCATTAGCTGTCCTTCGTTTGTGACTATAAGTTTCTGCTGAGAAATGCCTGTTCTAAAATGAATTATGAGTTAATTAGCTTTCAGAAGGCTGACTCATATAGTTCAGAAGCTGTAGCCCACCAATTTGGCATTGCATATTAATTGTAATAGAGAAAGGAGAAAACAAAAATAACAAAAAACACCAAAAAAACACAGATTCTTCTCTGTCTTGTTTTTTTGAAAGAATAATCATTTACAAATCAAGACATGTAACTAGTTACCAAAGCAACAGTAACTAAGAGAAACCAGTCATGTTTTTTTGCTGGCTGTTTGACAATAGAGTTAATACATTTAGGTGTGAAATATCCTATCTAAATGCATAGCAGCATTGTCATGATTGATAATTAAATATTTCACATTACAGAGAGAATTGCAAGAATGTCATTAGCATAAGAAAATGTAAAGAACATTATGCAAAATACCTCTCAATTGAAACAAATGTTAAAAAAAAACCAAAAAACGTATACTTTCCTATGTAGCAGAAATTAATGGTGAATTTGGGGATCAACTGTATATTAACATTACCAGTAATATCTTGTTAATGAAGTATAAATGGCTTCTTATTACATAATTGAGAGATTAGCCAAACAGAAAATTAAAAGCTGGAAGTAGATCCCAGGCATTGCCTTGACTAGTAGTTCAAGGGACTGACATGGAGACAAACTTTTGCTGAAACTTGACTTGCGTCTTCAGAAAATATCTAACAATCCATGCACATTTTTACAATCCAGAGCAGAGCATGATGATCAATGAGCAGTGGGGCTTATGCTTTTAACATATTGATGAAAATATTCCTTTTAGAGAAGTCTTTTTGCAGAAAACTGAGGCTTTGTTTAATTTTTTGACATCTGCTTTCCATGCTCTATTTATTTTTTCTATGACATGTGATGACCTGAAAGACAAAATATTTTCTCTGAAACCTCAAAATTTTATGTTTTGAAATGCAAGCAGGTGTCCTCTGAATTTCATTTTCTCCCCGTCTCCACCATCTTCTCAGATTCTTCTTCTGAGCTTCTCTCTCCTGGTGCACTGCCATCAGGGACTCCTAGGAATTTGGCAAGACATGGATGTTCAGACACAGAATAAACAGAGAAACTGGACTTGAAAGAGAATTAACTATGACTTGTATGGTGGTAGCAATCCCAAATACATTTAATTTTTAGTCAAATATGCACATAGGTATTGGTTTTAAGCATTTCTGACAGATGCTTATATAATTATATAATTATATATTATAATTATACTTTACTCAACTTGCTATAATTTTCATCATTAGTTTCAGCTGACCTATGAAGCCTCCTAATTACTGGGCATGCAGCTATTAAAATATATACGCTTAACGTTGATGATGAAAACTTTTGTACAGAATACTTCAATATTACAGAAACTGAAGAGACAGCTTTACTCAAATCACTTGGGAAATTCCAGCAGCTATAGTGTCAAGCCATATAACCATGCAATACCCTGCACATTACAGATCTAGCTCCTTAGAAAAACACTAGCTCTGCAACCATCCATCAAATAAATGACTCAGTCCTGCAGAAGCTAACCAGTAACAATAGGCTTATCTGTGTTTTGTGCTAGATTTTATGAGCTGCCTGGTCTTGGATGCCAAGATACCTCACAGGCACTTCAACCACCACATGTAGGATTTCATCAGCAAGTGACTGAGGGTGTCTCAGATTTTTTACAAGGAGGAGCCACTAGAGTGGGATCCCTCTTTCCCCCTCCTGAATCATACACATGATGCCCCCATCTGAACTTCTTGCCTGTGCTACACTGATGGCTCAAATGTTACTGGTAGCTGGTTTAGGTCAGGGACTAGCAGCAAGAGAAAAGACAAATGGGACAAAAACCATCTCCACAGCCCATTTTGTCATGAAAGGCAGTATCTGACTATTCACCTCTGCTTAAACAGCTCCCCACTGTATTTTGCCAAGCCTCAGGGATAACATTTTGATGGGAATGGGTCCTCACACACATCCCTGGGAGGAGCTGTAGCCATTTCTGTGCTGTGTGTGATCTGCTTGGCTTTAATGGCTCCATCCTGGATATTTTCTGACTCCTGAGCCATGCTCACAAGGGACCATCTTCCCAAGTGGCTTTGTGGCCAATGGACTGCAGGTAGTTGATCATCCTGGTGTCAGTCAACCACTGTATGGTGTTGTAGAGCAGAGGGCCATGGAGCCCAGCTGGGTGAAGCAGGGCAGGCAGGGCCTGCACACAGGGACCCATCAGACATGGAAGTCTAGCA
This sequence comes from Perdix hodgsoniae, assembly GCA_035772895.1. NCBI lineage: Eukaryota > Metazoa > Chordata > Aves > Galliformes > Phasianidae > Perdix > Perdix hodgsoniae. The sequence continues at coordinate 3,788,287 of JAPSGF010000043.1, forward strand.
TTTTGGGCTGGAGATTTTAAGGGTGTCTGTGTAGGGGACAAGCTGGCCCAGTCATGCAGATTGAGATCTTCAGATATTCCATCCAAAACTACCAAAACTTGTGTTGAAGCTCAGATTTTCTCTCCACAGACAGCTTCAGTAGAATATGTAAGACTAATGTGACCCAGGAGAGTACTCCAGGGCTTTGTGCTTGAACTTGCTCTGAGGAGCAAGCTGACCTGAGGCTCTCCTCCAGGCCTAGGAGCTGGTTCTTCCTACTCCTGGGTCCTGGAGCAGTCAGGAGGCTTGCTCATGTGAAGACATGGAAAATTTGGGCTCTCAAAAGGCTGGATAAGTTCAACTTAGTGCCTTTGTCCTTTGTTCTCTTAACAGCTCTATTTTTCCAAGGTTTAATGCTCATCTCTTGCAGTAGGAGATCCCTTTATAACACATCAACTTGCTGTATGCCTGACAATGCGAGTTTAGAAACTTGTAAAGCAAAGAATGCTGTTTTTAAAAAAGGGCTATCACAATTATGTGTACTTGTGGGACAAAATTAAAGACAGACGATTGAGGGTTGAGGCCACAGTAATTGAAACGTTATCCACAGCATTATCCACAGCCAGATGCTAGAGACCTTATTCCAAACTCTATTATTTCCTTTTAAGTTTTATAGAAGTAATGTTTGGTATAAAAATGAGCTTGTAATTTAGGATTTTTCCCACTCTTTGTATGCAGTTTTCTTTTTTAAAATATAAAGAGAAAAGGAAACAAAAGTTTCACAATAAGAACAAACTGAAATACAAGAACTTCTGCAGGAGACTGAAATAGCAGCAGGATTAAAAGCAGAAAATACACACATCCTACAGGTTCCTTTCTTGCCTTGGAGGCCTCCCATTCAAGTACTGACCAGGACAAATGTAGCTTAGTTTATGATAGCTGACAAGCTCAAAGCCTCTCTGACTGAGACAGCATTAAGTAATTTTCAAAACATACTTTGAAGCTCTAGGCAACAATAAAACAGCATTAGGAATCAAGTTCAGCTCTTCTACATTTGCTCAGCACTTCATCTTTGCTGCCAATGTAGTGGTAAATTTTAATCTGTGTATATGTTGAAGGCATGGACATGTGTATATATAAAAATGTTGAAGTATTTTATTAACTCACAGAATTGGAAAGATCTGCTGTTTATTTTGGAGAACTTCAGATAATTTCAGAAGGATGTATTTATATGATACTTCTATTTTCTTATTTTATATAGCTAATTGATAATATACATGATCTTTGTCAAGTACTTTTAACAGTTATTTACAATGTCTTAGCTTAAATTAAAGACATTCTTCTTAATTTTTAACGATTTTGGGAAAATTCCAACTATCTGTGGAAGATAATGGACTTTATGGCTTGTTTCAGCACTACTAGAGTCAATAATTTCTCATTAACCTCAATGTCTGCAGGACCAAAGCTCTAAGATCCAAATGGCTAACAGCTGTCATCTTGCCCTCTAGTGGCACCACTGAATAAAAACCACATGACTGCAGTATTCTAAATTTATGAAAAAAATATGTTGAACCTAGAGGAAAAAAAAACAGATATAAAAAAATGCCCAACTATTCCTCTAGCATGGCAGACAAGATAAGGCTATTATAAAAGGTCTTAAAACTTTGCAGGAAGGTTTGCAATAGAAGATCAGGCAATTTGGATAGCTTGGTTTATTTTACTGGTAAACAATAACCCACATTTTTTCAGTTTCTTCTGAAGCTTCCCTTTCAGGGATTATGATGTCAGACTTTTTGATCACTGGGTATCTCCCAGTTTTCTAATGACTGTGAGCAAATGATTTAAAAAAATTATGACTGCAGGAATTTCTACCTCCAATTTTTGCTGGCAACTCTATGGCTTGTTTATAGGATGCAGAGTTGTTACATGCAGAGATTTGGGAAGCTGATATAACAGAAAAGTAAGCCAGCACAAAGAGGGGATTTATTTTTAGCTAAATCAGCTCTCCTATCCAGTTCACCAGGTGAATTCTAACATTAGAAGAAAGAGCTTCCTAGGGAAACTGGACTTTGATCAGCTTTATATGCAAAGGCACTGACTGAGTAATGTCAGAGACCTGGGGCAGACACAAGGAGAGGGCACAAGAGCACTGATCTACAGGACCTCTGTGTACCTTGACCAAATCTTCTGTGTATTATACAGACTGATGGAGAAGAATTGCCCAGTCTCAGAGTCAAAACCAGCTTCCCCCTTGGAACCTTTAATGAATAGTACAGTTCTGGAAACAATTCAAGATCTAACCTCCACCAGCTTTTCACCCATTGTTTTTGTTTTTCCCACTTGAGAGGAAATCTGAGGCTCTTCAAGTAGTCTAGATTTTTTTAAGTAGTCCATGGAAAAAGACTCTGTTAGAAGTACCTCACTGAAACTGTATAAGGAGGAAAAGATTATGCATTCCTGGCAAAGTAAATGATAAAAGACTTGAGGCTCTTTCACTACTAAATGACATAATCAGAACTGCAATATTCATGCAAAGGAAAATTCACAAAGATAAATCATGCTCTGTGAAGAAATGATGACATTGTCTCTCACATTAATGACCACCTCCATTGAAAAAGCCTGCTCACAAACACTTCTAAAAGCAATAAAAAGTATCATTTCAACAAGGCATACCTTTGTAATGTTGCAAAAGAGTTTCTATTTCACTTTGCAGAAGTTACCAAATAATGATGAATATCTTTCTAATTTTCCACTAGGCCTTAGTCTAGAAATCCTTAGATGGCGTTTAATCATATTGACTCTGGCATACGCTTGTAAGAGTATAAGTGCACAGTTTCATACCAGTAAGGACATTTATCATTTCAGTAGGAATTTTTCTGTGCCACATGCTCCTTGATTACTCAAACGGAAAAAAAAAAAAAAAAAAAAAAACAAGGGGGGGGGGGGGGGGGGGGAGAAGGGAAAACATTACTACATTACTAGAGATGACCCTAAGCCACAAAATCCTGATGAGTAAAATTGGTTCTCAATATGTATTCTGGATCATTTTGTAGCAGAGATTGTCTAGGAATCAATAACATGAAAAAACAGAAACAACCAACATAAATGTATATTGATACAGAAACCACAGAGGTTTAGATTCAAGCTGCCTTCTTCACTCTGTGATCATAATTTGCCTGAGTTGTCTGTTTATGTCCTTAGTGACTCCATCAGTGATGTCAGCAGTGTGTTGCATACTATAATTCATACACTTTTTTTCAGAAAGCAGAATGGTATTTGTAAATAAAACTATTTCTAAGTGCAGGCTGTCAGAGTAATTTTTAAAATGTTCAGATATTAGGCACGTAAATCAAGTAGTTGTCTTCCTTATTTCCCTTTTGAGTGTCTCACCATAGGCCACTTTTTCTAAAGGTTACTTGAATCAAATAGTTCTAATTGATTCAAACGTTGAAAAAGTCTCTTGGTTTATTGGCTACAGGTGAAACTCAGAGATAAGCACCTTACTTTAATTTCTCTGATTTCCTTAAAAGTCAGATGAAATAAAGCAGTAATTTCATTTTTTACCTGAAGCTTTAATTACAATTATTGCTTTAAAGATAGTGCTTTAATCTAAAGAGGTGCACTTGGACTGTTCTGGTATTGGAACACCTATTCTGACCTGACCCTACAAAAATTGTTCCCATAGATGTTAGGGATTTACATGCAGTGCAATCAGGAGAGAAAAATCTTCCTTTAAGTGAGAAAATGAGTTAATTGTTCAGTTTATTTGTTCAAAAATTATAGGATTCAGTTCTGTTCAAAGCATCAGCAAAGCTATCAAACTGATAGATGATTTACTGAATGTGAAACTTAACCACTATATTTCTGTGCGTGACTCTGGAAATAAAAGCTCTGATATAATACCTGATCAAACAGTTAATGTTCTTATAAATTCCAATGAACTTCTATGCATGTCCTAACTAACTAAACATATGTTCACTTCAGAACACAAGTTAAAACAGCCCATGCTTTCAGAATTAAAATTTACAAGATGAAAGTGTCTAATGATCTGTGATATTTCCATTTTTACAGACTGAACTCAGGATCATTAAATTTTGATCTTTACAGTGCATTAAGCATGCATGCATAAAATGTCTCCACACTGGCAACTTAAATCATGAGCCATTCCTAAAATCTTTTAAAAATTTTGTATAGAGTGCATGTGAAATACATTTTTGTTGGAGGCAGTGATGAGTAGGTTTATATATACGTATGTGCATTCCTTTTTTATGTATAAGGAATTTATGTACATATATATATATTTAATATATAAATGAGCAGTTTCTTCAGGTGTGACACAGATGAACTATGAGCAGGTTCAGGTTCATTGTTAGTTTCTGAGTAGTGGTAGGATATTTAGAACATTTTCAAAGAACATCCAAATATCCCTCCTGTTGGGAAGCTGGCACTAGTGGTATAAATGGAGAAAAACAGTTCCCACTGCTAGCACCGTGGACACTGCATTGATCGCAGATTTCCTTGCTCATACTCTCAATGCACTTATGCGGTGCTAGAGCTAATTATACTAAGAGATAGGAAGCTATCCCACAGTTATGCAGAGATTCAAGATGAGAAATACTCTTGATCAAACAAGTGCAGAAATAACTTTGTATTAACAAGAAAAGAGAGAAAAAAAAGGAATGGGAGCACTAAGCTTAAAATGGAAGATACAAAAGGAGATTTACAAAAGGCTATAGTTATGCATAATTGACTTCAGGAGGTACCTTAGTGATGGATGTATTTTCTAAAAGAGCTACAATGAGCTGAATTTGAATTTGAAGCTGAAAGTGCTTAGTATATTTCCTTTTGCATGCATTGGTTGTGTAAGTCTTTCTTGATTCCAGCCTGACCCTGGCAAATCCCCGGAGTCAGGTGGAGCTCAGAGCTCCATGGCAAGCTCTGTAGCTCCAAAGGTGAAAGCTGAGGCTAAAAGGCAGTAATGGACTTGCTTAGTCTGAGCCACAGGGCTGAAAGGGCAGCAGTGAGTCTCACATATTCTGGCCTGAAAAGAGGAGACAGATATAACCTTTGACAAATTGAATTCTTCAGGGACCTTTGTTTCAGCTTTGTGGGTTGTATTTCTATGAACAGTAGAGGACATTATACAGCACAGAAATATAGGACAAGTGATTACAGTGTGCCAGATCTGTGGAGAGCGGGTGGGAAGTGTTCATCTGCATATGCTGTAACAATTCGTTAAATGCAGTAAACTGCCTGCAAAATTTACATAGTGGAAAGAGGACAATTCATTTCTTCCTCCTTGTTTGATGGAGACAAATAATGCTTTATGTATCTCATCAGTCATAACCTTAAAAAGATTCTGTTCGCTACAGGGGAAGTACCTGGTGTCATTTTGGTGGGGCTAGGACTTCACCTTGAGCTCATCAGTTGCCCCAGTGCTCTCAATATCGGAGATCAATAAAATGCATTCCCAGACTTGGAAAACATTTCCTCCAATGTTTTATGCTAATCTTAGTTGCTACATTGGCTCTATGCATGTTAAACTTTTGCACAAGAAAATATCAGACCAGAGACTTTCCATGTGATTGTGAAAGGAATTGTCAAAATGCAAGACTTTGTTATGAATCTATATCATAAAATAAAGCTCTGCCATCTAGCTTGGGTGATCCTAGGTCACCTGTCCTTAAACATTTAAACTATGTCAGAAAATGGAAAGATATGTCTACTTCCCCCAGAAGTTACTTCTCCAAAAAGGTTGTTAAGAAATTTGCTTTCTCTTGAATGTATTTACAGTGTATAATTATTTTAAAGCAGAAAAAATTCTAGTACCTTTGCACATCTCCTTTTGACAGCACTCATCTTGGATTTTAGTAGCAATTACTCAGAATGAAAGGGATGTGTTATTGTAATTTATTCCTATTTATATGCCCCTAAATATCATTTGGTGTGGGTGGCGGAGGAACCTCCACCAACATGCTGACTTGTTCCGTTACTACATGTTCTTTGAGATTATCAACAGCATGAAAAGAAGTGAACCTGCCATATGTCTATACTCAGCCATTCTCCTTTTGGTTGAATGTACGGTGCCCATTTTATAGAGCTCTAGCTTTTACACTCTTGAATCATGCTGAATGGAAACTCAGCACTTAGATAAATCCAGTGTTCTAAGACCAAGCAGGACAACTATGATCATACATCTGATCTTCTGTACCACATATGCTTCTACCTAGTCAAACCCAATCAAATCCTGGTTGAAACAGGCTACATACACATTTTAGGAAGACATCAACCATTTGAGTCAGCAGCAGAATGCCTGAGAGGATGGAACAGACTATCAACTGCTTTTCTAAAATTAACATGTAGCTACACAATATTATCAATAGAAAATTAAATCAGGAGAAAGTTGAAATGAATCAATACTTATGCAGCCATTAAAAGTATATCCTTATATATGGTGAGAAATTGCTGGGAAAATTCATGTCCTCCACATGTCTTCTTTCCCCTCTCCTGCAATCACATGAAGATATGTTTTCCTATAGAGTAAAGGAAATAATGAGTACAATGATAGTGTGTCACATCAACTTCTGTGGTATGTCAGCTAAGGCCAACTGGCAGCAGCCAACTTGGCTGCCTGTACGAATAATTCTGGTCCATTCACCAAGTTCTCAGGGAGAAGAATCCCTACAATCAGAGTGCATATCTCTTCTGGTTGGACATACTATATCAAAGCACAAATAAAAACACAATGGTTATCAACAGCTATGGGATATATCACATTATATCACATTAACTCCGTTTCCTATTAAATAAGAAAAGCTATAGCCAGGTAAGATCTGATCAGGTCTTATGCATTCCCACAGTGGGAAATCCAGGTTCTGGCACTATTTCTTAGGTTCTGGTGCAATTACATTAGTTTATTCTATTGGGAAGATATCAGTTTGGGACTTTATCATAGTGCTGCTGTCACTTTGCATTCTCTGCTGCTCACTGGTGTCAGAACCATCTCACCCTAGTTCATACTGCCACTAGACTATTTCAAGGAAAGCAGTATTCTTGGTTAGAGCATCAGCTTCTCTTTATTCTTCTCTTCACAAACATCATTAGCCTTCCATACTACCTGAATAATAACGCCTACCCCTGCTCTCATAAAGTGCCTTTGTAACTCACAAATTTGCTGCAAATATTTAATGAATCTCCACCTACAGCAAGAGAAATGTGGGCCATGGGCTGCATCTTGATTTGGGCCATGATCTATGAGAACAGTGGCTGCTATTTAACTGTGAAAAGCTTTCCTTAAATTGTCTCCTTACTTAATGCATCTGGTATGTACGATGCAGCTTATATCAGCTCTAGGAGCAGTGCTTCTTCCCTGATGCCTACAGCAGAGCAGACCCCCCGGTAATGAGCTGAAGGCAGCCAGGAGTAGGGGAACAGATAGGTGGTTCTCTGTGGGGAGCATGTAAAGCACATAAATGGGGCCCCAAGGAGAAACAATGACACCTGAATTACAGGGAGCCTGTGGGAGGAAGCCTGTGTAAAATGCTGGTCAGGAAGTGATAGGCACAAGGAAGTGAAAACTGGATACAAGAAGGTTCAAGTTAGACCTTTCATACCTCGACTGGCTGGAATGGGAGGAGATTTTGCTAGGAAGACACAGGGGAATCGTTCTGACAGACAATAGACAAAACAGGTTTAGTGCGGGTCAAAACGTGTGTCAGTCTAAATTATTACGGCAAAGTAGTGGTAAGAAAATCTGGGAACTGATAGTTCTTACACATTACTCTGTGTAATGGACACAGAGCAAGATTTTGACATACCCAAGCTTTAATCTTGGCTTAAATATTGACTCAGTCTACTGCCTAGGGCAAGAAATTGGTTAGACTGGATTAATTGTGTCTATCTACCTATTTCAAAGAGCTGCTCTGAGGATTAATTAGTCATTGTTAGTACATTTCTTTGCAGATGCAAATGTAGAACTGTATCATTAAATGAAATAATTACACATAAGGTTATGTGGCTTTGATCTTTTCCTAAAATACATAAATTAATAGCATAACATCTACTTCTATTTTATTTTTAGGGATAATCATAATCCTGGATAACAAATTAATAGTGTCTGTAAAATGTGCCTACATGGTGATTGTATCTATGAAATCCATCAAGTAAAGATTAAAGCAATAAAAATTAGGTTTATGTATCGTTTCCTGTTGATATCCACAGACTTGGTGAATCTGAGTACTGACAAACATTATACCTATGGCAGCCAACAGATTTTGGTGACAACAATGAAAGCGTTAACATAAATCATGACAAGTTGACAGTGGAAAGTTTCTAGACTAGACTTGTTATTAAGAGATTTTGTATGTTCTTTAATGAAATTTTATTAAACATTCCTGAAAGGACACAACAGCTCCACCACCACACAGTCTGCTTCTTTATAGCTGTCACTTAGCATTTACATAACAACAAAATTAAGTTTTATTTTAAACTGATTGTTTTCCAAACAGCTTTTGTGTGCTCACTTATTGAACATGGTGGGGAGGGGGAAATGCGAGGGAGTGTTAGATTCCTTTAGGGTTTAATCATCGCACCAACTTTTTCACAACTCCTAACACCCATACTACCCCTGTTGGGACCCATCTGTTGGCAGGAAATGGTGCCTAGGGCCTACTATTTCTCATTTAAGGTTTCTGAATACAAACAAAGGTTGGCAAAATGGCTGAACAGATGACGACTATGTTAATATTTACCTATCTTCAGATTCCATTCAGAAAGCTTCCTATATTCTATTAAACTGTCAAGCCAGTGCCTCTACTGTGGAGCTCACAATGCTGTCCTTAGGCCAGTTCATCATATCCTGCAAAAGCAAACCTAAAGACCTCATCCAGGGAATGCATGCTTCCTCCATCCTTTATTATTTGCTTATAATTGCTTGGGTTAATTCTTTCCTCTATAGCTTCCTTTCCTTTGTTCTTCTCATCTTCACTCTAACCCTGCTCATCCTCTCTCAAGAGAATTATTAATTCATAATATATTCCAGAGGTGATGTCAATTCTCGTTTCCCCAATCTCCTCACTTTCACCACCACAGAAAAGGTCTGTGCCCCTGTTGATGCCAGCTGCAGGCACCTCTCTCCAGATAGCAAGCAGTGCCTGTTAATGAGGCCATCTCAGACTCAATTGAACATTAAAAATATAATTAGCTCACCTTAAGACAAAATGTTCTCTCTCACTTTGTAAAGGACAGCTCAGATCTCATAAGGAAGCCTTCCTGTATATTAAAAGTTGCATTACATGTAAGTGTACTGATATGCCTATATACTCTGCCACACCTTGCATAAATATATCTACGCATTACTGGCTTTTATGTGAAATATGACATGCAGCAATTAATCATGTGGAAATGCCGAGGTTTCGTGTGGCAAAGCTTGAAGCGACATTGTGATCGACTTATTGTTTGCAAGATGCATATTTCATAAAACTCTTTGCTTTCATTCTACAACTCTTCATGAAGGGGGTTTTCAGAAGCCTGGTGAAGAAACCAGGCAGTAGCTCTCCTCATCCAGACTGCTTAGTTACAGTTCACGTGCTTGTTTCCCAAACCCAATATATTATAGACAATCTCAGTTCAGAGATTTCATGGTCAGACAACCACAGCAAGAGAGCTAGATGCAGAAAAGGTTTGTTTTATAGGACAGATATACAAGAGGGACAGTGAGTATTCCAAACACAAGCTGTCTGATTTTCCATCATTTTGTGAGCTTAGAGTGAGAAAAAATGTAAAAAGCCAGTAGATGAAAATTCCCTATTTATTTGTACATCACGTGTAATCTCTGCAACTCACTCTCTACATCTTCACTACAAATGCAGAGCACTGAAATAGGTCTCTGTGGAGGATGAGAAGAACGAATGGCTAAACTGAAACACTGACTTTACAGAATCAGAATAAGGCCTACACTGCATAGATGCAAACTGCCAAGAAAAATGGAAAGAAATGGCTTTATCTGAGTCTAGGATTTGGGCTTCACTTCATCCCTCCAGTAGCTTCCCCTGGGTCCTCTTTTCCCCAGTTGCTTCCCTCAAACACACAAGTGGGTCTGGTCTCCAACCAGTTTTACAGTAACTTTTGAGTAAACCCCAAATGCTCTTCTCCTGCCATCCCAGACAGCGATCCTTCTCAGACTGTGAGATATTACAGAGATCCACTCTCACTTTGTGGACAGCACCATGTTATACAGCAGACTGCAGATCCTGATAAAATCCGGGAGGAAATGGAAGCCTCTGCCCTCTTGCAATTTCCTCTGTCAGGACAATGTCATCCTGACAGACAAGCTGCTGCATCCCTGTTCTCAGTTGCTCTGTGGATCTTGCTTTACAGTACTTGCATGTATCTGACATATTGTAATAGATTGTTCTGCAAGCCCTGCTAACAAGATGGGGAAAAAAAATGGTAAAGAACTAAATGAGGAAAAAAATATCTGATCTGATATAATACATCAGGCTTCTACTCCACCCATTTCCTAAATCCAATGCACTAGCACTGTTCAAATGCAATAGCTGGTCTAACCTTGTTGCGAGCGTCCTTCACGCTCTTTTTATTTCTGTGTTCAACTATTTGCCTTTGGAATCCTTGCATTGCACAGAGACCCCTTGCTGGACAATGTCTAAACCCAGAGCAGCAACTGTACCCTTCTGAACTCAGGCTTTCTTCAGCTGGAACATTACAGATTAATCACCAGTTTAGCACAATAATGCTTCAAACTGAAAACTTCAGAAAACCTAGTGTAATACTTGGCACTGTGTGTTACAATATATACAAGCGTGGTCCCAGGATGCAGTTTCTAAACCAAGGCATTTTCCTGGAAAGATTTTATCCCTGAGATATAAGTAATGCATGTTTCAAGAGTTTATCCTACCTTTCAGCTAGGTATGTATATCCCAGACATAAACCTTCCTGTAAAAATAATTCAGGAATGGTGCAACAGAAAAAGAAAGTCTGTATTCAAGTCTCTTAAGTAAGTTTTCTTCCAGTGACTGGAGATAAGTTACCAGCTTAGCTTTCTCCGGGAATTGAAAACAATTAGTTGTCCCTCATCAAACACATTTTCAGAATACAAACACATTGTGTTTATATTTCAAGATTTTCAGAAAGTCTTGAAATACATTTAAAAAACAGCCACCAGGATAAATCTTTGAAAGGCATTTTGTTTTTAATAAAAGGCTTGATGCTTGTCATACTGAGTGCATTTTGGGTATTAACAATATCATGAAGTTTTATATAAAGGTCTCCATTATTTACAATAGTTCCTACTCAAGTGGTACTGCTCATTTCATCTCATTAAGCACAGCTCTTAGGTTGAAATAGGGGACCAACATTATATAGCAGCTACAAAAGAAACAGACAAACCTGCATATATTTAAAAGCTTTTCAATTTAATATTATGCTTGCATTTCTAACACAGTGATAATGCTCCCCAGGTAGAGACCAGAAATCACATTCAAATCGCCGTAGATTTGTACTGAAAATAAAGAACATTGGGTATATTCTTTGAAAACAGTCATAACACCCTCTTGCCAAAACCCAGCAACACTTTATTATTTCCTCTGTAACAGCCCCTTTTCCATGTGCAGAACAGATCACCTCCTGTTTAAATACCACAATCGTGACTACAAAATACTGGAGTCAGCCAATGCTGAAAACACTTAAGTGCTGTATATGTTCATAATAAAGAACAAAAGTATGAAATCATTTGCAACAACAGATTGTGCTCATTAGCTCCAGGACAGCAGAGACTTGCACAATGACAGCCTTATCTTGATCTTGTGCTTCAGTTTGTGACAGCCTGTTTTGCTCAGGAGACAGCTAGTTTCCAAACCTGCCTCATCACTTACCTGGCATAAGAGAAGACAGACCACTTTCTAAAAGACATATAAACACCCTAATATATCATGTCAGTGTCAACAAGAATGGCAACAAGTATTCTTTCCATTCTAACGATCTTGTTCCAGGTGCATTTAATTCTCCATTTCTTTTTTCCATTTTATTATTATTTTTAAACTTAATTCAAAGACAAGTATGTGAGGCAGATGACAACAGCTTTACCTCATGTGTGGTGGTGTACTAAGGTCCACATCCCACTCTGGAACTTCTGCTCAGAGAATGAAAGAGAATGAAATGAATGTGGATATCAAAGTAAATGGAGTCTCTGGAAAGTGGAAGAAGCCAGATGGGAGATGTTCATACATGTTCATTATCACACATACAGCAGAGGGGAACCAGGGGAGCCTTCCTCAAGCATCAAAAGTGCCTTGTAAAATAAACTATGACAAACTACATACAGTCTAGAAATCTGAATTTGGTTTCTACTGCTGGGACACAACAGCCTTAGCAAACCAATTTTCCTGTCTGTAGTGAATGTCTCCCTCATTCTGCACTGTGTCTTGGCTATTCACTATGCAAATTCCTTGCAGCCAAGACTTGTGGTCTTTCTTTGTACGCACCTGTACAGAGTTCAACATAATGAGGTCCCGATACCAACTAAATTCTTTTGGTGTTATTTATAATACCAATATTTAAAAATTAGCTAATTTCTATTTGCAGTTCCACCACTAACTTTAGAAGAAATTCTGCAACTTCAGTGAATGCCTATGTGATTCAACTTACAGATTTAGTAACTGACTGGAGTAATGCTTTACCAATCATTCTGAGATATGGTAATACTTCAGATGTCCAGAATACTTCTGGTCCCTACAGTGAGCGAAGCATGTAAATCCAGAGCAACATTAGTAGTAGCAGCATTTCTAGCATTAGTTGAGTAAAATAATAAGTCAGGATTGTATCTGGAAATTTGATGCCTTCAGGATGCTTTCAATATTCAATGACATACATACTTTTGCCAATGCCTATAAAGGGAAGGACTGCTGATGAATGACATTTCACTCACTCTTCCTGCTATTCAATTAGATGTGGCTGATACATTAAGTGGTTTTCAGTAAGAACATAAGGGACCAGCAGGAATAGCTTTCAACAGCATTAATCAATAATGCAATACCACAGTGGTTGATAATGAAAAGGCAGCAGTTACCAATGGATAGCACCGTGCTCTCTGAGACACAGCTCTTCTCTCAGGTTCAGTGCTGGCAAGCGGTGGTATCTCTTCCACATCCCAGCTAGTTATGCATGCACTCTAACACAAGGACATGTCTGAAAACCTTTTATGCTTTTCCTCACCACTTCTCAAGCACTGTTCACTAGCAAAACTAACTTTAACATTCAGACATTAGACATGCTCACCCAAATGCCCCAGAAATTTCAGAGCAATACATCACTTGAGTGTGGCAATTAGGCCTCAAACACATGATCACAGTAACCCAAGAACAAATCTATCAGAGCCTAAAAGAAAAAAAAACCACACAGCTGTGAACAGAAGACAACTTCTTGCTGTAAAGCAAATCTGTTTCAAACAAAAAGCTTTACTGGTGTAAAGGCTCTTCAGATGAGAGATATATCTTTTCACATCCCAAAGCCCTGTTGTTTCTTTGTGTGTGTGCATGTATATGTGTGTGTGTCTGTCTGCCTGCTTTCTTTTCAAAAGTGTCTTCTTCTGCCAGCCATTCTTACCCCACCATTTTCTGGAGCTGCAGTCCTCCCTCTCCTTCAGATCTCCTTGTGCCAACTGCCGCCCAGGTCCCAGCGTAACGAATGTACAGGAATCCTATTCACAACAAAAGGCCTGACACTCAGCCCAACACTGATGCCAGCTGACTGGCTTCAATATCTGAACACTAAGCCAAAAAAGACCTATAATTATACAAAATCTTGATGCCAGCAGAAACATTCAGGATGTGAAGAAAGTACCTGAAAGTACCACATGGAAGCACTAGCACATACCCTGTCAGTGAACAAAGATGCCAGCTGCCATTACCAAGGAGATTTTGGGGGTTGTCTGAAAAAATATCCAGTAGCTCAGAAAGTCCTAAGCTAGGAATGATGACAAAACAGACAGCCCTCTTCAAGGCTGTGAAGACAGCATAGCATCCCCCGTCCTCATGTGCCACATCTTTTCATTGCTGTTGGTGCAATTGGTTGCTTGTGTTCGAGTTTTGCCTTTCAGAGCACAGTCTAGTGATAAAAAAAAGCTTCCTCCATGTCCTTTGTTCTTATGTGTTCTATGTTCTTACGTTCAGTGCCTGTTAAAGGAACGCCAACTTCTCCTATTAATCCTCCTCTTCTGTTGATCATTTTTAAATTTTATATAAATTTATATGTTTCTAACAAGAAGGAATTCAGCACCTGTTTTATGCAACATCAAATTCACAGAATTTTCTTTCTCCACTTCCATAATTGCTTTAAAGGTCCTGGTACCAGAAGTTTGCTCTGTGGTACAGTGAATAACCTTACTTCACAAAATAATGATACCGTCTAAGTTACAATGCAGAATTATACTGAATTTTTGGTCCAATCTACATTATATCTGGCACTAGGCAGTGCGTAAGGCACCCCTGAACATGAAACAAGAAGTAGAATGGGGCAAATAGGCATCACCACAGGGAGTGTTAAGATAAAGAGCCTTAAACTTAAAGCTGGAAGATCTAGTAATCTTAACAGAGACTACGGATTAAGATCAGTGCTTTTACAAGAAGATGAATTATACTTTGAGAAAAAGGGAATGTATCAGAATGAAAAGCCTGCTTCACAAGAGCAATTTAGCAAATGCAATTTCAGCTACGACTGTAAAAATGATGAACTTGACATGCTGGTAAATGTCAGTTACTTGAAGCACATTACTCATTTTATGTACAATAGCATTGTCTTAGTACTCTGCTTAGAGTAGATGAAAACAACAGTCTACTTGCTCTATAATTCTGTAGCTGTAGGTACATGACCCATTAGCAATCACCTTTTTTCTACCAGTAGTTCACAACATCCCCTGAAATTACCATCTAAATGGAAAATAGTACTGATTTTCTACAGATGTTTTCAGTCTCTTCAGGGAAAAAAAAATATATGAAAGCAGATAAGAGTTGGTTTTCTTGCAAACAGAAACATGCACTGTTGTTTTTTTTCTGCTAGCATATTAAGTGGGGAAGCTGTAAAGTCATTAAGACTGGTATCGTATTTTGTGTGCTAACAAAAATTGCTGGAAAAATACACACTTTCTACTATAAAGGAGAGGTGAGTAAAATGAGTGTTTTTTATAATGTTTTCATGAGTGCAGCAGTTGCTATCACCACAAACAAAATTTATATCAGGTGCTTGCTAACTGTTTATAAAAATAAATAAAAAGCACTTTGGGACTGCTCATGTGACAGGTTTACTTCTGATGCACTGTGACTTATATTCTGTGTCTACTGGCAATTTTCAGGCTGCGATCCTTTTCAAATATTTTCCAGTTGTCTTGTTGCAAAAACCAGACACTTGATATAACAATATCAACACAAAGCATGTCTCGACTTAGATCACAGTTAGCCATGCATGAGGCGAGCAAGATCTTTCTAGTTTTCCCCAGCCAACAGCTATACTCTGTGTCCTTGCACTGCTGATGTTGTATCCCCAGTGTTTCTACAGACTCGCAGGAACAAAGCCAAGGTGAAGGGATGTCTCTGTTTATCCTGAAGACACAAGTGGGCATCAGTCATGTTTAGGCAGCTTGGGTGTGGATAAACTAAAGAAGAAATAAAGGGTTAGGCCAGGGACATTCTCGGAATGCAGATAAAAATCAAAGAGTCTTTGAGTCCCAGAAAATATGAGAAAGGCTGTCAAATTTACTAAGTAATGATATGCATGAAATTTAGGGATGCTTAGTTTTCTTCTGCAGGATGTGCTGTCTGCTTCCTCTTCTCCAGTATGCACCACTCCATTATTTCCAGCCTCATGTGCAATTTTTTCTGGATGCAATTAGTGCTGAGCAGACAGACAGATGTTGCCAATTTGGGAGGATTTGTTACAAGAAATTTCTTAAATCCCCTCACAGTCTGAGCATTACATTAGAGGGGTTCAGCTTTCAAGGAAGCCTGAAGAGTAGGCGGTATACCTTTCTCCACCAGATCCAACAGGGTTTGAGCTTGGTAGAGTGGTACTGGGCAGGCCTTTCATTCCCCAACACCTCCAGAAAGCCATTTCAGTCTTTAGCATGGCTAGGTCTATAAAACATACCTATTTCTTGATAACTGAGGAAAGCAAAACCACAAGAAGCCGTTGTATTTGAGGAAATGTAAAAGAGATAAACAGTACACAGTGGCAGCAGCAACAGATCATCCACTCATCTGTTCTGTCAGCTCAAGGCTAGATAACAAGTTTACACACAGAAACTGCTTGCAAATACACCCTACAACTATCACTGCGGGCTTTCCTTCCTGCCCTGGCAGAATATGAGGAAGCAGGAAAATAAGCAGAGCCACTCCAGGGCATGATTAGTTGGTTATATTTTCTGTGGAAAGCATAAAATCCAGCAATCACTTGCCACGGAAACCTTGAAGTATAGAGAGTCAACTGCAGAAAAAAATGGTTTTAATTACAGGAGTAAATGCTATTATCAAGTGATATGCTAGACAAGGGAAAGGGAGAGCCTTGATACAAAGATGTTTTGTTTCTTCAATTATCTGAGAGCATAATGACCATTATGCTGATATTAAGTTATTTGCTATGTCCTAATTGTCAGTCTGTAGCAACTCAGTGGAAGAAACAGGCAAAAGGGTAGCAATATAGATGTTCCTCATCCTAACACAAATGTTGTGTTGGCAGCTATGGCCAACAGGATTAAAATTTGTGTGGCTTAACGTAAGTGCTGACCTGTGAAATTCCTGTGTCTGAGCTAGTCACTTAGGTTCCTTTTATAGCCACTGGAGAGAAAAGCAGAGCTTCAGTGCAAAATGCACCTCAACTGATGGTAGAAAACAAATTATTTTGTCTGTATTTATATTTGCTAAGACACAGGTACTGAATTTCTACACCTAAAATCAGGACTCAAAGGACCCTGACCAGTGAGAGAAAACAGATGGTCAAGGCTGCTTATTCATTGCATCTTAAAGCCATTTCTGTTCTGAAAAGGGCAGGTTGTGGATTTCTGTTCTGAAAGAGTAGGTTATAATACAACCAGAGGCTACGACTTCCCTCTGCTGGACAAGCACCTAAACCACGCTTTCAGACTCTCGCTGGCCTCATGCCAGCTAATTGAATTATGTTGAATTATGTTGAATGCTGTTTGTGGTACAGCTTCAACCAAAGAGCCAGGTTATAACATCATGTCAAAACTTGCTAGTAAGAGAGGTGGGGAACCTCTGATTTCTTCAAAAAGATGATGGTGTCAGATCAGATCTTTCCATTTCCACTTGGAAGATTATTATGCAGGAGACTAACAGTAAGTAGCGACTTCAAGCAGAAGGCTGAGCCTGGATGAGCATTTTGAGAAGGCAAAATTATCTGTAAGAAAAATCTGACAAGAGCATGGGCAGGTGAAGTCAGGAATTCTGTTTCTCCCTTCTGTTCATAAGCTCCCCTCAAGTACTGGAAAGCCTCAGTGAGGTCTCTGTGCCTGAATACGGTGTAAGAGCTTGTCCTTATTAAAGAAAACTAAATCCACAGCACAAGTTTACTGCTGGAAGGCAGATGTGCACAAGTCAGAGGACACAGGATGGAGACATGCTAAGCTATGCTGATTTCTCCCAGTTTGTGCCTGCAACTTTTGCTCCAGGATCTTTCTTTTTACGAAGATTCCATCGCGCAGTCAGAACACAGGACAACGCTGTTACACAAAGTCTCATCTACAGAACAGGGAATAAAACAGGCAACCGAATATCCCGTTTATATTTCAAGCACCTGACAATACTTTCCAATTATTAACAGACAGACCGTCTTGCAATTATAGATTTATGAAGCGCAGAAATGAAACCACCAAAATTCAACCTAATCAGTAACAGCGGTGCTCCAGAAGGACACTGACCACCCCAACCCACCACACATCCCCGCCACGCCCCTCAGGCGCCGCCAGAAGCTCTCCTTAACGCTCAGGCGCAGTAGCACTGCTCCGCCCGCACCCGCCTCTCTACGGAAGGAGCCACGTGCAGCCAAGGGGAGGGACACTCAGACCCCCCTCAGCGCGCTGCACTTAGTACAGCCCGCTCGCCCTTCTCTTCCGCGCGCCGTTTGAAACTCAGTCCCGCCGCGGCGCCGCGCGTGCGCAGTGACCAGAGAGGGCTCTTTCACGCTCTCCTGCAGCGGTCATGCGGCTGCGCGGAGGGCGAAACGTCATCGGAGCACGACGGAAGCGGTGCCGGAAGTAGTTCTGCGAGCGGTACCGGAAGTAGTTCTCCGAGCGGCGCCGGGAAGTCGCTGCCGGTGCGAGGGGAAGCGCGGGAGCCGCCGCCGCCATGACGTCGGCCCTGGAGAACTACATCAACCGTATCCTTCTGCCGAGCGGAGCTCTGGGGGTGGCGAGGAGGGGCCTTTCTGCTGCAGGGGGCGAGGCTGGGTGCGGGTTGGCGGTACCGTGCGGCCGTGGCTCATCGCGCTGCTCGTGTCTGTCGTGGTTCGTGACAGACAGAATGGGGGGTCTGAGAGGGAGGGCATTCTGTGGCTGCCCACTTGTTTGCTACTTGTAGTGCTGCGTTGTGAGGCGGATCCGCAGTGGGCCTGGCCCCTCACAGGGTGTGTAGCAGGTTTTTAGCTGCTAGCTTCACATCACTCCCTCAAAAGCCATGCGCTGGTGTTCTTAGAATCTTTCTCTTGGAAGTTTTTTCTTGTTTCTTTGTTTTACCTGTTACTGTCAGTTTAAATACAAACAATAAAGCAGTAAGCCAGCATCGCTGATAATAATGAACGGTAATGATAAGACTGGGAAAATCAGAGCTTCAGAAAGCGGGTGTGCAGTGTCACAGTCAGGATCTATGCTGCTGCACTGCTTTTAAGCTCCTAGTCTGAAATGGCTGTCCATCTTGTCAATAAAACTGTTTTCATTCCTGTTCTGAGATAGTGCAGTTAGTAATGGGAAGGGAGTGGGACTGTAAACTGTAGTTTGCTTTTGTTGTGTTCATGTTTGTATGCAACTCTGCATGTCTGGGGGAGGTGAAACTTTAAAGCAGGTTGTCAAGACTTGTTGTCAGATGTTCATATTAAATGTAGAGGGGTGTTATGTTTTGCTTTTAAAGGCCTCTGGCAGGCTTTTCTGACTTTTTTGAACTTATTGCACATAGATGTTACAGAAAATGTTAATGATTCTATTTCATATATCTCTAAATGCTTCCTTCATGAACTCTGTCAGGTACTGTTGCAGTGATAACTTCAGATGGAAGAATGATTGTGGTGAGATTTATTTTTGGGGGAAAGCAGGGCATCAAGACACTCAGCAGGTTCTTGGGAAAACAGACAATTTCACAACAAAAGCCATCCTTATCTTGCCCTTCCTCAGCTTTTACAGCTGAGCATAACGTCTCTTGGTGTGGGATATACTGTGTTCAGTTTGGTTCAGTGCAGTGTTCCCTCCTGTGCCTTGCTGCCACTGGCCTGCTGGCCTTGGGTGGCTTAGTGCTGCCTTGGTGAGATGCTGGTGCTGCTCAGCTACAGCCAGAGCATTGAGGTGGTATCAGCACTGTGGTAGCTCCAAGTGCAGTGCACAGCCCTGTGTGGACTGTTGTGAGGAAGGTTGAATCCAACCCAGCCACACTCAGTAAAATGACTTTAAATTTCATAATCTGCTGAATGACACAAATCAATTTTTATGATTTTTCCAAACTCTTGTTAAAGCAGCACAGAACTTCTTCCTTTTGTGTATCTTCAACTTTTGTTGAGTAGTGTTGTGGAACCAAGATAACCTCCTTTAAAGAGGCGCTACTTAAAATTGCATATTAAAAATGGTTTCAGTACTGTTTAGCATGTAAGGATCTAACTTTTCTGTTTCTTGACTTTATTTCTAACATTGGATTTCTGGAGATTTTGGGGTTGTGGATGCCCCATCTGTGGAGGCATTCAAGGCCAGGCTGGATGTGGCTCTGGGCAGCCTGGTCTGGTGGTTGGGAACCCTGCACACAGCAGGGGGGTTGAAACTAGATGATCATATTGGTCCTTTTCAACCCAGGACATTCTATGATTCTATGAAATTTCCATACAAGGAAGACTAAAAGCTGTAAAATTAGTTGTCTAGTGGATCTAAATAAAACTTTCTCTTATACTAAATAATGTAGCTGTTAGTATGCACACTCAGTAGTAAATATAGATACTTCTTGCTTAAATTGATTGCCATTTTCAAAGTTTTCTTATTCAGCTGTTTGTATGTAAGACTAACATTAAAAACTAAATAGATCATCTGTTCTCTAGTATCTTAATATTGCCTCTTTGTTGTTTAAGATATCTGTGAGAGCAAAGATATAAATTTAAAAGGCAGTTGGAGAACTTTATTATTGTGTGCCTACTTTTTTCCCCTCAGGGAACCCTCAAAGGTTTTGATCAGACCATTAACTTGATTTTGGACGAAAGCCATGAACGAGTGTTCAGTTCTTCACAAGGAGTTGAGCAAGTAGTGCTGGGATTATACATTGTAAGAGGTGATAATGTGTAAGTAGAGTATGTTTTTGTTTAAACCAGTAAAAAAATTGTGTGTGGGAAAAAAAAATAATATATATATATATTTACATGCCTATGCAGTCATGTGACTTACATCTTTCTATCTGTAGATAGCCTTGATAGAGCTATCAAAGCTGAGGCAGATGAAGTAGCAAATAGCTATGCTTTTGTTGCAAAAGTGATTGCAATATAATGTTGAGATATTGTTGGTACAGAATATCTGAGTTGTAAATTAACCAGGTCACGTAAGGATAGCAATGTGAGGAAAGGTCAGTATGAAGCTCAGCATTTTTCTTTTTCAAGTCTAGGCATTGTTTAGATGTACTTTATTCCAGTCTGTATATGGTAGGGTCTATTAACAGAAAAAGAGAAAAGAGTGAACGTATGATAAGGCAGGTCTTGCATGCCACAAATTAGCAAAGTACACAAAGCTAACTTTTAATAGGATTGATTTAGGGACAGTAAGGGAGAATTAAGATGAGCTTTAAGGGAACAGGGAATGCTTCATATTCTAAAAAATGCTCAGAGTTTCAGGCTTGACAATGCAGCAACTGATAGTTAAAGCTGATTTAGCAGCAAATTGAGGGGGGAAGTTGACATTTGATGTCAAATGCTACGACGCAGTGAGCAGAAAAGCTCATTAAATGCAGATAAATGCAGAGCTGATGTGTCAAAGGGAGGCCACAAAAGGGGAGGCCACAAGAATGGAAAGAAGCTCCAGTAAATGGGCCTGCTAGGAAGATGAATTTTGCAGCAGCATTCTGAAAATAGTTTTTTTTGTTTGTTTGTTTTCCTCTTGGTCATGGTCTGCACAGGTAAGAATTTTCATTTCTAATTCCAAGGGATATTCATGGGAAATGTTGGGACTGAGATTTTTATCTAGATGAGTTTATCTAGTGTCATTGAGAAAACCTTATTTTGGAAGGTCCTCGTCACTGTTGACTTTACCCTTATAATAAAAAAAATGCTCAAGGAGGGAATGTTGAGATTGGATGTCAGGAGAAGCTCTTTACCAAGAGAGTGGTGAGGCACTGGAACAGGCTGCCCAGAGAGACTGTGGATGCCCTGTCCCTGGAGTTGTTCAAGGTCAGGTTGGATGGGGCCTTGGGCAGCCCGGTCTAATACCTGATCTGAACTTGGTGGCACTGCCTGTGGCAGGGAGGTTGGAACTAGGTGATCCATGGGGTCTCTTCCAACTCAAGCTGTTCTATGATTCTATGAAAAAAACATTAAAAAAAAAAAAAAAAATTGACAAACAAACCAAGGTAGCAAGGAGGCGAGATCTTTTTTCTTACTACTTTTTTTTTTTTTTTCACTGTATCAGGCTGCTGCCACGTTTTTCAAATATATTCAATACTTTCTTTTGTAGGAAAAAAAAAGTATATTTTTTGTATACTTAACACATTCAGATATATATTCATTAGAAGGAATATTTCTGTATTCCTGCAAATATTAACACACTGATGTTTGCTGTCTGTATAAAAGAGGAGAGTGGGAAACTTCAGCTTCAAAAACGGAGACTGAGAAGGTGGTGAAGCTATTGGAAAGATATACAGCCAAGGGTTAAAATGATTCCAGGCATTCCAGTGTGGTTAAAGGTGCATACTAGAAGCTTGCAGTGAGTATGCACCATCAATCAGAAAAACTCAGTATGTTTCAAAAACAAGTGAAGATTGTTAAAGGGAGCACTATTGAACTAGGAAAAATAGGAGATATATAGGTAGTTATGTGTTTTTAAAAAAACAAACACAACTTTATTAAAGATTGTGAACCAAAACTATTTTAAAAACAAACATCTTAAATGCATATCTGTTTTCTGTACTTTAGAAGGAGACATCAGAAGTGGCAGATTTTATTTCTTTCTTTTAGGTCTGTGAGAATGAGATCTGATGAAAAATTTGTATTTGTTGACCTGAAATTTATGCCCTGATACAACAGCCAGTTTTTAATCTAAGGAAATGTTTTAAATTGAAAAGTTGTTTTGAAAAAAGCTGTTAAGTGACGTTGTTCCAGGATCAGGTTTTCTTCATCCAAGAATTCTGAAGGGATTCAAATATGACATTAGCATTCATTCTGTCAATACTTGAACATTCAGCTGATATACGCAGTTGAAGTTTGTGTTGTGTGAGTTGTTGACATAGTGAAGGTAAGTCAGTGGTGGAATTAAGAAAGCTGCTTGGCATTCTGATCTACTAGTCATCATGGGAATCTTGATACCTTTATGGAGATGTCTTACTCTTGAACTCAGTCTCATCCTGTCTCTGACTAGTTCTTTGTAAACACTGATTCATCAGGAAGGAAAAAATATTAGGGATTATTAAAAAGAATAATAGAATAGCAGGCATCATTGTGTCACTGCGTAAATACCTGGTATGCTCTGACCTTCAGAGGGCTGCAGTAGGAAAATGCACAAGGAGCAGAAGTCAGAATAACCAGAGGTATGAAATGTTATATGTCACGGAAAATCTGAATAGACAGAGGCTTTTCAGTATGCAAAAGGCACAGCTATAGAGGCCACTGATTGCTGAAATGATATAATGAGATGGGAGAGTACTATGAAAATCTGGCATTTAAGTGATAGAGCTCGACAATTAAATTTAAACAGTAAAAACAAAACAAAGTCTTCACTTTCCAGGATTTTAACAAATGATAACTTGTTTTTTATTACAGTGCTGTCATCGGTGAGATTGATGAAGAGACAGATTCAGCTCTTGACTTAGGGAACATTCGAGCAGAACCCTTAAATTCAGTTGTGCATTGAAAAGAAGAGAATGCACAGGGACTTTGTAAATCTTTGGTTGTACAGACCTATTTAACAATGTTCAACAGTTTTTACAAATCGTGCGTAACTTGTTTAGTCACCAGTTTTTTTTTTTTTATTATGAATATGTTGTAGTTTCACTTGTAAATTAAAGTTTCTACATTTTACTAAGTATGTTTTTGTTGAATTTACTTTGGAAATTTCATGCTGTGTAACTTCACTATAAATATGTATTGGGAAATTCAAGCAATATCAGTACAGGGGGCTCTGGTATAGAGATCAAAGAAAGTAATGTATCTCTGCTCACAGGCTGATGTAAATGTAGGTACTAGAGCATTCTTAGAGAAAGTGAGAAACATGATTTCAGCCTCCTTTTTAGAAAAGACTGCTGACAAAAACTGGCAGCACAAAGCCCAAATAGGTTGATAGGCTGTGCATTGTTGAACTGATTCTTCAGTGAGATAGGCAAAGGATGGCCTGCTCACAGGTCTGGTTAGGATTGTAGACAGCAACTCAGTGCTGCCAGGAAGGAGACTCTCTTGCTGAGAAGCAAAGTTTGGTTACCTCTACACACAGGCAGCAGCAATGTTAGGATTACTTTTTTACTTTTGGCTTGCATTCAAATTTTGTTTGTTTCAACTGCAGATTTTGTTTCCATTTGATTCTCTTGGTTTTGGTGTTGATTTGACCAAAGTATGTGCCGGGTACGCTGTTAAAGAAATCAAAGAAAGGAGAACTGATCAGAAAGAGGTTCTTTAAATCAAACTTAAGGCCCACTACAAAAAAAAAAAAAAAAAAAACATTGTAGAGCCTAAGAAAAGAAAACCACACAATGGATTGTTAGGTCTCTGCAAGTGCAGAAGAAGCACTTAAAAAAACTATTAGATGCAGAAATTTGAATTGTAACCAGTCTGATACAGCATTTGTATTCAAGTGAGTTATGAATGGGTCACCAGTGAAAGCTAATGATTTCTTGAAAAATTATGATGAAGTGGATCAGTAGCAGAAGTAAATGGGGTTGAAAGCAAAAAATGATATCAAAATATGGCCTTACATTTCTTAAAAATGCTAGAGAATTAGTCCCCAAAGGATGAGGAGGCTGAAAATTCAAGTGTTATATTTGTGTGTATGTCATCTAGATAAAACTACGTGAAAACTGTGTGGCTAGCGAAGGGAGAAAAGACAAGAGAAAAATAGAACTTAATTTTGAGAGAAAAGTTATGTTCTCAGATGTTGGAAGAAGTCTAGAAGAGGGAAAAGAGAACCACAAGCTATTATTGTGTTGGACAGGGCTATACCAGCTGCTTTGTGCCATTTGGCTAGCTGCTACGGTTCCTATGGTTTCCTGCTCTGTACAGAAGTAGAAAAGAAAACGTTCCCTAGGAGATAAGTGGTATTTTCTGCAAAAGAAGGTTTGTTTTTTTCTCACTGGGGGGAAGAGTACTCAACAAAGAACAATCCCCTTTTCAGACTTGAAGGTAAACCATCTGACAGTCATAAGACCAGTAGTCAGTACTCACTGGTTCCTCAGAGTACATGGGAAGTCCTACTAAAATACAAAAAAAAGGTGTCAGTTCACAGTGTTCTTGAAACTGGCTTTTCCTGTCAAGAGCCAAAATCAAGAGTCTGATAAATAACAATTAACTGAGTAAAATTCAATGTGTCCTTGCAAATGAACAAACTGATTTTACAGAAATGAGCAGGACAGAGAAAGATGATGCTGAGGACAAAAGGAAGTAGCACTGAATTGGAGGTAATTGTCATAATCCATGACGTTTCCTGCATTGCCTGATGTTGGTCGCTTCCTCCTTTTGTTTATTTAAAAGACATCTTGGAGTTAAAAGACAAATCTTGGCTAGTACTGGAAAAAGATGGCTCCAGTGAAATGACTGAGCTGGCTTATAAAAAGATGTGTTGAAATTCATTTGGTGTGCTTGAAGCAGAAGCTATCTTTTTGGTCAAAGAGAGCAAGTTCCCTAATTGCAACCCATGTGCAGAGCCTCCATGTCAACATAGCTGCAAAATTCTTCAAACATTATATGGTGTATGGCCTGAAAGCACGTCGATTCTGTTTTGAGGACTTACTCTGATAAAGGAGGCTTTTGTCCAGCTCATCCTTTGCTATCAACTGTGGCCTATTATCATTACACCTTGGACTTGATGTGTATCAAACATGCTGAGCTAGATCTGGAGATAAAACAGGTTGCATGATATATCTAGTACAAAATTCCATCAGTATATTACCTTCCCAACAAACATACCAGTTCTGTATGTGTGAATAGATGCTTTCCCACCTGTTGCTTCTGATGGGTGAAGCTGTGCTCCACTGAGAATTTTACTGTGCAGGTTTATATAGAAATGATCCTAAATACCAGGTTGGTGTTCTCAATGCCTTGGTGAGAGATGATTTAGTTGATCCCATGGCTGACAGTTCATGGCTTGGTATTTGTCACGTTCCTTTAGGAATTAAATGACAGTGACCATGAAGGCACTTCTCAACACAGTAAAAGCCTCAGAAGAGATTCAGAAACTCCAAATGGGAGTAACGCCAGTGAAACGACATGATTTGTGCTTGCAAGATTTTTTTGGTCTATAGTATTTCTGAACACATCTGCCTCTTTTGCATCTTTCAGGCTGTGGGTTTAAGGAGCCACAGTGCCAATGAAAAGAAGTGCCAGCCAAGGAGCCAGGCATAGTAGCTCTGCCTCCATGTCTAGCAGCAGTGTATGCAACTTGGCTCGATTTTAGTAATTGTATTTTCATTCCTGCTTTCCAGTTGTGTGTACTGCTTAGTGATTAAAACCATGAAAAAAAAAATCCATGAGTTTTCTTTGAGTGGAAGAGGGTTCCTCAGTCTCAGTTGCTGTCATATCAGTGAGCCTCAGCTGCCCCTTGCTTAAAGAAGGCATACTTTGTGTGCCAGGTATTCACAGGCAAAATCCACCTAAGCCGTATGTGTCAGAAAGTGGTATCTATACAGACAAAGCTTTGAGCTGAGGTAGGGAAAACTTGTATCAGGTTTAGTTTAACTACATGTGACAGAAGGCAATAATGAGTCAGGTGTTTGCCTTGAAAATCCCACACCTGCAATACTCTCTTAAGATTTTTTTTTTTACAGTATTTTTTACAGTAATTGCATAAATGGTGACATTTCTTCCAGTAGTAGCATCTTCTCTGAAGAAAATAAGAGCTTCGCTGACGAAGGTAGAAATCAAAGGTGAAAACAATAGCATTCAGACTTCTGCCATGAGCTGCTTGCCTGCACTGTGAGCCTGACCTTATCCAGGCAGTAATATCTTCCTTCCTGGACCTCGCAGCACGTTCCAGGAACTCGGGGACTTGTGCTGAACAATGTGTTGCTGCTGTTAGTCTGACATCAGTAACACTGCCCCTGAGCAGATGCCAAGAAATCTCACTCCACACTGAACTCCTTGCCCACCAGTTGCACTTTTACGTAAACGGTGTTGGTTACTCGTGGGGACAGGAGGAGGGCAGTCCCTGTAGAATTTTTGTTCTCTGAAACATCATTAATGGTCGTTCCCCCCCACTTCCTCATTATCACTGTTTTGTTTTCTACTCCAGATTCATATTTTCTTGACATCAGTGTAAATTTTGCCAGTAGTGATGATTACAATGTATTGCGTGGAAACTGGAATGGAAATTGTACATGTGGAAAAATCAGAGAAACAGAAGTCCATCAAAAAGAAGGAAGAAGTGGGACAGCAACCTGTTGGAGGTGGACAGGATTCAGCTGTACAGCAGCACTGAGCAGAGTTAAGTTCTCATGAACAGGCAGAATGGGCAAGTTACACTGGGAGAAGCACTTGAAAACTGTGAGAAAACATTCTCAGAATTATTTTAGGGCTTTAGAATGTTGTAAAATTCCTAAAATATGGTTCTTGCTTGGGATTGTTGTGCTTGTTGTGTGAGAGAATTCTCACCTGTATAATTTCAAACTTCAGCTCAGTTTACGATGCAGATAGAAACCTGTATGCAGATACATGCTGCAATGTTTCTGCTAACAATCCAACCAGAGATTCTGGGGGGTTATGGTGAGTGTCTGCACTGATGGAACGTGCAGGTGTCATAGTGTCCCTAGTGTCTCAAAATTGCTTAAAAAGCAACATGAATGCAAAAGACCAGCAAAAACATATGTATATGTAAAAGGAAAAAAAAAAAAAAAAAAGCTATTATTTCATTTCATGCTGAGCTTCCATTTCCATTTTCATTTCTAGGAATTAAGAACTCTTCTTACCAACTGCAGCCCAAATGCCGTTTTATCTAATGCCATTGCATTGACACATACAGCCCATGGAAGCTCAGTTCTGCAGTGAGGCGCAGTGCAATGCTGAGCAGAAGCCAAGGAGGAAGCGATTATGGCCGAGGAGTTGATGCGGATTGAAAACGTGTGATGCTACAGAGGAAATGTCACACAATAGAACCTCAGTTCGTTTGGAACTCGATTTCAAAAACAGGGCACATGAAAATGTAAACAGTCAATAGGAGCGGGTCCCACCTTTCTGCTAACAATCAGCTCATTAGTGGTAGAAGCACACAGAATGATTT
The DNA here is from genome assembly GCA_035772895.1 of Perdix hodgsoniae. Taxonomy (NCBI): domain Eukaryota; kingdom Metazoa; phylum Chordata; class Aves; order Galliformes; family Phasianidae; genus Perdix; species Perdix hodgsoniae. The sequence goes on from JAPSGF010000043.1 coordinate 3,816,149, forward strand.
CCATGATTAAACCACAAGTGCAAAGGGCGCGCTCATCAAATACACGGAAACTGCTTTCTTGCTTCTCACTGTGTTTCTTCTACAGCTTGTCCCACCTCATCCTGGATGCATGTCAGCCACAAATACAGTGTGAGTCAGGAGCTGGAGATGCTTGAGGTCTTTGAAAAGGCAGCTTTATTATTCTTTCAGTTAAAATTGTTAGGATCAGAGTGGAAGCAGTCTTTGATACAAAATGAAATAATTTAAACGGTTGATGGAGTTAACAACTGTTATAATTTGTGTTGATTGTTATGTGGGTACCGGGAACAGCCTCCTGTTTTATCCAGAGACTGGTTTAACATCCTGCGTAGTTCACAACATTGGTCAAGTCATTTGAGTTTTATGCTCTAACTTCCGACATCACTGTTTTTGATTAGTCCAGAGTGGGCAGAAAGCAGTAAAAAAGGCAGCCTTCACTCTGGGGACCGCACCATTTTATTTGTGGATAAGACATGTATGATTCTCTACAACCATATCATGTAATGCCTGTAGTTTTGGGCTTGTTTTTTGTCCTTTTTCTGACCGTCAGTAGAAGAGTGCAGCTGCCAGCAGAATTGCCTTCAGCTGAAAGGGAATCGCCAGACCACCCCATTGCTAATGTTTGGCTCCAGTGCACCGATAAGCCCACAGCAGTGTAGAGCATCAGTCATTCCTGGCTGGCACATCGTTATCTCAGGCCTTTGAGCACCTGAACACTGTTTATAAAAGGACTAAAGTTACTGTTGCATTCTGCTATGTGCTGCTGAGCCTTACTAAACTGAGGAAGCCAGAAAGTTCTAAGGTGACTATTAGCAGCACCAGAAAGACTTGTTCAGTGAAAATAGTCTGGACATAAAGAAGTACAGAAAAGATGCAAAAGCCAATCACAGAATTGCAGGGTTTGGAATGGACCTCAAGAGACCATCAAATCCAACCCCCTTGCTAAAGCAGGTACCCTATAGTAGGTCGCACAGGTAGGCATCCAGATGGGTCTGGAATATCTCTGTAGAAGGCAACTCCAAAACCTGTTCCAGTGCTACACCCTTACCATAAAGAAGTTCTTTCACATGCTTTTATGGAACTTCCTGTGATCAAGTTTTAGGCCACTCCTTGTCCTATCACTGCACACTGCAGAGAAGAACCTGGCGTCATTCATTTGCTTCCCATCTCCCTTTAGATATATATAAACATGTATCAGATTCCTGCTGAGTCTTCTTTTCCCCAGGCTGAACAGATGTGAGTTACTCAGACTTTCCTCACATGAGAGATGTTCCAGGCCCTTTATCATCTTCGTGGCCCTCTGCTGGACTCCTTCCAGGAGATGCCTGTTACAGACCTTGACAACATTCCCATTTTCTTCCCAAGTGGACAAGCCATTTTCCCCACAGTTTGTGGACCTTCTCCTTTCCTTTTAGTTTATCTATGAGTTCCTTGCTCATCCATGCCACCTTTCCCTAATTTCTTACTCTTAGGGATGCACTGATCTGGAGTTTGGGAGAAATGGTGTTTTAAGTGTTAGCTCTCATGGGCCCCCCTTCCTTCTAATGCTCTAGCTCATGGGACACCTCCAAGTAGGTCTTTGAAGAGGTCAAAATTGGCTCCTGTGAAGTCCAGGGTAGCAATCCTATTTGTTGGTCTTATTGCTTTGCTTCTTCCAGACCAGATCCAGAACTTCACCATCTCATGATAGCTGCATCTCAAGCTGCCTCCAGCCTTCACATCCCTGACCAGCCCTTCCTTGTTAGTAAGAACAAGATCAAGTAGCACACCTCTCCTCATTGACTCCTCCACCATCTGCATCAAAAAGCTATCTTCAACACATTGCAGGAACTTACTAGACCATGTGTGCCTGGCTGTGTTGCTTATCCAACAGATATCAGGATGATTAAAGTCCCCCATAAGAACCAGTACTGGAGATTACACGACTACTTCCAGCAGTTCGTAGAAGGCCTCATCAACTTCTTCCTCCTGATCAGGCAGCCTGTAGTTCACATCTACAATAGCATCACTTGTGTTAGTCTACCCTTAAATCTTACCCACAAGCTCTTACACCCCCAGATAGAGCTCGATACATTCTAGTTGTCCTCTCACATAAAGAGCGACTCCACCACCTTGCCTTGCCACCCTGTCTTTCCTAGACAGCGCTTGGCCATCCATGATAGCATTCCAGTCATGTGAGCTGTTTCTCCAAGTCTCTGTGAACACAATGAGATCATTACTCTGTGACCACACAGAGATCTCTAGTTCTTCCTCTTTATTTCCCATGCCATGTGCATTACTATAGAGGCACTTTAAGGAAGCAGAGGGTGCCAGGCTATTAGCAGTATTATCTTCTCTGAGGAGTGTTCACAAGATCCTACGGGAAAATTTCCCTGCAATTTCTTTAAATGACAGCATTCCCTGGTCCTTCTCTATCATAAGGAACTCTATCCCCTTCCTGCACTGAATCTAATTTAAAGCTCTGGTAATCAATCCAGCCAGCTTGCTCCCCAGCACACTTTTGCCCCATCTACTCTGTTAACATTCTGTCTGATGTCCACATACCCTGTCTCTCAAAGACTTGCCCAAGATCACAGTACCCAAAACCTTGATCCTGACACCATCACCTTAGCCAGTAATTTACCTGACCCATTCTCCCCCTTCTTTTCCCAGCCCCTAGTCAGTAGGACAGAAAACACTACTTGTGCTCTTGATCCCTTCAACGTCTTTCCAAGGGATGCAAAGTCCCTTTTAATGTTCTGTAATTTCCTTGTTGCAGCCTCCTGTGACCCTACTTGAATGACATTCGGGTAGTAGTCTTATGTTTTATCAGATGCTGTAGAGTCTTAACATCTCTGACGTGTCCCCATTAAACAGCAAACTGCTCTGGAGAGATTATTTGGGTGGCAGAAGAGGGGAGCGAGGGAGATTATTCTGCTCTACTCTGACCTCCTGTGGCCACATCTGGAGTAGCTTTCACGGTGCAGTAGCTGGAATTGCTGAAAGCTGACAGAGGAAGGATCCCAAGGGCTTTGGCCGCTGATGAATCTCATGGCTTCCCCTTTCAACGAGGCCTGAGTGTACTCCAAGCATAGTAGACTCTGCTGCAGGTATTCTTCCACCTGGCTCCTGTCTTGTACCAGCTGGAAGAGCACAAAGGACCACCAGAGGCTGTCTTATGAAGGGATAGCAGAAAGGGCCCCAAAGATCCCTCCAAGCATGGCCAGGTTTTACAACAAAGACTTTAGCCTTGGTTTCCTATTAACGCATCATCACTGAAAACCAGAAAGTGTTTCAGCATGCCCATTAAAATCACACCTCTCCGTACTTGTTTCAAGCATACACACCTTAATTTCTATGACAACAAAGCTCATGACATCAAAGCTACTGAGATCATACTAGTGGCTGAGTTTGTGCTGCTTCTCCTCTAGACAAGAACCTAAGAACCTTCCCCTCTCAACTGACAACTAATAGCACAGAAGCTTATTAGGAAAAAAAAACAAACCAAAAAACCCCACCAAACTTAAAACAGGTCATATCTGAGTTTGCTAAAATAACCACACAAGGTAAAGACCATGACTTTATGCACCTGCTTTCTCTGTGGAGAGATGCTAAAATGTACCGAAATGTGAGCTCCTCTTTGATCACTGTGGTGCAGGCCAGAGAAAATTCTTAACACTAACACCTTTGCCATCAGCAGGCTACAAATTGTTCAGCTCCTCATGAGATTCAAAGCTGTGGGATTTGCTGGCCTTCCATGACTATCAGAAGCTTGCCCACCACCTTCTGCTCAGACCACAGGAAGAATTACTCTAAAATGTAGGAGTCTGGAAAGTGATTGGTAGCAATACCTCTATTTAGCCCCTTATGATGCATGATCTTTACACAATCACGCTTCAAGTACCCAAGGAGGAAAAGGACAGAAATGCATGCTGGCCATTTATCTGATCTCAGGGCAGGCTGAGCAGCAGTGATGTGAGTGCACCAGAAGTGAGTGAAGGCACCAGAAATAGTGATGGAGCAAGCAGAGGAGAGCTGTAGCAAGTCATAGAGGCAAAGAATGAGGTAGAAAGCAAAGTCAAGAAGGTAAATTGAATAAAACAAAGACATACTAGATATGAAAGTTTATTAAATACCAAGCTGGAACATATTACCTGGAATTAAATACAGTGTATTAGTGTCACAAAATTGTATTTATATAAAAAGGAGCAGAGAGTTGCAGCAACATTCATGACATCTCCCCACTGCCTGTTAAGTTGTTGAATTAGTGGGTAAAAATCTTTTTTCCAGTTTCTGTTTGCTCCAGAATAACATTCTCATGTCTCTGGAATGCTGACTTCATTTGTTGTATAATATTTTAGCAAATTTTGTAGACAAGGAATGACTACTGTAGATCTTCAGTAACATAATTGTTTAAACAAAGCAGTTAACAAAACTGCTTGTCTTACAGAATGAATTATGAATCCCACAGCATTACTGTTCACCTGAGTTGCAGCTATTTTATCACCAGCTGTTAGCAGCAATAAAAAGTTGTCCCACCACACAAATAGTACCAATTGGACGGAAGGCTGAAATGATAATTTTCCTTCTTCCCAGTATGAACTGCTTCAGGTTCATCACATGTTGATCTAGCGAATCAAATTCTAATGCAAAACCCAACATGGATACCAAACCAAAAATATCAAAAAGATCACATTAAAGCTTTCTTGGCACTACTACACACTCACAGTATTTTTAAACCCAAGGTGCATAAAAATGAAACAATGTAAAGTGCATTCTTCCCCAGCTTAAACACTGGTAAAACTTTCACTTAATTAGCAGAAATATTCACAGCATCAGGACTGAAACAGCTGGTAGAAAGCCAATCAAATAACCTCCTAGGCATTAAAATAACACTGGAAACACACACACAGTGAAAGGGTTAAACAGAACAAGAGGAATGCTTTTGTTAAAACATGGAACACAAGTGGAGCAAAATAATGCATCAAAAGCATTCTGACAGTTCTGTCAAGTTCAAGAATCAACGTTACTCAATCTGATAGTAAGAAAAAATAGATATGGTTCTTAATCTGAGTGCAAAATAAACTAACTATACCTCAGTGACCAACGGGTAAGTGCAGAGTGCTTGACACCTATTTAATACATTCTGAATTTACCACAGTTTGAATATAAAGATGTTTCCACATCCAAGCTGGAGAATGGGAAACCAAAGAGATCCTATGTAAACAAAATGATCTCCAGTACTTTTCCCTTTGCATTTTTGTTTAGACCAGATAATTTTTGGTTAAAACATCACGGTAGTCCTGTATTGCTCTGCAAAGGGGATCCTGGTCAACATTGTGATTTTTTAAAGATTCATCAGTAGATACTACTGGAGAAGCTCCAGCAGATCCAGTTTCAAGTTCAGCAGTGGCTGGAAAGAAAAGAAACAAGATTCATTATGTTACTTTTACAGAAGATTGAGTCAAATAAGTCACTGTAAAAACATTACTGGTAACTGAACAAGCTACACTCCGGAAAAAGATTTAACTTCCAAGCAAAACAAAAATAAAAAAGGACAGCAGGCATAAAGAAAGAAGCATTTTTTCAAATTCAATTATCAGTCACCACTAGAGAAAGAAATACCAGAGGTCTTAGATTCACAGAATGGTTTGGGCTGGAAGGGACCTTTTAAGATAATCTTGTTCCAACCCCCCTGCTATATGCAGGGACTCCTTCCTCTAGGCCAGGTTGTGCAAAGCACTGTCTAACCTGGCCCTGAACGCCTGCAGGGTGGGGGTATGCACAAGCTCTCCAGGAAACCTGTTCCAGTGTCTCTATGCACAGCAGCAGGGACTCTGGCAGAATGCTAGTTATGAAACAGGTGGAATTCCTCTCTGAAGACCTGGCCTTGTATTACAGAACATGCTTGACAATGTATATTAAAAGCAATCAATTCATGCTGCGTTTGCCTGAATATTACTGAATGATTTTTACCTAAAAAAAGGCTATATTTTCTACTGATTCTTCTTTATCCAAAGATGACTATAACAACATGTGAGATAGAAACAAAAGTAATTGAAAAGAGATAGCAAAAATCAAGAACACCAGAAGATGTATATGGTATACTTGAAGTGCTGAATGCAATGAATGTATGCAGAAAGAAATGTGGTGACTGAAGTCTATAAAAATCTTATTTCATTTGATGTTTGTGCCTGAGGATGAAAGGTGACTTCAACTTAAGCCAAGTGCATCCGTGTGGAGGAGATGGTTTGTTCTCCACGCTTTTTCTCAAAAGTAACTGCAGAACATTCTGAACAGTATTTTTGTGAGCAGGAAGTTTGCCATTAAAACTCTGAATTAGAGAGTTAAAAAAAACCAACACTGTGCTTCAAACAGAATTTTGACAACTTTTGATAATTACGTAAAAGTTACAGTCATCATCTTCCTTAAGAACACTGATATCAGAGAAGCACATTACCTTGTTCAAGTTCTTTAGTGATTTTTTCATCCAGTTCCTTCCGTATCTAGAATTACACAACACATAATTAAGATTTCAAGTTCCATTTTTGCAACATAGAACTTCTAAAACAACTTTAATGTTAGAAACCTAAAATAATGTGTGTTAGAAACCTAAAATGCCATCCCAAACACGGACATCTTGGTTTGGAATTTGATTTTTCACAACAACAACAACCTCTTCATCAGTGAGGCTGTAGCATTCTCAGTGCTGAGCAACATAAACTTTAGCACAAAACAATCTATAATTCACCAGCTGGATCATAAAAAATACAGGAAGAAAGCACAGTGGTTTTGTAAAAATATACATGGTTAAATGTCTATCTTCAAATACATACAAAAATATAAGAACATGTTATTCCTTTGTTAACTTTCTTGTTAACTTGCTTACAAAGCAAGTGCTGCACATTTTATTATGCAACAGAAACCAGCTTGGATCACTAGAAAGGAGCATTTACCCTTTGCTCCCCCAGGAGCTGTTTATTTACTATCATTTATTCTGCATGCAAAGCCTTCATAAGGAGAAATCAGGCCTTTTGAAGGGCCACAGTATGCTACTGTTTACATTTGATGATACTCGTGACTCCTGCATTATTTTCCATCAGGTCTGTAACACATAGAAGTAACTGTCAAAACTGCATACAGCTTCCAGACTTATATGATTAGCAAATACAGTTAAGTGCTGGGAGCATGTGGCTTATGTAGAGAGGCTGAGAGCACCAGGACTGTTCAGCCTGAGAAGAGAAGGCTCGGGGTTTCACCTACAGGTGTAGTTATCTGATCGTGGGATGGAGTATAAAGAAGAAGCTAGAGTCTTCTCAGTGGTTCCAAGTAAAAGAACTATAGTAATAGACAAAAGTCAAAAGAGAGGAAATTCGTAAGACTGCTACAAAACAGGAGTGAAGACAGGAAATAAAATCAGAAAAGGAACAGAGAGATGGAATGGGAAGAAAGTGTTTGTTTTCTTATGCTACCAGTAGGAAAACTGGTTTCATAAATCCATGCACTCACACTGGTTGCAACTAGCAGAGTTCACCATTATTTTCTGCTTGTCAGAGCAGCATTTCTTCCTCTTGTTTATAATCAGCACAGCTTGTTTCTTCTAACAGTTGCATGGACAAAATAATTGATACCAGCAATTTGAAAGATGGCAGTGTGAAGTATTTTCAGCTTCTTGTCCAAAGCACAAATTGAAGTCAAAAATCTACATAAGCTTCCTTCTCCCAGGAGATGCATACACTCACTCTACTTCAGATAACCTACCTTACTTTGAAAAACACCAAATGTGCACAGAGAGCTTTAAATAAAAACGCAAGTGCAAGATGACTACGTGACTGCAACTTAAGCTCCTTAACTCCCTGTCATTATGAGCTTTACTGTCAGGAGTACTTGTAATCTTTTCCATCCAAGAAGGCAGCACTTAGCTTGAATTTAATAGCAATACAGAGGTGTTTTTTTTTTTTTTTTCTTTTTTTTCTTTCTTTTCTTATTTTTTTCCCACTCAACAGAAGGGGACAGATTACTGGAAAAATCTAAGGTATAACTGAAGCAAAGAAAAGGCTCAGAGTCAGATAAACTCTTGTCTTTTTAAGTAGTCTGGTGAACAGGCAAAGTACTAAACAGCACAACTGGTAAAGTACTTCAGAGCTACTGCAGAGGATGCAATCATATAAACTGCTGCAAAATTAGAAAGCTGTGAAGACATCCTGAAGAGTAGGTTGTTCTTTTCTCATGTAATAATACATAGCAGGAAGCACAAAGAGAAATGTTCCCGAGGCACAGCACACATCCCACAGCAGACTGTATAGTAAGAAGCAAAGCAATCATACACATATCATCCTAGTTTTGAAGCATGTTTTCGTTAGTATTAATGTACTAAAAGAAAGTAAAAACAAAGATCAGTAAGGAAAGAAAAAGCGGCTGTCTGATAGGCAGGGCAAAGATATAAAAGTTATCCATTTAAAGTATGTCATACACTTATACACATACTATACATTAAAGTTCAATAAACAGCTTAGCTGGGAACTTCCAATGCCACAGCACTGCTTATTAAATTCTCTCTTGTTGAAAAAACACAAAAAACACAAAAGTCTTGTAAATGTAGATAGGTATGTATATATATAGTTAGATAGTTCATCATTTAGATGCCAGTATTTTTGGTGTCTGAGCACTCTTGTAATTCTGTACAGTCTTGATGACCAAAAGTCATCACCACTGAAGAGTATTTCACAATGCTTACCTTAGCCATGTAGGTTTCAACCTTGTTTCTTGATGATAACTCATTCCCAGCCGTGCTTATGAAGCTTGCTCCTAGGCTGAAACTTCTGTTCAGTGCCAAATTGTTGCCAAGATGCCCCAGTTCAGTTGAATACAGAACTGGACTTGAAGACAGACCTCCTGTGACAATACTGCTTGCAATTAAAGATTTGTTTCTGTGGCGCTCCTGAAGGAGCTTAGCATTGGCTTCTGCTAGTCTCTCATTGGCTCTGAAACATTTAAAAACATGCAAAGAATTATCTTTGGTAGTATTTTTGCAGAGTTACTTCTTCCAAGTCTTTGGCTACTATTCAGCTTTTGAAAAGAGAAGGCATTAAGAGTCCAAAATGAGAGGGGCCCAAAGACCAACTGTTAAAATGCTATCAACTTCAAACACACACCAGCGATGTCCTGACTAGTGGTGTGACTGATAGAACACCAAAATGAAATTATGGTGGTTCCAAAAATAAAGGGGAAAAGTTGTAGAGGGCTCATGTCATCTTAGGTTTACGTCCATAATGCTGACAAGACTTAGAAGAGAGATTTTAGGAGGAAACAGTACAGGGTTTTTCATGCAAGCTACTGCTACTTCACATCTTGTTACCAGTCCAAAAAAGCATGGACTTACCTTTCCAGCTTATTTCCTAGGCTTCTGTTAATTTTCACTTCTTCCAGATACTTTTCTTTGTATTTTTCCACTTCTGCCTGCGTGGATTCTTTTTGAAAAATACTGTCTTGTTGAGTATTTTTTATTCTGTTCAACTCACATTCAAGATCTTTAATTCTGTGATTTAGTTGGTTTCTCAGTGAGGCATGATGATTGGCTCTGATTTGTTCTAACCTGTCCTGGGAGGCTGCCTGTGTCTGAAGCAGATAACACAAATTCAACCATTGCAAAGAAAATGTGAACTGCTTCCCCCAAGACAGTTGCACATAACCAATTTTAAGGGCCCAGTTTTACTCAGCTGAGACAACTGAACCTCCTCACTACAATCAGTAATCAAGGCAGAACTCTGGAATCAACACATTAAATAACTGTTTTCATCCAGAGAGAGATTTACTCTTAGCAATATTACTTATCACAGCAGCTACTAAAAGAATGTAGGAGAGGGCACACAAAAAGGATTCTACAAAGAAATTATGAGAATCCCATCCCCACTCTTTCTGCTCCATGATAACTTCAGCGACTTCTTCACTGAGCATTTTATCCTGTACAATGATAAAACACAACCTGTACGTATGGCCGAAGTATCTCTAAGTTACAACATTCATGTGATGAACAGTAATAACAAGATGACCAGATAGCAATAGCCTTTAAGAACTGCAAAACAGAAGCCTGTCATGGGAACACTATTATCTTGGGAACCTGCAGGCAAATTACACACATGAAAGCACTTTTGCCCAACCATTTTCTGTTATGTCTTTCCTGAAGGGAAATGGGAGAAGTACAGCACTAACACAAAGAATCAAAATATGAACAAAAAATGACAAAAAAAAAAAAGTTACATAATAAAGACTACAGACATCACAACAAATTCATTTACCTGCAAAAACAAATTGACTTCTTCTAGTCTTTGTCTGATTTCTTGTCCAGCTCGTTCTTCCATTTCTTTCTTGTATTGTTCTATTTGGCTGTGATTCACCACATTAGCCTCCAAATGATGTCTGAGGTTTGCCACCTCTTCCTTCAGCTGGCACTTACTCTTCTCCAGTTTTTCAAGGTTCCCATGCAGAACAGACAGCTCGTCTCGCAAATCTTGGTTTTGTGTTTCCAGCTGGATGCATTTTTTAGACTCTAACTCCAGCTGCTGAGAAAGTTCGGTAACCTATAGACAGTAATAAAATGAACTCAGAAGGGTGTAAAATTATTCCTTGAAAATTCATAAACAGGAAAACCGTCAAATCTGTAACCGTCACCTGCTGACTCAGTATCAGAGTCAAAGGAAAGTCAAGCTCATCTTTTAAAAGAACAGCTTTTAAGTTCTTGCCAATAGGATTCCTCAAGTTCCAACCTTCCTTAGTTCTTCTGCAGCAAGTAGAAGACCAACAAGTACCAAATGAGCAGAATTTCATTGTGGGAGTGGGCTGAAAGGTGCTAGGGCCATTCTTCTGTGCACTGCTTTATTGCTTAATGGAAATCAAACAACTCTACCCAGATACCAGAAAGAATGCCTACTGCATTTCAGGGGAAATGTTCCAGTACAGAATTAACTGGGCACAGGAAAAAAGTACTCCTCCTGACATTGCCTTTGAAAGCCTTGTAAACAGTGCTTCAAAAAGCCACTTCCACAGCAGTGGTAAAGGAATGTATTTTCTCTCTAGGTCAAATCCACTGTCTGGCTGCAAGAATATTTAGGAAATAGGAGATGTTTCAGAAGTTTCCAAGGTCAACTTTGAAGCCAATTTCCTCTTCTCTCCCAGAAATATAACTTTTCTATACCTACTGAAAAGAATATTACAAGTCTTCAGAAATTAACACAACTCAAGCAAAAAAACAAACAACCAGAACTCGCCTTTGTTCTTAATTTTCCAACTTCATTCACCATTTCGGAATACCTGTTCTTCATTTCTCCCTGGAAATTAAATTGGGACTCTCGTTCTCTGGCCTCATGCATTCTTAGTTTCTTGACAGCTCTGTTCAGAAGCCTCTTGCACCTGCACAACAAATCAATCCAGAAAACATGCAAAGATACTACAAACCTATTTGTCACACTTGCATATGAAAAGCATAGCTATGGGTTGCTTCATCTTTAACATGTTCAACAAGCCAACAGTTAATATGAAAATCCATCATTCCAAAGCAATAGGTCACTTGGAAGGTCCAAATTTCACCTCAATAGAGGAAAAGACGGCCTCCCTCTCTTAGGAGAAGTGCAGGGCAGCCTGCATTTGCTATTCTTTTGGCACCTACAGAAAATCACAGGCTCATGTACCAGAACTGCCCTGCAAGAACTGATGTGAGATTTGAATTTGTTTAGAAAGGGTTAAATACACCTAATTTTACATTTGAGTTCCATAAAGCCTGACTTCTAGCCTATGTGAGCTCCCTTTCAAGAACTAATGAACCATACCTGTGAAATTCTTTCTGCAGTTCAACGTTTCTTTTCATTTCCTGGTCAAGACGTGCTTCAACTGGTCGTTTCAACTCTACCAGCTTCTTTACTTTCTTTCTTTCAGTCTCATACTTCGGGAAAGGGAAAGAAACAAAAATCAAACAAAAATAACGTCACACTCAGCACAGAACACTACACATAGCAACTGCAGGTAGCACACAGATGCGTCCCTTCGCCAAGTTCAGCAGAACACTGGGGCACAGGATTCTTACGAACATTTAATCACTTCAGGTTTCACACAAACAGGCCAATACCTAGGGACACCAATTGGTGCTCCTGCTGAAGCAAATGCCCCTCTCCCCCTCCTTACTGGGCTTTGTCCCAAAAACCTGGAAAAAAGATGCTAGAGAACAGCTTCCACAGTTCCTCTGCTAATAGTCAGCTTGCATAGGTAGCCACCGCCCCAGAGAACAACGCACATTCTAGAGCATTCATGGAACCCCCAGTGACCAGCAGGCTCTTATGGAAGAGTCTGCTTTTCCAGAATTCATCACTGTCTCCTCAGTCATTACCTTCACATCTTGTTTGTGGGTGTTTACTAATTCAGGTGTTGTTCCTCATGGTGTTTTCTCAGACAAACCAGAGGAGAGCTGGAAACTAGTTCTGTAGTTTGAACCTTATTTCTTCTGCAAGTGTTTTAAGCTCCTGCTGTTCTGAAAACATGCAGCAATTCCTCCATACACTGCACTGAAAGTAAGGGGTGTTTTAATCCTGCCCAGAAATCAAGGGGTCAGACAACAACCAAAAGGAAATCAAATGAAGAACTGAGGAACTGCAGCCTTGCTCCATGTGCTCATGGAGCTCATGGAACTGGTATCAAACCATACTGTCTTCCTGACAGGACAACTCCAGCACTTACAGAGATATACTCTATTGGCTTTTATTCAATTCCTTCATGACTCCCAAATCACAACAGTACTCAGGGCCCAAGCAGCAAGGAAACAAAGAGCTGAGTATGTAAGAACTCAAGAAAATGTCAGCATCATTCTGAGTACTGGCTAGGTGTGAGGGACTGTCTGTTTTCCAGGCTCACCTGTTCCAAGAGCTCAGCCTTTTCCCTATCAAGTTGAGCAAGACGTTCTTCAAGGAGGGCTCTCAACTTCAATTCTTCCTCCCACATACTGTGTGATTCTTTTGATGTCATAGTCAACATATTCTGCTTTTGCATCTATGGAAACAACAACGGCAAAAGGAATGCCAAGATAACCAGAGAGGCAACACTGCTCATGAACTGCATTATAAACTAGTAACTCAAATGAAGGCGGGGCTAAGCTCTCACCACCAAGGATCTATACTGAATGTTATACAGAGTGTATAAAACGTGGCATCAAGAATAGAACTTAATTCTAGTGGAAAGAGTGAACGCCCTATATGAAATAAAATGAGGTTACATCCTTTGGGGTAATTTTGTATGTGTGTCTTCTTATACCCAAAAATTTCTTCATGAAATTCACCAGATTTCATAATAATACAAAAATAACTACATTTATAATTCATCCAGTGCCCAACACAGAGAATCCCCTACACTCACTGTGTAGTAACTGCAGATCTTCTCCAAGCAAGAAAATGTTCAGATCAGCAATGTTACTTATACTTTTACCCAAAGGAACAAAGATTTGCATCACAGATGCATTTGTGCGGAAACAAGTTTGTTTACTCAGTTCACTTTGTAAAGAATGAAAGTTGCCTAGATTCTTTAAGTAGTACATTTTAAGGGAAAAAAAAAAAAAAAAAAAAGAGATGCCCCCTGATCTAGAGAAGGACATAAAAACCTTAGCTTAAAGGCTTATACAACAAACTCATAAAACGTTCTCACATATCCTTACAGAATAGGTAAAATGTTGGTTCTCAATATGTGACAAAGCATAAAAACCTAATGACTGCTTCCAATTGGTATGCAACCAAAGGAAGACGACAGAAAAGGAACCTGGAAAACAACTCAGACTTTTCTGGGGCAGATAACCAAGTTTTATCATTCTACTAGATCCTTCTTACTCTCCCAACAGCAGCTTAATTCTTCAACAACAAACTAATTCAAGAATATTCCAAGGTTACACAAGATCCTGGGCCATACACACACACCAGCTACTTTCCACTGCCAGCCACTGCACAACATTACCTCACCTAGTGGCTCTTTCCTTACCCCAACCCCCTCTGTGACAATACAGTACCAACATATATTCACAAATGGGGAAAGAATCTAATGAGGTCAGGTGGAAACTATGACAAAGCTCTGAAGGTAAGGCAGACTTCCTATGTCTAGTTTCCCCTCTCAGCTCTCTCAACCATGCATCTCCCTCCTGCTGACATCATCCATCCCATCCAAAGAATCATGCTGATGAACACAAGTATCTGCATACCACCGAAAAGATAGAAAAAGCAGCAGGGACATGTGGAAATTTACAACCTTTACCCTTGAAGGTACCTTGTCCTGAAGCCTATTTTATCATTTTATTTGTACCTTGAAGCACACCCAATCTTTCCAATCAATTACCTGCACACAAGAAATAAAAAAAAAAAAACTACACCAGTTATTTTCAGAAGTCGTTGAGGTACCTGCTGATGCTGGTTTTCCTCTGCAGCTGTCTGTGCTGTCCGTAAGCCAGCTATCAAGTCTTCTAGGCAATTATGAAGCTAAGGAAGCATCAAAAGAAGACAGACGCTATCTTTCTAGACTGAAGTTCACATTTCATTATAAAAAAAAGTTTTTTTTTTTTTACACATCTTTCCATCACTTTATTCATTTCATAATTACCCTCACCATCAGTCATGAGAAATACATACCTCAGTCTGATGCTATGATAAAACTATTAGCAAACATCACCTGTGCCATTTGGTTTCAGGGAGAGAACTATGTGGAATACAAAGAATCTTCAATCAAAGAATCATAGAATTGCTCAGGTTGGAAAAGACCTTCAAGATCATCAAGTCCAACTGCAACCTAACCCTACTAACCTAACTCCAAAAATGAACATACCAAGGAGCTTCTTCCATCCACCATACATTTGAAAACCATGCCATCTTAACCAGGGGGGAAGAGTAAGCACTTCTCTCTTCTTCTGCCAGCGTCAGTACAGCACAAAGTTCAACTTTCATGTATAGCAATTTTCAGAACCTCTTAAACATTAATTAACAACCACAGGTACACCAAGGCCCCAGGTCATTGTTCACAATACAAAAATAATTTGCTTCATATAAACCACATTATTTATGCTAATATCACTCACCTTATTTATACTAATACCACTGAACAAGGGGAAATTGCAAGCCTTTCACCAAGTTCTACAAATAATACCATGGGGATTCCTCTTTACCATTTCATGAGAACAAATACACATTAAGCAGCCAATGGAAAAGCAATTCCACACAGCAAAATCTCTAGGTAGTATAATTCTTGTCCCAGCCTGATGATGTCAGTCAGGCCTCTGGCATGAAGCTCTTGGAACCATCACACATATGAAATCTCCCTGAAGAAACCTGCGGAATGCCTTTCAAGATACACATTCCAGTATGTGTCTGTCATCTAATGTCATGATTGGTATAAAGAATAAAATATTTAAACTAGCACAATAGTGTTAAAACTTCACCATATATAGTGTTAAGTAAAACTTGATATACTATTACAGGAAAACTCCGAAAACCAGAAAGCTGGAGAATGGACCAGCAGGATTTTCAGAGTACCCTACAGTCAGCACAACTCAGGTGACTCACCTCCCTCTATGCTTCTCAGGAAAATCATGTAACTTCCCCATGAAAGATATCTAAGTAGGCTCAGAGGCTCACACTAAATGAATAAATAAATAAATTAAAAGTTTATGACTGGCTTACTGAGGCTTGCAGATCCTTCTGAAGAGCTTCAATTCTATTGGTTTGTTGTTTGGTTGTGACTTCCAATCTTGCATTTTCAATTTCAAGTCTTGAAGAGAAACACAGATCTTATTAGAGAAATCCATAATAGCACAAGTTGTAAAGGAACAGTGTGAAAGAATGCAATTTAAAGCATGAGCTTCATTCAAAATCATATATCATATATATATACTCACTATGTTATTTTCTTACCGTTGCACATGTTCTTCCAATTGTTTTATAATAGCATTGTTTCCAGAAGTTGCTAACAGAAGGTCTTGCAGTTTCTGGGAAGAAACTGATACTTCTTTTTCTTTACTATCTAGGACAGTCTTCAGGTCATGAACACAATGCTCAGACTGAATACGCTGTTCTTCAGATTCCTGTAACTGTAAGATAGCAGTGAGAATCCTCAGCAGCCAGGTTAGTTTCTCTATAGAGAAGTCAGTGAGTGCTGAAGAATTTGAATACTGCACGTATCTACATACACCCTCTACCCAAAGTATTGTAATCATTTCCAATTAATTCAAGCTCTCATTTTTCTTAGCAAATGAACAATAACAGATAATCTTTCATCATCTGTGATACTGGCCTCTTTGATCTGCACAAATGATTTTCTCTAACACCATTATGAGCACTGACACTGCTAATCCTACCTTCTCAGTGACTTGTGAGACTCTGTAGCTACTTGCTTGCTATTCTATTGAAAATATTAATTAAAAAAATAATACTTTTCCTAAAGTGATTTCACAGTTCAATAGTAGATTCTTATATACGTGATTCAAAAAAAAAAAACAAAACACCACACAACTATCAGAGAGAGCAAAAAAAGGAAAACTCAAATTCAGCTCTCCAGTATTTCTACTGTTTCTCAGAAATCAGACATCATACTTGGCCAAACCAGACACAATAACCTGCAGAGCCACCAGGTTATTTTGCAAAGCAGCTTCCCAAATAAAGATCTTCAACAGGTAAAGATACAGTGACTTCATGTCAAAGACCACCCAATCACAGACACCAAGTGCATACAACAATACAATTCATATACGTGTCATTAAGTCTATACACCTGAATTTATTTCTAGAATAGGAGGACAACATTTGCTTATACTTTGAAGTCTCTGTTCTGGTTTGGCACAGGCATGACCGTGATCGCAGATGACAAAGGGCAAGTTGAGAAGACTAAGGAGGTAAAGACCTGCTTACAGTGTTTACAACCAACCTTATAAGACACAGAAAATTAATTTGTAAATTCAGAGCACCCATGTGATGTTGCTTCAGATAGTGCAAACATCCCATACACAAACAAATTCTTAGTTGTGTTTGACACCAGAGGAGAGGGAAGCAAGTTGGAAAAAGAAAGAACACTGCTGCAATACCATGGAGCCTCAAGAATAGCTTTAGCTGTGGAGCTGAAGAATGTCTCCTACTAGGGAAAGAAACTAGTTGGCTTCTGATGATTCCAGTAACACTCATCTTTCACTATAGAGGAGGATGCCAGCTGGGAAAGATTTCACTGGCTTCGTGAATTACAACAGGGTCACTACTAACCTCCTTAGCCTTCTCTGCTACTAGCTCTCAGAACATTATTTTTCTCTTCTTCACCAAAAACAGGGGAAAAAAACCCTCAGATTTATACATATAAAGTTACAGCCTCTCTGTACCTTGGTTTTAACCCTGTCCAATTCCTTTTGTAAGCGCAATTTGTCTTCTTCAAGGTCACTGCGGTAGCGTGTAGTAACTTCAAGGGAAGCTTCTGACATAGACTGCTTTTTAAGAGCATCAGCAAGCTCCTGCTGTAGCTGTCTGACCAAACCCTAAAGAAACAGTTAGATAAACATGAGGAAAAACATGAAATTTGACTTTACTCCTTTAAAATGGCTAGATTATACAATTCAGCCATTTACCAAAGTCTTCCTTAAATCCAAGAGAAAAACAACGAACCACAACAAAACAACATAATTTGGTCCTAGGCATATAATTTATACCTGATGTATTTTAGAAATACAAAATCATGTTATGAATTGAAGCATTTTAATGTTTCAATTGGGACTGCAGCGCCTCCCCTGCAAAGAGAGGCAGAGGGAGCTGGGCGTGTTCAGCCTGAAGAAAAGGTGGCTGCAGGGTGACCTCATTGCAGCCTTTCAGTACCTAAAGGGAGCCTACAAACAGGAGGGAATCAGCTCTTTGAAAGGGTAGATAACTGCAGGACAAGGGGAAATGGTTTTAAGTTGGGGGGGGGGGGAAGATTTAGGTTGGATGTCAGGGGGAAGTTCTTTACAGAGAGAGTGGTGAGGTGCTGGTACAGGCTGCCCAGGGAGGCTGTGAATGCCCCATCCCTAGGGGTGTTCAAGGCCAGGTTGGATGGGGCCATGGGCAGCCTGGTCTAGTATTAAATGGGGAGGTTGGTAGCCCTGCAGTGGCAGGAGAGTTGGAGATTCATGATCCTTGAGTTCCCTTCCAACCCTGGCCATTCTGTGATTCTGCAATTTCTTCTAATTGTATAGCTTACCTCTCTTTCCACTTTGTCAGTCTCATATTTAAAGACTTGTTCCCTTAAATCAGTACACTTGGTATTTAATTCCTTGTTTCTCTCTTCCACGAGGTAAATTTGCTTTTCAGTATCAGCTCTGAGTTTGTTGAAAATATCATTAAACCTGTCCTGGACATCATTCACAACCTTTTCTTTGATGATCCCCTTGTTCAGCAAATCTTCCAGCTGCTGACGGAGTAAGAGGTTTTCACTTTGGAGCTGAGCCAATCGTTCCTGCATAGATTCCTGCTTTATCATAAATTTGCTGACTTGATCTTTCTCAAGTTGCCATGCGTGATCACTTTCTTTGGCCTGAGACTGGGCTTTATTTAAGTCTTTTTGCGTCATTTCTAAAAGCAGTGTTTTTTCTCTAAGTGTTTGTTTCAACTGGTGAAGCTCATTTTCTAGTTGATTAGCTTTGCTCTCCATTTTACTCAACTGTTGAGACAAGCTCTTGTTGGTCTCTTGCGCATCAGAGAGCTCATGATGGAGCTTGTCCTGTAAACGAAGCCATTCATCACGTTCCCTCTGAAATGTTTGTTCAACATCACTTTTCAATGACTGACAACGTTCAAGATCTTGAACAGCCGCATTCAAGCGGGAATGGAATGATATGATCTCTGTTTCCAGTTTGTCTTTGCTTTCTTTTGTCTGTTCAAGCTTGGAAGTCAGCATTGCAGATTCTGTCTTGAGTAAATTCAGCTGTCCATTGTACTGAAATACTGTTTGTGTTAAAGCTTCCTCATTCAGCTTAAGTTCTTTCTGAAGAAAGTCATTTTTTTCTTTCAAAGACTCATTTTCCTCTAAATATTTTCCTTCATCCTCCTGGTGCCTAAGTTTTACTTGATCAAGTTCAAGTCTTAGCATAGCAATCTCTTCTTGCAGTAACTGATTTTTGTGCAGCAGATCCTTTTCTCTCTCATTCGTGTCAGATTCCTGTGTGATAAAGGACATGAATGAATAGTCAGCTGGGATATTAACTCTGGTTTAACCTGGCAGTCAGCTAGGCACCACACTCCCCACCAAGTGGGATGAGGGAGAGAACTGGAAACAAAATAGAACTCATAGGTTGAGATAAAAATAATTTATTAAGCCAAAAGATGAAAAAAACGGAAACAAGAAAGTGATGATAGTACAATAACCAATTCAAAAGCCAAGTAATAGGATCACAAACAGTCTCAGCCAATTTCTTTCCTTGTTAGTCTTGAGTTTTCTGGATGTTTCACTGATAGAAACCTTAAAAATGATTATAACAAATATACAGTGAAGAACAGCAAATAGTTTAAGAAAATGGGAAGACAGTGCCTTATTTTCCAGTGGCTTCCTAATTCCACATGCAATTCAGGTATATGTGGGACTGATGTGGCTATCCAGAATTTTTAAAGACAGCAGTAACAAAATTGGGTTATACTGATGAATTGTAGCTAATCCACCAAAATACACAAAATGTTATTTTTCTTATGATTTTAGAATGAGCACAGAGAAATATAGCCAAATTAATTAGAAATGGAACTGCTTACCTCTGAATTTTTTCCTATAGTTTCTCTTGTCTCTTCTTCCAGTTCCTTCTGTCTCCACAGGTGGCTGTTCAAAATTCCTTCTTGTAGAGCTCTAGCACTCTTTTCCTGAGAGAGCTGTCTCTGTGTTTCGTCACGGTCTTTTTCAATCTACAGTAATATAATTAAGCTTGTAAATCTTGAGCAAAATGGGATTAGCAATACCTTCCTATTTCATTCTTCTTTGCATCCCTATTTTCTAATAATTTGAGTAAGAGCTGTTTATCATAAAATCACAGAATGACCTGCGTATCAATTTTCCATGTTTGCAAACAAACATGTTTAGGTTTATCTGAATTGAAAATTATAAGGATAGTGTGTCCGTTGCACAAATCGCCATCATAGAAGTTTTATACTTAATGAAATGACTCTCTCTCTATAACAAACCAAAAAAAACCCACCCCCAAACTACTATTCTTGGAAATGTACAGAGTTTAAGCAGAAAGTCAAGTTATCTTTCTAACATACTTTACATGCACACTAAAAACAGATAGGAACATTCACATGCTTACAGTCGAAGATCTGAAAACATTTATTCATCAGTATCAGCACTAACATTAAGAACTGCGAAAATCAAATGAGTAACATTTCCAAAAGCATAATAATCACATTGACTATACCCCACTGCAAGGTCCTAAGTCTACATCTCTTCTAATAATATTTAGAAATGCTTCAGAACATATGCTAATATATTTTCAGTTTACCAAAAATCCAGCAATACTGCTGTACAAATTGAGTTGCATGAGATTTCGAAAGACTATTAATGAAGTGAGACACAGAAGAGGACTGACCTCTGAACAAACAGACCAAGAGATAACTAATGCCAATCATGCCCTCATTAAATACAGGCAGACTGAAAGAGGTGATGCTTACTACTTTCTGCTCCTGCCAGAGCAATGTAGCCACTGAAGATCCCTAATGATTACTTTCTTGTGTTCTTAAAATGTTTGCAAATGTAAGTTTTGCAAAGTTGAGGCTTAAAAATACAACGGAACAGACTAAATTTTTGAGGTATATTTGAAACTGCATGACAAGAATGCTGAAAAGTAGGTCAAGGCCAATGCAAAGATCCTCAAAACTGTATGGAAGAACTGAAGAATTTATGCAGATTATGTACAGTGAAAACATCATCATCTCAATCACATTAAATAAGGCATTAAACTTGTAGCAAAAATAAAGTTGAGAGTTTTACTGGATTTAGTCCTGACTGTAAGCAATTGAAGCAATTTACAGATTATCAGGCAAACAGTAACATTTAGGCCTAAATTTAAATCCGGGTAAGTATACTTAAAAGAGTGCTGCAAGTTAAGTCTGATTTTCTTCTGAAAAAAAAAATAAAAAATACACACACACAGTTTTGTAGTAATTAAGAAAGATAACTCAAAGTGTGGCTTCATCTGAAACACAAACCAAACTGCAAATCTAAAAAAAACTAAAACTAAATAATATGAGAAAAGGAATCATGAACTTGTTTGTTCATGTTGGTTTGAGGACAATGGTCTTCAAAATGTATCAAGATAGTTATATAATGCCTCATTCACAAACAAGGTTTTGTTGAACATACTAGCATAAAATATCAATTAGAAAGAAGCAGAAAAACTGAAGGTTTAATATACTTGTTTCATGAGCTTTCTCAGTGTTATTAACTCCATTTCTAGATTCCTTGCTTGCAACTCAAGTTGTTGTTTCTCCTCTGCATCTCTACAATATTGATCCTCTTTCCTCCTTAGCTGTTCTCTTATTTTTTCATATTGCAATTCAGCTCTAAGCCTCTTTTCCTCTTCTTGTCTCAAAGAAAATCTGGGATTTAAAAAAGAATATTTGAGGAATTAAAGCATGCACAAAAAAGTAAATACACCACATCATGAACTTGCAGAAACAAACCATAAAAATCTCACATCTTTTCAAATAAAGAAGTTTTGCTGCAATTTTAATTTTTTAAAGTAACTCTAATTTCATTCCATTAGTGGTGGAAGACATCTTGTACATGAGCTGCACAAGACTGACAAATAAACCATTAAGTGATGTAAACCTGAAAATATACGATGAATTCTGTACATAGGTAAACATGAAGAATAATGCATACATCTATAATTCCTAAAAAAAACCCCAAACTTCACATTACAGGTGCACACTTCATTCAAAATTAGTTCACTGTCTTACCAGATCAAAATGCCACAAACTTTTAGTGTCAAAAATATACTGTTTTTAATATGCTGAACGTCATCTGCATACTACGGATTCATAGTGATTGCAAGTAATACTAACAAAACAGCACATCACTTATCTAAGACAAATCCTAAACCTTTTAAGAAGCCTTTTCTAGGACTATGACAACTGCCTACCATGTGTGGAGTAACCTTTTTATTTTCATTTTTTAATAAATTAAAGGATAAGGATAATGTTCCAAAAAGGATTCAGAAATGTTAAGCTTAATACGATTAAAAAACACAGTTGTAGTTTTAAAACTCAATGGATTTACATGTGAAAGAAACAATAGCAACTTGATTTTCCACCTAACTGATAAAGATGCCTTGGAGAATGTTAGTTTTCTTTTTTTTTTTTTTATAAATAACTGAAATAATCAGCAGTAAGCATTGATACGGTTAAAACTGTCCATTGTGTATCCACAATAAGTAAACAAGAAAGCATTTTTGTATTTGCTTCTTATTTTGAATATTTTTCCAATATTTTTGTCAACAAATAAGAAATTAACTACTAACATAAAGAAAGAGGTACCCCCAAAATCTGCTTTACTAATTCTGGAAAATGAGAATCAGCAACTACTAATAAATAGCTAAAAAGATTGGCTGTAACATCAGTATTTAAATAGCTTATACTCAAGGAGAAAGCTTTACATATAGTTGTTACTTTAGTTTCTAGAAAAGAACAGCTTTTACAAACATACAGCTAATTAGCTAACACTGCTTTGAGATTTTACATAGAAAAAAATAATTCCTTGTATTTATAGACGTTTGGGAATTTTGAAAGATGTTTAGAACCAAATCCAGGCCAAATTAGGAACGGCTTTGTCTTACTCATAATCCCCTTCCATGTCCTGTGGGACTGCTGGCATATCTCCTTGAAGTCCATTTCCCCCAGCTTCTCACAGAGAAAGTGCTCCATGCACTGTGATCAGCCTGGAAGGCATCTGCTGAACTCACACATGTTGACTACGATCTCTTTCACAGAGAGGCCAAAAGTTGGACCCAGTGCTCCAGGCACAGACCAACAAGAGCTAAGTAGGGATGGATCCCTCCCTTCAGCTTCTTGACTCTCTGCTCTTCTTAATGCAACCCAGGATGCTGTTGGCCTTCTCAGCTGCAAGATCATTCTGGCTCATGTTGCTCTTAATTTCTGCCAAGGCCCCAAGAGGCTTCTCAGCAAAGCAGCTCACCAGCCAGAGCATTTCACTGTGCATCCTCACAAGGGGTTCCTCCATCCCATGTGCAGGGCTTTGAATTTGTTCTTAATGAATTTTATATAATGCCTGCTTGCCACTCCTCTGAAATGCCGTAAACAGTGACTAAAGACTACCTGCATCTAGCTCAGGAGTACAAGGATAAGGGAACAATCTCAAATTTGACCTTCAATCAAACACACCAAGTAAACTGTTTCAATTTGTGGTCTGTGGAGTTGCCACAATTCCTGGTTTTATATAAAAAAGAAGGTGCAAAGACAAAACCTGTGAACTACAACTCTTAAGATGGTTTTAAGTCCCACTCCCTAGAGGTACTTAAGAGATACATGGATGTAGCACTAAGGAACATGGCTTAGTGGTGGGACTTGGCATGCTGTTGATGGCTGGACTACCAGCATCTTCTAAAATGTGACCAGGATAACACACATGATCAAAATACAGGATTACATACTTAAGGCTTTGGATATCAGTTTTCAATTCCATTTTTTGATGAGCCAATATGGATTTCAAATCTTCAGTCTCTTCTGCTATTAACTGTGACTCCTCTTTTTCAATTTCCAACTTCCTGACTTCTCTCCAGAGAGCTGCATAGTGATTTTTTTCATGATCTATTCTCTGTTCATATTCAAGAAGTATATTTTGAATTTTCAGCAAAATAGCAGAATCTATATGGAGACAAGAAATACACAACTGCATATTCCAGTTTAGAATTTGTTTAATTCTTTGCTGAATTGGGTATAGGTGGCAAGGTTTTAGTCATGGGGAAATCTCTATAAGACCCAAAAGACTGCGCCAAATGCAGACGAGTCCAACAGACTTACTACAGGACACAACTCAGCCTATCAGCCAATCTTATGGCACCTCCAAGAAAGCATATTTTGGAAAGGGCAAAAACACCACGCAGGCAAAAGAGGAGGAAAAAAAAGTGTAAATAACAGTAGAAACATAAAGGTAAGATGAAAGAAGGAGAGTAAGGAGGAAGCATTCCAGGTGAGGGAGCAGATTCCCGAACAGCCTGTGGAGAGCACCACAATGGAGCAAGTGTTTCTCTGCAGCCCTTGGAAAGGGTCCTACTGGAGCAGATAACCACACTGCAGCCTATGGAAGACTCCACCGCAGAATAGGTGGATAATTCCTAAAGGATCTTAGCCTGTAAAAGGACCTATGCTAGAGCTTGGAAAATGTATGAAGAGGTAAAAGAGGCAGAGAGGAACTATCATGTACTGACTGGAAAGCTACCATCATCGTTGCACTGCTCAGAAAGTGGTAGTAAAGAAGCAAAATTAACTGTGAGACAGCGGTGGGTGGAAGGTGTTTTATTTACTAATTTTTATATTTCTCACTCCCCAATTTAATTAGCAAGCAATGAAATTAATTTTCACCAAGTGGAGCCCATTTTGCCAATGACAAAAATTAGTGATGGCTTTGTCTTTATCTCATTTCTTGAACTTTTCAACTCCTATTTTCACCTCATGTCCTGCTGAAGAGTGGAAGTGAGAGTGCAGGCGGGTGGGAATAAGGCCTTTAGCCACAGTTAATCCAAATTTGCCTAATGAAATTTTAGCAAAGACTAAGTAAATTAGCGCTGCTTACATTTATATCGAGCTACATGTATACATGCAAGCATATTACAACATTTCATTGCAGATTTTTTTTTTTTTCCTAGCAAAACCATTATTTTGGGGAGCATTATTTATTAAGGGGCATAAACAGGAAAAAAAAACACAAAAAACTGGTCATGCTAACTTTTGATCACTACACTTGAATGAGCTGGTCTGTACCTTACAAGAACCCGCTCTTCCAATTCTGACTAGAGACATAGCCGTGTTTGCTGACAACACAGATGGACAACACACCTGAGGTGAGATGAATTCTGCATTCAGTGCAGGAGTCTGTACTTTTTGGGGAGCAGGGTATGGGCAAGAGTCATTTTTGAACATAAATATTAAACCTAAATAGAAAACTAAGGAACCGTGAAGGTACACAAGGAAACAAGAGTTTTAAAAGAGGGACTTGTAACAGAAGACAAAGTGATCTAGAAACTTACCTGGACAAGCCACACTAAGCTGTTCTAACAGCAACATAGCTTCTTTGTAAGTTGAAGTCGCCAACTCAGTATCCTCTGTAGTTGTATCAGATGACTGTGTTAAATCAAGGTCATCAGTAACATCCACTTGCATTCTGACCTACAGACAATACAGTGTATTAATGTATACAAAACTATATTATTACAGATCATTATAAATGCAGGAATGATTCATTCTTTCACTCACAGCCTATCGATTTTACTCAAATAGTACAAAGCTGCGTACTAGAAAAAATCTTTGCATTTGATTGAACATGATGTAAAAGCTGTTACTGTTTAAGTGATTAAAAGCAGATAAAAAAAACTAATTTTACAGTACCTTGCTCTTTTCGCTCCCTGTTTTTGTTGCAGGTCTGGAAAACAGAAATACATTTCAGTACTGGAATGCTTATACAACATTATGAACAATAACTGAATCACAGAATCACAGAATTATCAAGGTTGGAAAAGACCAAGAAGATCATCTAGTCCAACCATTACCAATACTTCCCAGCTAAACCATATTCCTCAACACAACATCCAAACGTTTCTTGAACACTCCCATGGTCGGTGACTCCACCACCTCCCTGGGCAGTGCATTCCAGTGCCTGACCACCCTTTCCGAGAAGTAATATTTCCTAATGTCCAGCCTGAATCTCCCCTGGCGCAGCTTGAATCCATTCCCTCTAGTTCTATCACTAATTATACGAGAGAAGAGGCCGACCCCCAGCTCACTACAACCTCCCTTCAGGAAGTTATAGAGAGCTATAAGGTCTCCCCTGAGCCTCCTCTTCTCCAGGCTGAAAAGTCCCAGCTCTCTCAGACTGTCCTCACAGGGGAGATGTTTCCCTTGGATCATTCTTACGGCCCTCCTCTGGATGCACTGTAACAGATCCATATCTCTTCTGTACTGAGGACTCCACTTCTGGATGCAGTACACTCGGTGAGGTCTCACCAGTGCAGAGTAGAGGGGCAGGATCACCTCCCTTGATCTGCTGGCCACATTTCTTTTGATGCAGTCCAGGATATGGTTGGTTTTCTGGGCTGTGAGGGAACACTGCTGGCTCATGTCCAGTTTGCCAACCACCTGCACACCCCTAAATCTTTTTTTGGCAGGGGAAAATCATTGTAAGCACTCAGTTTGTAAAACTTACCTTTAGTTTTCAGGCCACTTTTTGTAATCATTAAATATATTTATCATATTCCTTATATTCAGTACCTTTCTTCAGCTTGAGATGTTTCACTGCAAGTGCTATCATCCATTACTTGAATCTTCTGATTAGCCTTCTGCTTTGAAGACTGCCTTTTATTCTCATTTTTCTTCACTGCTTTTGCATTCAGAACAGATTTACTATATTGAACAGAAAGAAAAAAGTCACCAATTGAGTACATTATATAAAATAAAAAATACTCTAGGAAAAAAAACCAAAAACCAAAAAACAAAACTAAAGATGTCTGTTAAAACACAGGCTTGATTCCCAAGATCTTGGAAGATACTCAAGTAAGATGGAACACCTCTCTGCCCGCATTAGAGAATATACTTAGAGCACAGATTTTCCTGAAGAAGGTGCAGATAAAAAATCCTGCCTAGGGTAATGTAAAAGCATCTTAATCTTCTTCAAACTTCTTAGAACGGTTTGGTATTTTTGTTCCCTTTTTCTTGACAAAGAGAGACCGAGTTTAACAAAAACAATTCCACGAGGAACACTAGTATCTCCTAGAAAAGGGGGAAAGTAAACTAAGTTCCTGCTTTTCTGTTCTGGGTGGCTATTTATTAAGAAAACAACGTTTTCTCAATCTCCATCTAAGACTCTGAAGACACAACTAGTGTCACTATTGAGGAAGAAATTCTCTGGGCAGCTTGGTCTGGTGGTTGGTGATCCTGCACACAGAAGGGGGGTTGAAAGTAGATGATCATTGTGGTCCTCTTCAACCCAGGACATTCTACGATTCTACAATTAAGACCTCTATCTCCTCCAATGAAATAAACCTGAACCTCCAGTGTGCACTTAGTTCTCAAAAAAAAAAATTTTTTTTAAAGTTTGAGAAGCAGGGGACTACTCAGCATAGCTTTCAAAACTGAGGAGAGTGCTTCAAATACAAGATTAAAAAGCCCTAAAGTTAAAACCCCTAAATATTACAAATAAAAATTACATATTGTTTTATTAGTTTACCCTTTTGTTGGCATTCCAATTAATTTTGGTCTCTCCTCAGATGAAGAGTTCTTTGTGCATTTTTCTTCTGTCATTTTTTCATTCTCAGTTTTTTTTCCATTCTTCCTTAGAGCAAGCTTTTCTTTTACTGGTTGATTTGTAATACTGCCTGCCGGTGTATTTAATTTATCAAGACCTTCCTCTTTCTCCACTGCTTGCATTTTGACATGTTTCTGCTCCTTTTTTTCCTTTTCAACCTACGAAGAGAAAATTAAGCTTCATATATTTTTCTGTTTCTAAGGGAGATATAAGACCAAATAATCTAAGCTTGACTTCTAAAACAATGTAAAATAAAAAAGAATTTTCACAAAAATCACTCCACAAAACTTATCAAGTCAACGAAAATACAATGAATTCACTCATAATTTGAAGTATAACAAAAAAAACCCAGCCATTACGAAAGAAACAATAAAGGCATTACTGGTGGATAAGAAATTAGATGGACTACACAACATTAGTTGTTGAAATACAAAATATGAGTTGATGTATGATGGGGTACTTCCTTAATGATGAGGAAAAAAACCCAAACTCACAAGCAGAAAGTTTCACAGCAATCAGGAATTTTAGTGAAAGGCAGTGAAGGCACGCCATGCACAAACCACAGCAAATGAAGAGATTAGTCAAGACCCTGTTCAGAAGCTATTTTCATTCCTTGATTGAGAATCAAAACTGGCATACTTGTATGTATTTGTTTTTATGGCAACATGGTGAAAACTACTTAGACTGGAACTGACTGCCACCTATTGTCAAACTGAATCAATACATTTTGATTTCTCAAAACCTTCTGATTACATTATGGGGAAAAGTACAATTCACCACTGCTCTCCTTATTTATGAGTAATGTACTTCCCTTAAAACAAAAAAAAAGAAAAAACAATTTCCACAAAGCACCTTCTTTTAATGATCAATAGCTAACATGAACAGGACCATTGATATGGAGAAAGACTAAGAAATAAGGAGCAGCAGGCGAACTTCTACCTCTTTTTGCAGCTGTACCTTCTCTTTCTCCAAAGCCAGGAATACCATTTGCAGCATTCCTACCTTACTCTTAAATCTTTCCACATCTTGTTTTAGTTCTTCATCCAGATTCCTTTTCAGCATGCCACAAGGTTGCTGATCATGTGGAAAAAGATTTTCAATTTCTGTTTCTCCTATTTCCTTGTCTTTGATAAGGCAGTCTCTGGAAACACTGTCACTAAGACAGACATCCTTGCCAAATTTCTTTTCTCTCATAAAACCAAGTGTACTTTCATCACTTGTGGAAATAGGTCTTATTTTAGGAAGAATATTAGAAATGTCATCCAAAATATTTGTTTTTAAACAATGTCTCAGGGAATATTCAGGACTTCCCTCTACATTCCTACTAATCCCATTCTCATTTTCTTCCATTTCCTCTCCTCTTGCTAGAAGTACTTTCGTATTATCCGTGTAATTAGTGCAGCCTTCTTCATCTGTACTCCAGGTATTTTCCACGTTTGCATTTAAGTTACTGCAATCAGGAAGGACACCGAGACTCTGAACTACAATTTCCACTTTGGGTTCTTTTAGGTCTACGTTAAGTTTCATATCTCCAAATTCACTTTTACTTTCTAACTTATTATTTGATTCTGTCACACAGGATGAAACATGAAAACTCTTCAATTCTTCACTGAAGTCATCTTCTGACACTTCTGCTACAAGGGATGTAGTTTCCTCAGATTCATTAATTTCACCAAACAGCTGCTTCAGCTCTGCTGTAATGTTTTTAAAATTTGTTTTCAATTCCCTTTTCTCTTTTTCAACCCACATTCTTTCATATCTTTCTTCCCAAGGCTTTAGACTTAACTGCTTGTCAGCACTGGGGGATTCCTCATTTTCTGCTAGGGCTTCCTGATGAGAAATTTCGGCTTTGTCAGTCTGCTTTTCATATGCTGGGTTTTCTATCAAGTTGGTAGTTTCTAAAACATATTTATCCTTAAGCAAGCAGGTACAGACAGAAAAATTACCAAGAAAAAGGAAATTACGTTTAAGCCATGTAATTTACATTGCAAACTCATCCTATCATACAACAAAAAAATAAAGGTTACCACCTTACTTATTTTTTCTTCAAAACAGAAGGATCTAGTTTAGAAACAATAGTTTTTCTTCCATTAGATTTCTCCGAACATGAGGATTGCTTTAGCCAATTACAGAGAGCAGGCAGGCTAAAAGGTGTCACTATGCAGTTTATGTTTTAGTACTTAAAAAAAAACAAACCCAAAAAACCAGAACCAAAAGAAACCAACAAAACAATCAACAACAACATAAAACACAACTGCCCAAATTTTCCCATCCTCCATCACTTTCTACTGACTGGCACTTTACAATCCCTTGCTAGTTGAATTAACACAGTGTAAGCGATCATAACAAACTTTTTACTATCCACACAAGGGATTGGCTACATTACAATCATCTGTGTTCCCCAGAGTCAAAATTATTAAATTCCATTCCAAGCTCCCAAGACAAATATTGACTAGGAATACAGGATATTTACCAGCCCTCAACCCAAAATCAAGAACCAAGACATCTATCAAAACTGCATCATGCCTCAAACCCACTGACCAGCTCCTCTCTCCAGCCTCCTCATATCTCTGGCTCCATGCTCTGTTCCTCAATAGTGCTGACTGCTTGTACCATGTGATTTGCGTTCCCTTCTGAATAAGGCCTGCTGCCTTGGTGTCCCAAGGGACCACAACCATTGATCTTCTTATTCTGGTTATACAGGTCCTTTTCTCCTTCCACATCTTAACTCCACAAAAATCTTTCACAATGCAGAGGAGCATCTCAGCATCTCACCTGTCTCAGCCACTCTATTCCCAAGCTCCATTCACTTTGCACATCTGCTATCACCTTCCAACACTTAAGTCCTGTTCTCTACCTGCTGAAATGGATCACTCTTCCATGGTGCCTTGGATGTATGATGGATATTACTTCCTCCACTGTCCCTTGAGATATTACAGAAGACTCCAGGCACTCACTGGAGACCCCTACCCAGTCCCATATGCCCAATACAAACAGAATGCCTAGTTTATAGTCCTCTACAATGGCCTCAAAAAAAAAAAAAATATTTTCAAACAGTTATTAGCTTGATCAGACAAGGATATATTTTATAGAGGCCGAGAATGCATTGACAGATCATCATATTTCAGGTTTTTGCTTAATCTTTCTCTTACAAAGAAGAAAATCTGGCACGTTTTGTCAAAAAAATAATCACATCATAGAAAAATCTTGCTTTCATTTGAATATATATTTTGTACAGGAAAAAAAAACCCCACCACATTGTTTCTCAGCGTTGCACCCAAAGAATGTTTAAGCAAACTGGCTGGAAACACAGCAGGACAATGTCAAATATCCATTACAATGGCAAGCATTTTACACAAACAAAAGAAGATAGTATCTAACTTCAGATAATACAAACTTAATGTACAAGACTCTCTTTTCTGAATCATTTATTGACTGGTAAGCTTTCTTTTACCTCAACATATAATGCAGTTTACCAATTCAGACTATAACTCGTAATATTTGGTTTCACATACCTGCCTCTCACAGTTTTCAATGGCATCCTTGACTGTCTCTTTTTCATCTGATGACACATGAAAGATAGGTTCTGAGCACTCACCTACAGTGAAGAAATTACTCCTTTAAAATGAACATGACTTACTACAACTTATTTATACCTACAGTACATCCTGAATCATTGCATTTATGAGAAAATAACATAAACTAACACAATCTCTCAAACATATGATTTATGGTTTGAAGATAATGTTATACCACAGGGATCACAATGCTCTGACGAAATACAGCTTGCTGAAAGCCAAACCCAAATATAAAGGTCAGAGAAACTTGCACACATACTTCTTAATTACCTGATCTTCAAAATAACACACAGATGAAGAAAAAAAAAAAAGACAAGGAAGGATGAACAGAAAATATAAGAAATGCTATGCTGACATAATATGAGTTATGAAAAGACTTATTTCCCTACCTAACTTTACAATGTTATAATATCCTGGAGCACTATTGGACAACATTTCACATTATATTACTGCATAAAACAGACAAAACTAAGACTCACAGAATCATAGAATCAGAAAGGTTGGAAAAGACCTTCAAGATCATGGATAAATGAGGTTGCCAAGACACTATCCACCATATTTAAAGAATTGTGGCTGTCAGGTGAAACGCTCAGTGACTGGAAAAAAGGGAAACATCACACTTGTTTTTAAAAAGGGCAAAAAAGGAGTTACTTCCCAGGTTCCAACCAACCTTCTATTATGGAATGACTGCAGTGGCAGATAAAGAAATAGTAACTCATGCTAGCTACCCTGATTTAAGACGTTTTACATGGGCTCAAACAACATACTTGTCTCTCTAAATTGGAGAAATATGATGGATGGATTGTTTAGTAGATAAAGAAGTGGTGCCAAGTGGTGTAGCTGATATGTTAGTGAAAAGAAATGACATCCAGAAGGACAATGACAGCCCAGAGAAGCAGATCTCATGGCGTTCAACAAGGCAAAGTGTAAGGTCCTGCACCTGCATTGGGCAATCACCAGCATCAGCACAGACTGGGCAATGAACAGATTGAGAGCAGTCCTGTGGAAAAGGACTTCGGGATAACGCTGGATGAAAACTTTGATATAAGCTGGCAATGCATGCTTGCAGTCCAGAGAGCCAATTGCACCCTGGGCCACAAAAGAAGAGGCACTGCATGGCCAGCAGGCCAAGGGAGATGACTGTCCCCCTCCTACTCCAATCTTTCAAAACTGTACAAGGAGTACTAAGTTCAGCACTGGGGCCCCCAGCACAAAAATCTGCAGTTAGAGCAGGTCCAGATGAGGGTCACAAAAAATAATTTGAGGACTGGAACACTCTTCCTGTGAAGAAAAGCTGACAGAGTTGGAGAATAAAAGACTTTGCAAAGGCCATATTATGGCCTTTCAATAATTGATGGGGGCTTATAAGAAAGATGAAGAAAGACTTTTTACTTTGGCCTGTAATGATAGTGCAGAGTTTTAAACTGAAAGACAGTTCAGATTAGACATAAGGAATAAATTCTTGATGAAGGTGGCGAGGCACTGAAACAGTTGCCCGCAGCATGGAGGTTGGAAGTAGGTGATCTTTAAAGGTCTTTTCCAGTCCAATTCTATAATTCTATGGTTCTAACAGTCCTTACTGCATCTTACAGAAACACCATCATTGCAGAAGAGAACCTCCTTTTCTTTATGCATTGCAAATACACAAACACATACATTTTATCAGGAGGCAAGTGTAACCTCTATTGCTGTCAAAAGAAACAGTACCTTTTTTCCTAAGACAAGGATGACAAACAGTTTGGAACAATTTCCATTCCATTCTTAGAAGTTCTAATAGTTTTCTGAACTCTTTCTAATCACCTACTTCATATACTTGCTTATATAGGTTTTCACCTGATTTACATTTTCAAGGGCTCATTGTGGAAATTCTAAGACCTGAATAGGGAACTGTTTTACATCTTGCTAACAAACACTTAAATTCATACACATCAGAATAAAGAAACTAAAAACCCATTAAGGTTATATGTCCTCTCTCCCATATATATAGTGTATGATCTAGCTGCTTCACTTGTACCCTTGTTTCTGTCCCACCTGCAGCTCCTGGACAGCATAGTTTGCAGATTCCTAGCCTGGAACCAGACATAGGACATACTTCCTATTGCTCCTCTAGAAACTGGTATATTCAGAAACAGAAAGGAAAGTAAATTAGAGGACTGCCTGACAAGGGGTGATGATAGCAGGTATGCTGGAAGAAGCTTACACTGTAGAAAGGTTTTTACAAGCACTGAATGGAGGACTAGAGGAGAAAACACTCACAGATGGAGGCGTATTTCATTAAATTTTATGCTGAAATAACATCTTGCTGTCAAACATTAATTTAATAGTAAGAATTTACAAGTACAATCCATCTGCCCACAAAGGAACATGACAAAAAAAACCACCCTTTTATAAATACCTTCAATATCCTCTGCATCTCCTAAATTCAATTCCTCCTGTAGATCTGCAAAGAAATAAATCAAATGCTTAATTAAATATGCCTATCCAGAAAGATTCTGAAGTTAAACTCAGAATATCGAAGTCACCATTACCTGATTTCTGCCTTTCTTCTTCTGAAGAAGTTTCATTCATCTCTAAAACTGCAGAAACCTTCAACTATGAAAGATAATCCAATAAACAAAAAAAACCCCATAAATTCAAAGCAACTACATGTTCTTTAATGAGCAGGACAAGTAGACTGAAATGAACATAATTTACCTGCAAATCACTGGATTTCTTTGAAAAGCCTGGAGGTGAAAAATGAAAGTGCTATTTTATTTAATTGAAGACATCTTTCACTCTGTACAAAATCAGTAGGTTCTGTAATTGTTGGCTGCAAACATTACTTCATTGAGACTGCAGTAGCTAATATTCAATTATCTTATCACACAGAATTCACAGTAGCATGCAAGAAATGCAGAGTAGTTCCCATCATGCACCTTTTATTAAAAATGTTAAATCTCAGAATGACAACAATGCCTGTGAAGCATTGAGTCATGTCTGTTAACAGAACAAGGTTAAAATATTTTATTCTTTCTGGAAGCTGAGTTCTGCTTTCTAAAAAGATTAATTGGAGCAGATAGCTCTATGAACAATCATAAAAGAATCCAGCAGCACTATGTCTACTTCTATCCCACTAGTGCTCAATGCTGAGGCTGCTTTCTCATTAACAGCTTATGGAGAGCAAGTGTACAGACATAAAAATCTCATTCAAATGTCATTCAATGAGGTAAAACTGAGTTGGTTCTCAACTGTCACTCTGGTTTAGCTTGCAGGGAAATAAATTATACAAATGTTGTTTGGTTGTAGTGCACAACATGTGCATTATTCCAAATATTTTTGAAGTTTTGTGTCCAATTTTATTTCCATACTCACACAACCTACTGCCCATGTATTTCTTGAATCCTGTGCTGCAGTCATCTTATAATTTATGAGTTCTCTGATGAAACAAGTATAGAAAATGCTTCTAGGAATGGTTCCACAGAAGAATTTTCACATTAAAAAAACATTAATAAAAAAACCATCAAGATGTGATTTTAGTACACATAGTGTACTAAAGTAACATGGAAATACCTTAGAAAGATTACCACAATCAGCTCTTCCCCCTTTCCATACTGATTTCAAACTTAACAGAACCATATGAAGCAGACTTTCATGACAATTAATAAGTTGATTTAGAGCTCCCAGAAGCTTGTAAAGATCTGGTTCCATCTTACTAAACTGAAATTGGATTAGCCTTTTTGGCTATGTCATTATACCCATATTATAAGCTGGACTGACAAATCATTTTTAAAAAGAAAAAAGCTTTATTCCAATTGCAAAACTCCCCTGCTCTCCCATGCTCAATCAGGATGGACACAAGGCAAATGCCACAAACTGCAGGCGGAAACCCTCAGCAACAAAACCTAAATTTGTCCTCACATTTTAGTTCCTACTCAAAGCACAACAGAAACCTATAAAAAACAAAGCTAGGGAAAAAAAAAAAAAAGAAAGCTTAATCAGAGCATATTTTTCTTCTGCTACTCAACTTCCTTGACTAATCAAACAGGCCAGCAGTGTTAACTGGTGTTAATTAACAATAGCCAAGCACTTCTTCATTGCTATAGCACATAACTACAGCACAACAGAGCTCCTAAGGAAAACACTGGAAAAAGTTCACTTGTCTATAAACAGAAACAAATCCAATCTATGAGAAAGTTACCATTGTTGAGCTCCTCTGAAATACTCTGCAAGCATACTCTGTGTTCATCTGCAGCTGGGAGCAACACATCAGGTGATACTTTCCTTGGACTTTCAGAATCTGTCTGTACAATTCAAAACACACACGACAACTAGTACAAACTTTTCTTTTTTTTTTCTTTTTTTTTTTTTTTTTTTAAATCAAATGTATCAAAGGTTTTTGTATCTCTAATAAAAGGGCAAAAAAATCCTCACAACTCCTCTAAACTATTCTGTAACGTTGATAAAGGCTGGCAAACCAGACAGCCACAAAAGAAATTAACATGGGAAATCAAGATGTTGATTGCGAACGAATAGCTGCAGCTCTGTGTTGATCCAACATTTCCATCAAATTTGTGCCTTACATTCCAATTTGAGCTTACGTTCCTGGGGCACATATCCCACAGTGGTAAGTGAATGCATCACCACGTTGCAAAAAAAAAAAAAAAAAAAAAAAAAAAAAAGTATGATTTGCTTTATTTAAAGGTTAACAAGGCAAAACTAACAGATTAAAGCTACCTTGAAAATCTTGTATTTTTAAGGAAGGGGTGGGGGATGAGTTTTTTTCCCCCACAGCAAAAGCTAGAGGGGAATTAGCTACAGACCCTGCTCACTCTCATCTTGTGAATTATCAGACAGAATGGATAAACACAGCCAGCACACTTGGTGTCTGTGTTGAACACAATTTTGAAAAGTGGATTAAGTCTATCTACAGAAGACAAAGGTTCCATACAGAGAAATATAAATGTCTAGGTTGCTCACTCTAGGGACATCCATTTAACTCTGACTGGATCAGCAGAACAGAGCTGTATAGTGAAAAAAAAAACCTAATCCTCACACAAACCACCTTGAGAAGCTCCTAAGTTTTTAAGTAGCAATAAACTGTGCTGTATGAATACTGTGCTAGAAAACCAACTCAAAAGCCAGCAGCCAGGAGGCCTATGTAAGTAGCCTGACTAACTTTGTCCCAGTACTAAACTATCTGAACAGAGAACCTACACTAGAAGTATTTCAAGGACCCCCAGTTACTGACATAGAGCAGCAGCAATGTGAGGTAAACAAACCTCATTGGGGACAGGGCTCAATTTGAAGGCAAGCTCACATTTAGTTTTTATCTGATTGTCCCCCAGACTGGGGAGATGCACATTTCACAGAAAATACCTCAGAATCCAAAGGAGATTCAGACTCTTCCTCTTGCTCTGCCCCTACTGCTGGCAGGGCACCTACAAAGAATGGACAAAGAGACACTGAGAATTTATTGCACTCCACTTTTATCCCCCCATCAGTCAAACATAGGATCTGAAAGATGAGTAACAGTTCTACAGCAGAGGACAAATCAAGAAATGAGTTACATTAAAGGGCAACTTTATACCCAGTCACATCATAATATTCTCTTTACTCCTCTTTATCTCTTTCTCAGCAAAAGATGCCTAAGAATGACAGCTGACATGGCTATGTCCCTCAGGTTTAGACAATGTTCAGGAAGAAACTCCAGCATGCTTCAATTTCAGCATATGCAGAGCTTGAATCGTCTTCCCTGTAGCCTACACCTCCATCATCTAGCATTTACTATCACTTTCCACTGTACAAGACATACCATAAAAGCAAGATGCAAAACACCCTCACACTAAAAGAAAACTGCCAACACACATGGCTCCTTACTTAGTGCTATCAAGCGAGATCTCCCCTGACTAGGTGTCATCACCCTGCACCTTCTGAGAAGGAAGATACTTAAGGACTGACATTTAAAAATGGAACAGGAGCTCACAGTTTCAACACTTAGCCCAGACAACTGCAAGCATTTTCCATCTTATCACTTAACAGTCTAGTCTCTTCTCACCACCAAACCTGTCCAGAACAGATCACGTCATTTCTCCAATCTAAGCTACTCCATTAAGTAAAACAAACCCAGGATTCACTCACACAGAAATGCATGGAAAATGTGCAGGAATGAGCCAGACAGTAGCGATGGTGTCCACACTGGAAAACCATAACTGCCCATTCCAGCCCGGGTGCTTTGCCAAATGCATGCTTAGGGGAAAATGTGCAAAGAGAGAAGAGCATGTACCCCCAGTGTTTCTGCCAGATTCTCTGTACAGCATCTGACCAATAGCTACATATCTCTGAAAACATCTACTGCAGCATGATATGCTCTGAAGACAGAGAAAATAGTATCTTCCCCTGCTCTGAGACCCGGAGGTGAATTCCAAAGTACCCCACTCTCTCTGAGCTGGTTGTGCTCTCAAGCACACAAAGTAGCAGCATGGAAGAGACCTTCCACATTTTAAAACTGAACAAGGTGAAGCACTGGAAAAGTTTTCTCACAGTTTGACTCAAGTCTGCTGCTGGCTGAAGCCCTGAAAAAAAACACAGCTTTTCAATCTGATAGTACCCACCAGAAAGGGAAACACTACTGTCAAAAACAAGACACACTAGACTACCTACTTGTTTTGTTCAGACCACTTTAAGGAGAACACAGCAACAAAATTAAGAAAGGAACTTGCTTCATACATAATCATTTGGAATCCAGCACCACAATTTGTGATCTCTAAGAATGAACAAAAAGGAACAAAAGCTGCAAACCTTCCCTTGCACTGCAGGTTAGAGTTCACAGGTAACACAAAAGTTTGTCATCTTCAAGAGTAATTATCATTTTACTTCATTTATGGAGCAGTAATACTTATAGAGGAACAATCGGGATCAATATTTAATTAAACTCACTTGTCTCATTTGCAGTGTCTTCTTTATTATGGACCTGATGGTTATTACTACAAACAGAATTTTTCACACCATCAGAAACTGTAGTTTGCAGCTTCCCACCAGTATCTTCCTTCTCCCGTTCTTCCTCTTCTTCCCATTTACACGACTCTTCCTAAAAGAGATTGACAAAAACAGCTGGAAAGAACAGAAACCAGTATCCTCTTCACCACCCATGAACAACTTGGAAAACACTTTTCATGAGTAAGACTAAAACGAAGCAAATCGCAACAAGGTTTCTAAAAGCTTCTATTTTTCAGTGGGAATCTGCATGATTAAACAGCAATGCCTCATGCTGTAAACTTTGTCCCTGGTTATGCAAACCCCCTGAGAAGCACTTCCTTGTGGCAGTCTAATTCCAGTTTCATTTATATTATTCAGAAGTCATTCCTCTTTCTGCCTACTTAGCTCACAAATTCACTAGCTTCCTGCCATCAATTTCATTCAAAACTTCCTTCTATTTTCTCAGTTGCAGTCATTACCCCATGAATTCTACTAAATGGTAGCAATTTTTAACGATATTATCCATTCTCTCAGTTTTACGTAATAGAAAGTCCACAGATTCCAGAAAGAATTAAGTTTCCGGTCTTTCTCCTTCAAAAACTCTGCAATCATGTACTAAAAATATTGAAAATAATGTCTGATACTACTCTTAAATGTAAGAAATGACTTTGGCTACAAGTAAGGTATTTTTAGTATCAAAATATGATGATAGAAATGTGGATATGTGGTAAACATTAACAGGAATACAGTTTACTGTTGCTTACCTGTATTACCTTTAATAAATCCTTGTAATTGAATCATCCCTACACACTTACTTTTATGTTTGAGGAAAATGGTGTCCTTAGACTTTCCTCACATCTATCTAGGCACAGGTTTTCACTTTCTTGTTTCCGTGCTTCATGCAATTTATTATCTACTTCTTTATACTGCTCT
The DNA here is from genome assembly GCA_035772895.1 of Perdix hodgsoniae. NCBI lineage: Eukaryota > Metazoa > Chordata > Aves > Galliformes > Phasianidae > Perdix > Perdix hodgsoniae. The sequence goes on from JAPSGF010000043.1 coordinate 3,855,150, forward strand.
TCTTCAGCATCTTCAACATCTGTGACAGAGATTGGTCTTTGATTTTCAAGCTTTAGGCTTCCCGTTACTGACCAAGAACTACTACTACTTTCAAGGCCATCACTGAAACTTAACTTCTCCTCCTGAAAATCACCACTATTTGAGAGAGGTCGAGTTATCCCTTTTTTCGAGACTGTCATTTCAGAGTCTGCAAAAGTGGAGGTTGTATTTCTGTGAAACATCTTCTGTATTATGCTTTTCTTCTTGCAGCTTTCTTGTTTATCAAGCAAATTATTTACATTTTGAAGGACAGCTTGTTTTGGTACTGACTTGTAAGATACTTCATTATTCATTCTCTTTGGAGACATGGCTGTTATATTCTCTTGCAACCTTTCATAACATCCATCTATAAAAGACACAGGAGTATCAACAGATTCCTTCATCTTTTCATCAGTTTTTTTACATATTTTCTGATAATCATCAGAGACACTTTCAGCTCCACATTGTGCATCCCCTTCATTCTTCACATTACTAAGATGCACCAATTTCTGATTAATTTCTTCTTTAGGTTCTATTTTACCTCTCTGTTCCTGTTCTATTATATCATTAGATTGAGTTTCTTCATCTTCCAGATCTTCTTCCTCCTTTTCATCTTGAGTAAGATCTTCTTCTTCTTCTTCTTCTTCTTCTTCATACTCCTCACCGTCATCTCCATCATCATCTTCCTCCTCTTCCTCCAATTCATCTTCCTCAAGGTTGCTTGAATCTGAGACATCTTCATTCAGCAACTCTCCAGATTCTCCTCTGTTCAGGTTTGCAACTGTTTGTTTTTTTTGTTTAAGGCTTTTCTTCTGTGACTTATGACTTTCAATTCTAGAACTATCACCACTACCTTAAAGCATGAGAAAAAGGAAAAGGAATATTAATCAAATGGGTTATATAAATAGCAACAGGCATTTTACCCATTTAAAACACAGGAGAAGAGTCATCTGGGACTATATGGAAAAGCCAGGCAAGGGCAGGATGGGGGAAGGACAGACCAGACACAAAGGCTTAGGAGGGAACTCGATATCTTCATTTTTATTATCTGACTTATTTTACTCTGACCATGCACTCTGTTTTCATAACACTATTTTCCTCAATTACTGTAGCCAAGTGAAAAAAAAAACCAAAACCAAATGAGATTATTTAGCAAGTTTAGTTTTGTATGTCATTAATCATGAAGTCTTTTCCAAATAACTTACCTATATTCCTGAACTGTTGGGAAACATTCATTAACATTGTCAAGTTTGGCTTCTGTGGCTTCTGTAAATAAAAATACATTTAAAAAGAATTATTTGATCTATTTTTGTTTGCCTGTTTGTTTTTAAGCAAATCCCTTACTTACATCAAATAATCTTGAACTTTAAATACAACCAGGCTGTCCCCTTTTGAGAGGACTTGCATGCTTGCTAGATTCTTCAATTTTAATTACACAAACATTCCTCTTGCATACAAGTCAGCGACTATTCACAACTATCAGTAGATGCATAACAATTCTAAAAAAAAAAAATGTTTTTTAATCCATAGGTAAAATACAACTACACTTGGGATTGCAGAGTCTGGCTGCTTACTTGTAAGTGTCCACAACTCAAATATCTATTAAAGTTCCTGAATTAGTTAATACAACTCCACCTAGTGAAAGATTCAAAAATATCAAAATAATGTTAGAAATATGCATTAATTCCCCTTAAATCAATGCAAGAAAATGAAACAGTGTTTAAAGTACACATCCTTGCATCTCCAGCATTACAGAGTGTGCTGAACTACCAAACTACAGTTCCTAATCACTGCAGAATCCCAATGCAACATACTAAATACTCCAGACATCACTGAAAAAATAATAATCCTTCAGAACATTCACAAAAACAGTAGGATAAGCACACGGAACTTATAAAGAGTAAAACCCAAGTAAAAAATGAAGAAAATCATGCAGTGTGAGATTATATACAAGCATGGAATGCCATCTTACAGAAGAAGGAAAAAAGAAAGAAAAAATACTTATTTGAGCAACTCAAGCACTCAAGGAACTCAGTGAGGAAGGAAAGTGAACCAGGCAATTAACAATTTCATTAGATTTTGATAAACAAATGTTATTTTTCATTATCAGTTAGAATTCAATCATGTAAATTAGGGGAAACAATAGCGAAGTTAGAAAGAGAACAGAATAGGCCATTTATTAACTTATCAACTCCTAGGATTTGAAAATCTCGCTGAATGAATAACTAATAAAACGTTCATCTTAACATCTACTGCTTCTTTGCCCCAAACCACAAATTTACTGCATGTTCTGCCAAACCTACAAGTTTTTAGGAAAAACAGCAGAAGAAAGGTTGGTAAATGACTCCTTTTTAGGAGAATAAAAAATGAATTGGCCGGAAAAGCAGCTTCTTTCTATCTCAGAGAAAATTACCTTCAAATCACTTATTTTACACAACCATTTTCCTACAAAGGCACCGTACCTTGGGTGTAAAATCCAGTTCTTCCTCCGAAGTATGCCAACTGTCATTACTGCCCTCTTTTTCAGAACTTCTTCAAAAACAAAGCAAAATAAATACTGGTTCTCTCAAATAATTCCTCAAGTAAGTGTTTGGTATTTTTAAAAGTCTCACCTTATTGAGTCTCCTTGGGAAAAGTCATCTATTGCTGTTCAAATATAAATTGACATGTTGAAATTAGATTTTGCATACTAAAAATTAACCAATACAAATATTTAATATGGAAAACAGCTCATAGTAGTATGGAAGCCAGAGTGGCCAGTTCAATAAAAACAGCATGAAGAAAAGCATTTACAAAACAAGTGCTCTTTCGAATTATACTGTATTGTAAAAATAAAATAATAAAAACAGATCAAAGATATCTACAATATCTACATCTTATTTGTTGTTCTACCTAGCTATGGATTATTCTGAAAACTGTGAAGAAAATCAAAAAGCATATTCAGGAGCAATAGGTTATCCCTAGGTAGAAGAATCACCAGCAGTTCTCCACAGTGAATAAAAAAATGATATACATGAGACAAAAGGAGCATTACCAGGGCATGCTTACTACACTCCAAGTTTTCATCATTTCATTGAAAGTAGTAATTCACATCTAAGACCATAGGATAAATCAGGTCAAAAGGGATCTCCGGAACTCTCTCAGACAACTACTTTCTTAAAGCCAGCTCCACTTTGAGGTCAAGGTTGTATTGAGTCCAGTCTTGAACACCTTCAAGAAGAGACACTACCAAACCCCTCTGTTTTGCTATCCTTATCATAGCAGCACTTTTCATCTCCAGTTCGAAACTTTCTTGCTTCCATTTACACTTCTTGCCATCTTCACCTCCCGTCAAGCATCACAGTGAAGCACCTGGCTTTGCCTTCTCATCTGCATCGAAAGCTGCAGTTAGGGCCCTTCAAAGCTGCCTCTTCTTCAGGCTGAGTAAGCCCATTTTCTCAGCCCCCTGTCACAGGACAAACACTCCTTCACAAATACGATGGCTCCCTAGAGAATTAGCTCGCTACTGAATAATCAACCTCTCACTTAGAAGGAACTTAAAATTACAACCAAGGACCAAGGCACAGTGAGTGCCAAATAGGGGTAATCACTTCTCTCAGTCTCCTGGTTTTGATGTTCTTAACACAGCCCAAGCTGCAGCTCTTAGCTTCTAGGTAACCCTGCAGGCTCATGCTCAGCTTGCCTTCTGCCAGGTCCCTGTCCTTTCTCAGCAGAGCTGCTACTCTGCCACTGAGTCCCATCATATTTTGTAGGAAGGGGCTTTTCCGCCCCAAATGGGTCTTGGTATTTGCCCCTGGTGGATTTCTTGAGATGCCTGGCAGTCCATACCCCTGGCTTCTTACTGTTGTCTGAATGCCAGCTCTGTGCTGAAGCATATCCAATGATCTCCCTTATTCCAAATCATAAGCGACCTCAATGAGAGTGCCCTGTAGTAAATCCTTCAGGTCACTGATGTACTAATGAAAACTGCACTCTAGAAACACAATTTTTGAAGTGTTATGGCCTCTTAACAACTAAGACAAAACAGAAGGACTTTTCGATTCCCAGCGCAGAAGGGAAAACAAACAAATCTGATCTCCACATAGAAGCCATCTTTCCTGGAGTTTCTGAAGTAACTGTTAACTGCTACAACAAAATGAAGGGTACAAGTGAGTGTACAAATTCTGCCTTTCCTAAACACAGAGTTTATGTGAGAACATTCCCTGATCTGAACACAGCTTTCTGACAATGCAATGCAGCACACATGTTCAATGAAACCTCACGTAGAAAAAACCTAGGGGCTGAAAATTCCAATTTGAGGACATGTTAAATGGTTCAAATGCTTACGGCCTGCTTAATTATTTTATTTATTTATTCACCGTTTTGTATTTAATTGTTATTGTATTTAATGTTTTCTACTACAGACAACACAGAACATTCTTTAGTGTTAACGGAATACTGCTGCATGTAAAGCTAACTAACTCAGCGCTATGACTCTATCTGCTAACTTTCCATGCAGAACAGAAAATCGCTGCTGTGTGGAACAGTTAAACTCTGGACGGGTGACTTCAGTTACATCTTCAATGAGTACCATTAGAATTAATCAAAGCAGCTCATTAAATTATCTGCACTTCTGCTTTCAACATATAATAAATATAACCAGTGATCAAAACCAGGTCACGTCTCCTTTAGAAGACCAGACAGGAATTTTGTGAGATAGCTTTCAGCTAGACCAAAATCACAGCCGTGATGCACTGACAGAGAAATCAGATCTAGTCTCTAGGGATTCTTGTCAAATTGAAGCCCATCCCCATTTCTGATGAACGGGAGAATAGATTACCAAACAAACAAACAAACAACCCCAAAACCGAAACACAACCACAAGTGACAAAAGCAAATGCTGAATTCAGTAATAAAGAACTCATGCAAAACGTGCAAACAAACAAAAGCTGCCCCAAATCCACTCCAACTTATAGATCTTAAACCATCAAGATACAGATCTGCAAGATAATAAGCACCTATCATGTTTAAGTATTTGTGCATCACAAGACATGTTTGGTATTCAAAATACTACTGTGCAGAATACCTTTCCTTGATTCTCCTGTTCTTGGTGTCTGCTTAGGAGATTGTTGCATTACTATATCCATTAAGGGAAAGGCATGGAAAGGACAGATGAAACAATGACATCAGAATAAATGTAGAGTCTCAGAAGTTTGGAAAACACAGAAAGCACACAAACAAAGCTACAGCACTAGGAGAATACACTGTGGCTATGACATGCATTTGCGTGCACATATACATCTGTGTTTCAAAAGTGAAGCTGTGGAACACTATCCCTACATAAAATTCTTCCACAACAAAGCTGTTACTTTTCTCTGGAGCAGAAGATTGTCCTACTTCTATTAATTTTATCACATATACACTCCACATGATGTGGAAAAACAACTACTGTCAGAAACATACACTTAAGAAATAGTTAAATGGTTTCTCATCCCTTCTGGCTTTTCTCCATTTCCTTAAGAGGGAATACAGGAAAACTTTCATCTGACCTCAGGATATATAAATCACACTGGAGTGCTGATTTACTTCTGTAAGAGCTTTATAATGCTGAGACAATTTCACTAACGACTTGGGGAAACACTGAAGGAACAATACACTAGTATGTGCTGCAGTGGCTAAGAATACTGTCACTGTAGACATACTAGAAATATGAATTGCACAACTATTAATTTTCTCAAAAATAAATTCCTACTTAAAATCTAAGAGGTTGGTCGTTCAGTATGTTCTGGGAGCCAATTTGTCTGCAATTAATAAAAAGGTTCATGTTCTGACATCCAAATAATCATGAACAAACTTGTTAAAAAATGCTCACCTGTTCAACATTCTTCACAATCTTCTAATTAGAAAGTACAAATGTAGCAGAAATAATAAGGTCAAAATTTTAAATTGCAGAAAAATAATAGAGAAGAGAGAAAGAAAATAATAGAATTCCAAAGTGGGTATTTCTCTGGTCTCTGTCTCAGCATCCCAGCCTCTCTTCTAAAGGACACTTTGAAGACTGTTATTGTGGCGTATTAAAATGACTCTCATGATGTAGGGTATGGATGCAAGCCAGAGACTGCAGAGTTAATTCCAATACTGTTTCTACTATGCTACTAAACTTTCTCTCTGGGCCCTCCCACTCCTCTGCTGGTGTCATCTTTAAGAAAATGAACACAAGGTGAATCATAGAATGGTTTAGGGTGGAAAGGACCTTCAAAATCACCTAGCTCCAACCCCCTCCTATAGGCAGGGACACCTCTCTCTAGACCAATTTGCTCACAGCCCCATCCAGCCTGGCCTTGATTGCTTCCAGGGAGGGAATATTCACAACCTCACTGGGCAACCTGTTGCAGTGTCTAACCACCCTCACAGTAAAGAATTTCTTCCTGATATCTAGTCTAAATCTATCCTATCTATCCTCTTCTCAGAAGAAGAATCCTTCAAGTCACATATTTTAAAATAACCCAGGCCTGTTAGTACTTACAATGGGGTACCAGAACAACAGAAGGTAGCAACTTAGTGGGATTTGTGTGAAAACAGTATTTCAATGATTAAACCAACTGTATCAAGCCCCACTGAAAAACAAGAAAACAAAACTTCAAAACCAACTTACGAAGAAACTTTTCCAACCACTGCCTAGTTCAAAGCAACTGCTTTGATCAAAGTCAAAGGCAGTATCACTTGGGTCTAAAATCTGTTCTTTCATCTGTGATAAGTCCAGGAAGAAAAAATATGCCATGTATTCTTCATTCATTTTTTTCAATGCTTTTTAATAAAAAAGTAATGAATTGAGTTTGAACAGTCTACTGCTCATCTGACACGTGATTCTGACGCAAAACCCTTAAACATAATTAATGAACAAAACCTCCTATGTTAGGGCCTGAAATGTAAATAGCAAGGCAAACAATTTCATTCCTATTAAAGTAGCAATTTCCTAAGATTCCCTTAGGGCAAGGTTAGCTTATAAACACAGCCTGGATTTTACAAACTCATTCTTTCTTTTAATTACCAGGCAATGAGAAAATCACAAAGTCTTTTTTTTTTTTTTAATAAAACTAATTGAAGGTGAAGAAATTTCTCTTAGCAATCTAACCATGTCCAAGAAGATACAGTCTACACAAACACTGCACTATTGTTGCTAATGAAGTTCCTTTTCCAAGACAATTTTTGTTAATGTTTCACAGCATAAACAAAAGCAATAATAACTGAAGGTGAGAAATTATGTGACTCTCTAAAAGGAGTTTAGTACAGGTGAAACTAATTAAGCAAAATGACAGAAATCCAGTGGTAATCAACAAAACATGCATCTTGCAATTCATCTGCTGCTTTGCTGCTATAAAAGATAAAACAAGTATTTGGGATGAAACTACAGCTTTTACAATTGGATTTTTCTGAACAACAATCTAATGAGCATCTCTAAGTAAAATTGCACACCCAAAAAACAAGGCCACTCTAACCTAGTTTGTTTCTTGTCTTCCCTGCTCCCCCTTGCTAAAAGGAAAACTTAAATAAATGGGCAACTTGATGGGCTGAAGGTGACAACTGTATGAGCAGATGGATGTAATGCACACAAATCACAACTGTCCTCTTGAGATGCACTGCAAACAAGCACATTAGCAACACAGCAACATAGCAAGCACATTCATAACACTTCTTGTATCAGTCCACCTGATGCTTCCACTGAAGTCCATACTGAGCACAGTAAACTTAAAAGATACCAACCAACTTAAGGAAGAGGCCACCATGATTTTTCCCATTAGCCCTACCACAGTTAAATATCCTACCTGCTCTGTCCACAGCAGGTGCACCCAACGTAAAGCCAGCAGCTCTTGTCTTGTGAGGAGTCATCGGCACTGGGATGCGTCGGGAAGCACCTGCAGAAGCTTCCCCTGTGTTCTCCTGGTCTGCATATTCTGCCAGTTGTTTACTAAGACTATAGACAGAAAAAGAGGAAATGCATTTGAGAAAAATAATCCCATAGCTGTATACAACAATTAATGGAATAATAAGAGCCTCGTATTACTCAACCTAGACATATCCATAGCCAAAACAATTTGTATATTTACTAAGGGTAACAAACTCTACTTATTGCATGACTGGAACATATTCAAATATTCCACACGCATCTATTCTATAGATGCACATCCAGATCTATGAAGTTACTAAGTTAAGGTACTGGCTGGTATCCATTTGCAGTCCAGTTTTTACAAATACAAGCACTGTTATGAATGAACACCCACAGATAAAATGTTTATGCTTAAGAGTAGTAAAACTGCTTAGTAATTTAACAAAAGAGATAACTTCTAGATCTCCTCTAAAACAAAATGTGGCTCCTGGTCAGTGAAATTGAAGACAGTAATAACAACGGTTCTGTTTTGAGAGAGTTTACAAACATTTCAGTTTTTCAAGTTGAACCTCTGTGCCTGTGGGCTACATTTTAATAGTGTATATTAGGTATACTAGGCAGACATGAGCTTAGCAAGGAACACTTGAAATCTTACAGAGAATTTTGAGCAGAAGCTTTCCTCAACTTTCAAAATGACACCAGACAAATGGACAGTGTATGTGAGAAGATGTCAATGATCACAATGATCTTCAAGATAGGTCTCAACACACCATTAAATCTTAGCGCGGTTACCAGAAAGGTCCAAACTCAACACTGATAACTGAAAACCTAGCAATAAATTTAAAAGTTTACCTAGCATATCCATGCATAATAGCATAATCCTCAGCTGTCCATCCATTAGTGTCTTTATGGGAAAGATCAGCACCATAGTGAAGAAGAACTTCTACCAACTTAAGCTCCCCACCAGACGCAGCAGTCATAAGTGGGGTTCTACAGCACCCAAAACAGAAGACAAATAATTTTAGTCAGACACTGTAATTATTTTAATTCCCATTTGCTCATTCAAAGAAAAATAAAATATCTTTATGAACAGAAGAAAAAACTTATACATTAACAACACTTGCGTACAAACTATGAGTCAATTTGAAAAATTCTCTATGGCATAATAGCAACTTTCCTGCCACAGCGGCTACCATAAACAATGTTTTCTTGCAGTTCTCAATGCAAAAAACATGCAATAACGCATTACACCAGCCAAGCTGAGATCTGCAAAGAACTCTTCTCCGTGTCTTTCTACTTCAATGCTCACTCCCATCCCTCTCATCAGTCCAATCTGAGGACAACTAAGGTAACCCGCGGAGTTTAGATCATCTCCTCACCTTTCACACAGATCTCGAGCATGAACGTCAGCTCCTTTTTTAAGAAGGAGCTCTACCATCTCTTCATGATGTTCAGAGACAGCAAGAGTAAGGGGAGTACATCCATCCTGAAAGGACAGAAATAATTCAAGTCAAAAATCAAAAGAAACATACAAACGATCTTCAATAAAAACATCAATGCAACTTTCTGAAAGATCCTCCCTAACAAATCTCAAAACGTACCTTATTCTGAGCATCAATACAGGCATTGTGCTTAATTAACATCCCTGCTAGAAATGTGTTAGGAGCTACAGCCGCCAGGTGAAGGGCAGTGTTGCCGCTAGCATCTGCCAGGTTCGGATCAGCACCATGCTCTAGCAGGATTACCACACATTTTTCTTGCTGGCATTGTACTGCCTAGAAACAACACACACACAAAAAAAGGTAAAATTTCCAGCAGCCATATTTCACTGTGTCACAACTACTGCAACTTCCCACTCCTGGAATATAAAAGCATCTTCCAAGATGAGCTAGCACACACCTAGCCCACACCAATTATAGCTTGCATGTTTCTACACAGACTTTTATAAAGAATCTAGAAAGACAACCATCATTTAGTACTTAATAATTCCTACTTGCAGCAGCATAACATGTTCTACTTACCTTCATCAGTGGTGATCTGTTATCACTGTCAAAAAGATTTAGCTTACACTTGTTTTCTACTAGAAACGTAACGACATCCGCATGTCCATTTGCACAAGCAAGATGCAGTGGTGTCCTAAAAATTAAACGTGTAAATTGAAACTGACAGCTAAATAAATCATTTCACTTGTGGTACATGGATAGGGCAAATTTCATTCCTCCATCCCAATTACCTCCCAAAATAAACATAATAAAATAAATAAATAAACAAACAAACAAGCTTAATCCATTACCAGTAACAACAGCTGTATACCCAAAGCCTGAGGCTGGCTAGGAACGACCCTCCACTGCATTTGCTTAATGAGACAACATTTACTCCACTGTAAAACTGAACTTTCACAAAGATTTCTGTGTCGAGGCACTGCTCACAGCCTCTGACAGAAATGCACTCATGGTACAATGAGAGAGACTAAAGCTTGGGAACCTGAGGTCTATGGTGGCGTGCATGTAAACATCTAGGTTCTTGCAGGATCATTCACAACTAGAATTGTACCACAGATGCAAGATATGAGTTTTTTAGGAAAAAAAAAAACAATCACGTGCTAGTTTGGTTATTACTGCAACCAGCAGAGCACTTTTGCACAAAACATCTGGCAACATCTGGTAGAGCAGACAGCAGAACACTGCTATCCTGGCTACAGGAAAGTAACATCTGATATTCCTGATGCTTCTAACTATGATACAAATAGGATATCACAGAGGAAGTCCTCTTCAAGGAGGGATAGCTGTGTTTCCACTACACAAGACAGAAAGAAAGGGGCTCTTTCAAACGGTGGAACTGCTAAGGGTCTGATGCCAATTAACCAGCGTGCTTGTATCCAAAGCCACAGTCACCCAAACAGAACCTGCAGGCACTCTTCCCCTAAATCACAGGGCAGAGCAGCACAAGCTTGGCTTGTGCTTGTGTAGAAGGCACAGTTCCTGCTGCTCGGTGGGACACCTGCTTCAACAGAGCAGGGGTTGAGCTAGAAAGCAGTCAGGATCTTTCTCCCTCAAAGGTCACACAATAAAATCCTGCAATTCCTCAGGAACCTATAGGGAGTTGGTTTTTTGTTTGTTTTATTTTTAGAAGTACTTCACCATGGATTTTCTGCATTTTGGAAACTTCAAGTAACCATGCAACAAAATACCTGTTGAGGTACCTTGCTGACAGACAGGAGCACAACAGCTCATGGGAATGGAAAGGAAGAGCTGTGCAAACCTGTGGTGTTCCCCAAGGGTCGGTACTGGGGCCTGTCCTCTTCAGTATCTTTATTGATGACTTGGATGAGGGCATTGAGTGCACCCTCAGTAAGTTCGCAGACGACACCAAATTGGCTGGGAGTGTGGATCTGCCTGGGGGTAGCGAGGCCCTGCAGAGGGATCTGGACAGGCTGGAGAGCTGGGCTGAAGCCAACGGGATGAGGTTCAACAAGACCAAATGCCGAATCCTGCACTTTGGCCACAACAACCCCAGGCAGCGCTATAGGCTTGGGGCGGAGTGGCTGGAGGACTGTGTGGAGGAAACGGACCTGGGGGTGTTGATTGATGCTCGGCTGAACATGAGCCGACAGTGTGCCCGGGTGGCCAAGAAGGCTAACGGCATCCTGGCTTGCATCAAAAACAGTGTTACTAGCAGGAATAGGGAGGTAATTGTCCCCCTGTACTCTGCACTGGTGAGGCCGCACCTCGAGTATTGTGTTCAGTTTTGGGCCCCTCATTGCAAGAAAGACATTGAGGCCCTGGAACGTGTTCAGAGGAGGGCTACGAAGCTGGTGAGGGGCCTGGAGCACAGGCCTTATGAGGAACGGCTGAAGGAGCTGGGATTGTTCAGCCTGGAGAAGAGGAGGCTCAGAGGAGACCTTATAGCACTCTATAACTTCCTGAAGGGAGGTTGTGGTGAGCTAGGGGTCAGCCTTTTCTCTCGTGTAGACAGTGACAGAACTAGAGGCAATGGTTTCAAACTGCGCCAGGGGAGATTCAGGCTGGACATTAGGAAATATTACTTCTCAGAAAGGGTGGTCAGGCACTGGAATGCACTGCCCAAGGAGGTGGTGGAGTCACCGAACATGGATGTGTTCAAGAGACGTTTGGATGTTGTGTTGAGGGATAGGATTTAGCTGGGGAGTATTGGTGATGGTTGGACTGGATGATCTTTTAGGTCTTTTCCAACCTTGATGATTCTGTGATTCTGTGAAACGCAGCAACATGATTCAGAAACACAGCCATTTCTCACAGATTCAATATGGTTGGAAGACATCCAGTCCAACTGTCCACCTATGAACAATGTTGCGCACTAAATCATGTCCCTTAGTGCCACATCTACATGTTTCTTGAACACCTCAGGGACAGTGACTCTACCACCACCCTGGGCAGCCCATTCCAGTGCACAGCCACTCTTTTGGAGAAAATTTATCCTAATATCCAGCCTGAACTTCCCCTGGAGCAACCTGAGGCTGCTCCCTCTTTTCTTAACAGATCCCACCATGGGTGGGCTGATGAGCCTCCTTCTCCTCAAAAAGAACAGCTTCCTTCAAGGCAGAGGAGATGAGGATGTGTCAGAATCCTTCTTTGTTTTTGGTTTTTTTTTGGCTCAAAGCTTGCTTCCTGAGGTATTTCTTGCGATAAGACTGATTCATCTATTGAGGAGGCAAGTGATGGGTGTTACCATGTGACAATCAACATAACTTTGTGGACATTTGAAAGCACCTTCCTCCAGAGCTGCTTGCATCCGGAAGGGAGAGTGCAGGAGTGTTTAATGGCAGAAGATCTGGCCTGTGACTAAATAGCTCCAGCTTGGTATGCGAAAACTGGGGAATGATACCATTGCGTCCTGTGAATAACAGAATGCAGGTGGGCATCCCTGCTCCCTCTTATCTGCTGGCAAGACAGGAACAAAGAAGTTTCCGCTGAGATCCCAGAGCCAGAACCTGCCACTCCAAGGAGAGCTGACTTGACCACTTCTGACTTATTTATAAGTTGGTACTATCACTGAAAAGTCGTCAACGAACAACACTGCCCGACGAACCACCGCTACTTAAGATGAATGACTGAACTACGAACCATGCTGAATCCATGGTGGTGACTATCTCCCTCTTGCTTCCTATGAAGACTCCTTGTTTCTTTCCTACCTTTTCCATTGCCCTTCTTCCCTTCTCCATTACCCTAATTCATAATAGTGCCTGTCCTCTTCCCATCTCCATGATTAAGGTCTGCAATAAACTGGTTGGACCAACATTTGAACTCTTGTTTCTTAATCTCATGCCAGGTATACATGTATCAAAGAACCTCCTCCTATAAATAAGAGTGAGACAGGACAAAAAAAACAGGCAGAATTTCAAGGAACTCATCGTGCCTTGACACAGACATGGAACAAACTGCAGAAGCAACAGAGCAGTCACTCGAGGGTGACTGTCCCCACTGAGAAATTCCCAAGTGAATGTGCAAGATCCTTCATCTCCAAAGAGAAGCCTGTCGATGACTATCTGAGAGCTGAGCAGCACGCAGCGTTAGCAGTGCACTGCAAAGCGCTCGGATGGGTAACGTAACCACAACCAATACAACTACGCAGAAGTCCCTCATCACCCAAAAGCTGCTGTTACCAAGCACTGGGAAATACGACAACCTGAAGGAACCACCATCAGCTCCGCAAGCAGGAAAGCCTTCAGGAAACCTGCAGCCTTGTCGCTGCCCCGGCCCACCGCCCCCCCAAGAGCGCTCTCAGCTCGCACGAAGTCCTGCCAGCCCCACGAAAAATCCCGAGGGAAGCAGGCCGGCATGGCTCATCGCAGCGGCCGCCGCTGCCCGTCCAGCCCAGCGCGGTCCCCGCTGACGGCAGATCTCCGCGCCCAGGTCAGGCAGCGGGGATCCCGGCCCGGCCGGCAGCCCTTACCGCAGCGCCTTGTCGCGCCCGTCGATGCCGTGCTTCTTCAGCCCCTGCCGCACCTGGGCCAGGTCTCCGGCGGCGGCCGCGCGGTGCAGCTTGCTCAGCTCCTTCTGGCGGAGCTCGTACGCACCGCCGAGACACGACGAGGCGGCGCGGCCGGGCGGCGGCTTCCCCTTCTTCTTCCTCCCGAAGCCGAATATCTTCTTCATGTCGTCTCAGAGCCCCGCCGGAGACGGGAGCCTCGCGCACTGCACGCAAAGCCGCCCCGCACTCAAGGAGCCACGGCGCCACTCGGAGGGTAACCTCCCTGCCGGAGCCGGGAGCCCCGCACATGCGCAGCGGGAGGCGGAGCCGCAGCGACGTTAGAGAGTGTGCGCATGCGCGGAATCGGTCGCGCGGGGAGGTGCTACGCAACGTTGCGTGACGGTGCCGTTGCCTGATGCTGCTGGAACAGCGGCGGGGGTAGCGGTTCGTGTGTCTGCAGGGTTAATTCTTGGCCTCCCTGTGGGTTTTATTTAATAGGGATCTCAAAGCACGAGTTTTTCCTATGTTTAGGAACTGCTACTTGCATCTCAGTTCTGAAAATTGAAGAGAGGGCAAACAAGTCTGTTGTTTTGGACTTGATGTTTCTTCTGAAGTGCTAAAAATATACTTAAGAAAAATAAAAAACTTTTTGCTGAAACTGCAGCCGAACAAATCCAGTTTGCAAAACCTAACTTCTGTGATCAGCTATTTTGAGAGCATCTCCTTAATCAATTAATTGAGAAATGATGAGCAAGATGTGTTTTTAGCTGGGTGTATTTACTTTCTTCCAGATACGTTAGAAGAATTGCAGGGTTTTATTTAAGAGGTGACAACACAGAGTGCCATCTTACTACTCTCTCCAGGAGCAAGTAGTTATCTCAGGTTCTTTTTGAGCTTGTTGGCAAGCTGTGCTGAAATTTAGTTACAGGGCTTGTGGATATAACCTTACGGGTACAATAGAAACTGTTCATTCTTTTATTTGCTGAAAAGATTGCAGAATTAATTACTAGAACCTGTTACTATACCAGTTATCAGCTTTCTGTCTTCAATTTTTCCATCTTTTTTCCCTCCTTTGTTCATACTATTTATTTAATCTTTTTTTTTTTATGGATGATTTTGAATATACCCCTTTTAAAGAATATTTTTAATGAATTCTTGTTAAAAACAAATAATTCCTTTTTATTTTTCAGAAGTTTGTGTTTCCTGTTGTGGTTCCTCATCCTCTCAGTGTGTTCTCCTTAGGTAATCTGGAGCTTTCTCTGAGTACCATCAAGTAATTGCTATTTCAATTCCTTGTCTGCATGAGGTGATTATTTCCTGTTCTGTTACCCAGTACAAGATCCATGTAGCACAGAAAGATTTTCAAATAAGGGCTTAAGTGTGGCTTAAGTGTTGCATAAGCACTGGCATTTGGGTTAGTCTGCTAAAGACTCACCTTTCCTTAGACATAACTTAATACGGCTGGATAATTTAGCTCACAGTCCTTGCAGTTCCGAGGTACGAAATGGCAGTCTAAAACTCTCTTTTCCCAGTCTTTATTTTCCCCTTGTTAAATCACTGTGTGTTTACCGAGGAGTAACAATGGCTGTAAAGGCTTATTGGACTGATAATAGCGTGCTGCTCACTGTCTGGTCATAGAATCACAGAATGGCCTGGGTTGAAAAGGACCACAATGATCTAGTTTCAACCCTCCTGCTGTGTGCAGGGTCACCAACCACCAGACCAGGCTGCCCAGAGCCACATCCAGCCTGGCCTTGAATGCCTCCAGGGATGGGGCATCCACGTCTTCCTTTCAGTGCATCACCACCCTTACAGTGAAAAAAATTCCTCCTACTATCTGACCTAAAACTCCTGTCTCAGTTTAAAGCCATTCCCCCTTGTCCTATCACTATCCACAGGTGATTTACTATGCCTGCTTTGCAACTGTTGTGTTTACAAGCTGGCTGGGCGGATAGCATGTTTCTGTATTGCCCACTCCAGGGCTTTGAAGAGAACTGGGTAGTTGCATGTATATATTAGGTAGAGACTATAGCAGCTCCAGCTCTGTCCAGGTGGAGAGCTGGAGCTGCGATGGTGCTTTTGGTATTCCACTTTTACTGCCCTATGCAGCCAAAGTGTATGCTTAAATACAGTTTTGCTTGTTCCCAGTCCAGTCTGAAACTCTCAGACTACCTCATGCACACAGTTTGTTAATCCTCGGCTGGATTAACAACTAGTTTTCTATTGAGAACGCAGAAAGGATTTCTTTAGGCTTCCTCTAAGCAAGGAGCAAGAGATGTTATTTTCAAAACAGTGAATGACTTGTTGTGTAACACAGTACCCTCATATATTCAGAATCACATAGATTGATCAGGTTGTGCTGCAGTTTCAAATAGACTTATGTGTTGTTGTAGATCTAGGTACATTGTAATTGGATTTTTTCTTTTTTTTGGTTTAGATACATTTTACTTGATAACAAAATTAAATAAAACTTTCAAATATTTACAAATTATAAACTATGATAAAGTGATGAATGTCTGCTAAAAAAAAACTAGTGTAGCACAATGACAATTTATTTCAATTCCCAAAGGCATAGATCAGGTATGCCCCACCTGCAGCCCAGCACAGCTCGCACTGCAGTCCAGCCCAGCCCAGCCCCTCAGCACCAATTGAACATTGGTGAGATGTTTGCCCCATCTGGGCTGAAACGAGGGCATGGGGCACAGTGCAGTGCTAACTCAAGTGATAGTAAATAATGTTGGTAATGATGAATAATGAAGTAATGGTAAATAACGTTTGATACACTGGCTAAACACAGTCCTGTGAACAGTGAAAAAGGTGCAGCTGCACTTTCTGTTTTGACAATGAAAATTAAGAAAATTTCAAGAATTCAAAAGAAAAAATTTTTTTTGCTTTCTTTATGACTCCATTTTCAGTTGACACAAATACATCACTTGCAAATTTTGAAATGGAATGCACAGAGTTGCAACTAAAAGTCTGATCATGTCTCTCTACCAGCCTTTTATAAGCCTCATTTTACCAGAGAGAAATATCTTCTGCCTCCTTGTGTCACGGCTTTTGGCAGTACATATGTTTGTGAACAACTGTTTTCAAAGCTGAAGCACAGGGAAAGTAAAATTTCATCAAAACTCTGATGAACACCTTGAGTGCTGGCTGGGAATGGAAACTACAGTCATTGAACCAGCCTGATGCAGTTGTTTTACAGAAACAAGGTCACGTATCCCACTGGTTTTGTTGTTTTGTTGTTCTCTTTTTTATATGTTTTAATAACAAACATTAAAATTAAGTTTTGTTATTTTATATATGCAGTTTTTCTTCCTGAAGTTCAGACGTCACTGCTACTCTTGCCAATATCAGTACAGCACAGTGCTTGCGGTCACCTCCCTTCCTCCCTGGATCTAAACCGACAGTCATTTGCTTCACATAGGCCTCAGATGAAAGCACTGCTTTATAACAATTGTAACCACTGTATCAGGGACGATGAGGCACTTCAAGTCAGTGCTGTACAGAGTTTTTCAAACTTGACAAATACCTCTAATGCAGGAGGAATGTCAACATTGCAGCCTGAGGACTTCAATACCACTACTGACCTAAAACAGAAAATTGCTACACCAGCATGTTAGTGTAAAAACTCTTATCTTCTCTAGTGCTAAGTACAGCTTGCCATAGCATCATGGGCAAACTCTCAAAATCAGAAAGGTGGGGAAATAACTGGCAGGATTTTCAGAGCAGCCTATGGTCAGCCCAGCTTGGGAACTCAGCTCTCATAGGCTCTCCAGGAAAATGTCATCCTGCATTTTCCCCACAGAATCACTTAACTACGCTCAGGGGCTTGCAAAACTCACAGAGGTTTTTAACTAGCTTACTGAGACAAAGGCTTGAAGGTTGCTCTGAGTGGCTTCATTCATTTTGTTTTTTTTTGCTGAACTGTGGCTTCCAATCTGTCACTACCAGCCTTGAGCCTGGAAGAGAAATACAGGCCTTGTTGTGGGCATTCACAAAAGCAAAAATTCTGAAAGAACAGTGTGAAAGAATGCAGTCTAAAGCAAAAGCTTTTTTCAAAATCCCTTATTAACTTCCTGTGTTGTAATAAGGCAACCTCTCTCTCCACACACAGTCCTAGGAAGCAAAGCCTTGCTCCGCTGTCTAGCTTTCCTACCTACCTTTGCATGTGTTCTTCCTGTAGTTCCAGAAGATGCTAACAGAAGGAAAAAGTTCTTTTCTGGGAAGAAGTTCTAGCTCTAGCCAGATACGCTTTTCTTCTAATTCCTCCAATTGCAAAACCACTGTAAGAATCTGTAGTGGTCAGCTTAGTCTTTATGAAGGGAAACCAACAACTTCCACTTTCAAAAACTCATGTTACTTCATTGCATTTTGTTCTATTAGAATTCATAAGCAACTTTTTGAAAGGAACATGCACACAATTCTCCCAGTATGGAAAAAAAAAGAAGGTTCTTGATGTGCAGCCCTTCTAATTGCAGGTGTCTGGTTAGTAAAACAAGGCAACCAACTTCCACGTCACTGAATCTACCCTGCCGAAATGATGCCTGGGGTGCTACAACAACCTGGCTCATGCCTCCACCGTTACCTTAATCTGCTCACAGGAGCAGACATGGAAAGCAGCAGTCCGACTCTTTTCCAGCCCCTGTCACACAAACCCAGAAGTAAGCAAGCCAACAGGGATCCCTGTGCATCCTTCACAGAAAGTACCATCGAGATTCAGACTCTTCCTCTTGCTGTGCTCCTGCTGCGGGCAGGGCACCTACGAAGAATGGACAAAAAGAGACACTTTCAGTCTCTTGGAATGAGTTTCCCTAACTCCATTGAGCCCTGTCATCAAAGCTTTGCCATGCTCTCTTTGGGGAAGTGCAGCTGCAGGCTTTGTTAAAAATTTGTGGTAGCTAGCTTTACAACGTAAGTTTTCCATTTATCATGTACTATGTTTCTGTCAAGATTATAATAGGGCCCTCTGTCAAAGGAAGACCAACTCTATGCAAAGATGTGTATCATCAGGCAGAGCTTTCAAAAGAATAGCGCGTGCTTGGACAGGACTTTTACACTTATTTCCTCCTTGTCCGAGGAAGGAATGAACTCCCCTTAGTGCAGAGAGCAGTTGTCCTCTCAGAAGCGTGTTGCTTCTTTCTGCGTGTGCTGTTTGCCATCTAGTGGCAGCAACATATTGGTTTAACATTTTCCTCTAAAAATTACACTTTTTAGACATAAAGTAGTCAGTCACTGTCTTCCCAGTATTCTTGTAGAAAGGCAGGCAGCCCTTGGCTTGAACGGGCACATTCTATGCTGGATAAAAAACTCACAGGAAGGCTGGGTCCAGAGAGTGGTGGTGAATGGAATTAAAACCATCCAGTTTCCAGTCACAGGTGGTGTTCCCCAGGGGTTAGTACTGAGGCCTACCCTATTTAATATGTTTACTGATGATTTGGATGAGGGAATTAAGTATACCCTTGGTAAATAAGCAGACAACACCAAGTTGGAGAGAAGTGTTGATCTGCCTGGTGGTAGGAGGGCCTTATAGAGAGACCTGAATAGGTTGGATTGATAGGCTGAGGCTAGTAGGATGAAGGTCAAGTGTTGAGTCTTGCACTTTGGTCACAACAACCCCAGGCAGTGCTACAGGCCTGGGACAGAATGGCTGGAAAGCTGCATGGAAAAAAAAAGATCTGCAGGTGTTGGTTAACAACCATCTGAATATGAGCTAGCAGTGTATGTATGCATGTAGCCAAGAAGGTCAATGATGTCCTGGCTTGTGTCAGAAATAGTGTAGCCAGAAGGACCAGGGAGGTGATAATTCCCCTGTACTTATCTCTGGTGAGGTCACATGTCAAGTACTGTGTTCAGTTTTGGGCCCCTTATTAGAAGAAAAACACTGAAGCCCTGGAGTGTGTCCAAAGAATGGCAATGAAGCTGGTGAGGAGCTCAAGTCTTATGAGGAGCAGCTGAGGGAACTGAGATTATTTAGTCTGGAGGAGGCTCAAGGGAAACCCTATTGCTCTCTATAACTACCTGAAAGGAGATTGTGGTGAGGTAGGGATTGGCCTCTTCTCCCATGTAACTGTGAACATGCAGGCTTTTGTTCATTGCTGTCAAAAGTGCATAGCTAATAGTGTTGACTGTATTGAAAAATAGTGTTTTGTAGCTAAGAATTTGCTCTCTCAGTAGTGTCATTGTGCTCTTTGTATCTGTTGTGGTTTCTGTGAAAATAAAAAGGAGGCATTACTTTTGGAGCAACTTATGTATATTTTATTATACCAGTACTATATCAAAGAATCTCAGAATTGTAAGGGTTGGAAGGGACCTATAGAGATCACTGAGTCCATATTCCCTGCAGAGCAAGCTCCCTACAGCAGGCAACAGGCTCCCTATCGCAGGCATTCATCATAAGTTGAAGAGCTAATGTGCTAATACATAATGAGCCAGAAAAATATTAATGTTGCATGTCAGCCCACATTACTAGTCCCAGTAAGTACGCAGACTTGCCTGCTCCCTAGTTTATCTGCTTTTTACTGCAGAACATGGCTATATGCTGTGCTCGGTACAGAATACTTTCCTTATCTTTAAGTGGTGCAATGTGATTAAGAAATGGTACTCTTTCACCTCCGTATGTTTGGCAGTTGTGCTGTCCTAATAAAGTGCTTATATTCTGTTGTATCAGTGCCCCTCTACTTTATGTATTTTTTCCTTTGGTGGAGGGGACGTGTGCAATTCAGCTTCACTTGCATCTTCTGTGCAAGAATCATTGTTTCCAGTACTTTTAAGATGATCTTCCCTTAGGAATAACTTTCAGAGTGCTTAGTATAAAATTTTAAGTTCTTCAAATAAAAGTAGAAGGCTCATTTAATAATTAAGCAGTGAGTGGTTTAAACCTCATTCTTCATTTACTGCTGCTGACTGTGATAATGGTCCTTTATGCATATGAGAGAAGCTGAGAAACTGCCAGGTATCTGTAAGGGTGACCTAAAGTAGCAGCAAACTCTTGAAGTGAGGCTTTTTTTTAATAACTAATTTTTATAGAGGTCAGGTTTGTAGAGGTTTTACACAAGGATAAGATAACTCTTCCTTTGTGGTTGGTGCTTGACTGGCTGCAGTAACTAGACTAACCGGCAAATAAGCAATATATACTAAGGTGTTGCATGACAGATAATCCAGCATCTCTCTGAAGTACAGGATTTCAATTGGGTATTACATTTTTAACATAATTAGAAGGCATATAAGCAAATATTCACTGATGCAATGTAAAAATTGGAAAGAACAAGTTAAATTTGTTTTGCAGCATTAGGTTTTTAATAGTATTGATTTCTGTGTTTGCAGAATAATTTCAGAATAATTTCATTGTAGAGAAAGAAAGGAAATAAGGAAACATTTGGGATGAATTTTGCATGAGCTAATGAAAGAATTTCTTTTAGTAATGAAAATATTAATAGTCTAAGAAGAATACTTTTTGAATTATGTGAAATAATGTGTTTTTCTTTGTTCCATCTCTGGGTACCACTATTATGCTATGTTTTCATACTTTTTGTCCAGTTAATTTCTGCTAGCCAGGTTCTTAAGGGAGTCATCACAAATCAGTCATTTTCTTCTTAATTACAAAGACTTGAGTTTCTTTGCATGTTGCTGTAATTTCAAGTTATAGTGGTCTTCTCTAAATGCGTTGCAGTAGTTATGGCTTTATTTATGTGCATACATATGCACATATATAATTGAATAAGTATGTAGACATATATTGTTAAGCTATTTAGAATGCCGAATTAGCTTTAAAATACAAACTTTGCTTGTTTTAAGTCGAATTGTAGCTGTGGACTCCTTAGGAAAAAAATGACTCCTTTGTTTATGTAGAAAACAAACAAAAAAACTAAAAAATCCCTGTGTTGCAATTGTGAAAAACTGAGTGCAGAAAATTTACATGATCTACCAAGGCAGTATTGGAGGAATGGAGCTATCATTCTTGTTGGTTTTAATAGCTATGGCATGATATAGCAGATCAGCCTAGGGCATAACACAGTACTATTAGGAAAAGAGCATCAATTTTCACGTGAAACAATTATTATAAAATATTTTCCAACCTTTTACACAACTCCTTGGTCAAAATCTACAGAATGTTTTGAACGAAAATACCATTTTATTTATTTATTTATTTTAATTATGAAATGATCTGTAACGTCTTTAGAGGATTAATTTTAACACAGAGGTTTATGTTATCTGTGAATATATATGAAATTATGCTACCAGATCAATAGAAATGAGTCTGCATTTGTTCAAACTGTTCGATTTTTGCACTGCAAGAGATTCTCTTCATACTTTCATGACTAAGGGTTAAATCCTGCCAGAACAGGCTGGTGGCAGTCAGATGGTAAGCTCTGTCCCTGAGATGCTCTTTTTCACTGGACATTTGCTAAGGGCTCATATTGCATTTCTGACCCTTTGGCTTACCTTCTTGAAGATCTCAGATCGTTAATTTTAATCTCTTTCTGCATCAGTAGTTCTCACAATTTCCCGTGCAGCAACCAGCAGGAAAGTATGAGAAAGTCATTTCACGTACCTCTTTCTCCTATCTGGAAAAAATGGGAGCATGGTCACAGCTGATCAACCAGAAGGGCACAGAGGTTAATTATTTTTGTCTGTTTGCTCAGCACCAGCCTTTTCAGGACACTGGATAGACTGTAGAAAACTTAGTGACACTGAAAGTAATTTCCCTGGTGAATTATTTTATTTACAGTCCATACATATGTCCCATTTAATAGAGAAGAAGGGGCTGACGCTAAACTGTGCTAATTGCTCTCTGCCAGAGTGCTGTGAAGCACTGCTGTGCACAGGAGCTCTTTCCTTGGGCTGTGAAGCCCTGCTGTGCTGGTTGGAAGCATATAGCCTTGGCTGATGCTGCACCATCACCCAGTAGTAAAAGCCCCCAACTGCATGAGCGGCTAGCACGAGCTGGGCTGGGACTGTGTTTCTAAGGAGGTAGTGAGCTTTTCCTACACCTCTTTAGGTGAAGAAATAGTCAGGCCCTCATACATGGGTGCAGACGGAAGTAAGGTATTTTGTGTCACTTTCTGTGCTACGTGCTGGAAAGGCACTCCACTCCTGTCTTGAGCGGCACAGCCATTTCTGATCCCACTCACCACAGCACTGCCTTCTACAGGTACAGCTGCATGGTCAGTCCCAGTCCATCTGTGTGGGTACTCCCACTTATCTTCCTGTTCTGTTTTCGTAGGTAAAACTTCCACAGCCAATTTCACTTTTTTGGTTGTGAATCAGCATAGGTCTGTGGTAGACCAGCTAGAAGCAGTAAGTTTAGCTGTGCCCTTATTCCATGCAGAGGTATGCAGCGATTGTAGCAACTCTAGATACTCTAGTTCCTCCACAGAAACTAAGACCTTGAGGACACGGACGCTGAACTCATGGTGATGTTAATCCCTTTAGGAAAGGATTCACTCAGATTGCCAGATACGATGTAGAACTGTGACAGCTGTCACTGTAAGTGATGGGTACAGGGCACAAGGGAGACTTTAGCAGAGGTCAGCAAAAAGGCACATGGGAAAACAGTTGGAACCAAGAGACACTGATATCTGAGTATACTGAGGCAGGATTCCCTACAGAGGGTGATCTTTTTTAGATGATAGAGTAATTTAATTGAGAGCAGAGACACTGTAATACTTGCCAGTATTGGCAGTGATTCGTAATATTCACAATCATTTTTTATATTCAAACTGCTTCTTAAATGCAGTTAAATGTTTCAAGACTTGTTAAATAGCTTTATGCAGTGTGAGCCATCCATTCTATTGGAAGTTGCAGGAGCATAATGTGGAGCATGTGTCTACCAGAGACAGTAGTAAATTCCCTAGAACAGAACAAGACTGTACTACGTATCTTTTAAAAATAGTATCATCAAGGTGAGATGTTCTATAATGCATATTAAATCATTTCTACTACTCTAATACTGTGAATGTGATTTTTACTCTCCAGTGAGCAATGTTTCTTTCCTAACATGTAAAGCATTCTGGAATGACCAATTTTTATTTATTTATTTTTTCTGATTTCACGGTCAAATGATATCATTCTGCTCTTTCTTCACTCCTGCTTAAATATATGCATAAAATATTAACCCTAGCTTTACACAAAGGCAGATATTTTTCCCATTAAATTATTACTAGAGAGAGTATAAATTACTCGTGATACAAAGGAAGGCCATGAAGATGATCAGAGAGCTGGAGCACCTCCCCTGAAAAGGAAGGCTGAGGGAGCTGGCCTTGTACATTCTGCAGCCTTCCACTATTTAAAAGGGGATTATAAATGGGAGGGGAACAAGCTTTTCACCAGAATAGACAGTGGCAGGACAAGGGGCAATGGTTTTAAGCTCAATAAAGTAAGACTTGGATGTCAGGGGGAAGTTCTTTACAGAGAGAGTGGTGAGAGGCTGGAATAGGCTACCGAGACAGGTTGTGGATGCTCCATCCTTGGAGGTATTCAAGACCAGGTTGGATGGGGCCATGGGCAGCATGGTCTAGTGCCAGATTTGGAGGTTGGTGGCCCTGCCTGTGGCAGGGGGCTTGGGACTTGATGATCCTTGGGGTCCCTTCCAACTGAAGCCATTCGTTGATTCTATATAGACATAGGTATCCAACCTTTTGGCTTGGCTGGTTTCACTGTGTGAAGAGAAATTGACTTGGACTGCATCTAGGAAAGTTGCTCTGAAAGTAATGCTTCCTGTTTTGTTTTTTTTTTTCCATGGAAACAACAACAGATACAAAGAGTACAATAACACTATTTGATTGCGCAAATTTTCAGCTACAAAATGCTATTTTTCCACGTAGTCACCACTAGTAGCTATGCGTTTTTGCCAGTGATGAACAAAAGCCTGCATACGCCTGTAAAAATCTGTACCAGCAGAGGTGACCTACTGTCGCTGCTGTCACTGAAATGCACCATCCACCACCTCACTGTGCTCACATCCACTGTTTGATCTCCACAAATGTCCAGCAAATGTCGATAAATATTAATGAAATGGTGCCATTTTTTCCACTCAAAGGAATTAAATTCCACACCTTTGCTTCATCTGCGCTTCCATGTCAGATGCTATTTTGTCAGACTGCCTCTCTGCTGCCATCTGTCACAGCAATAAAATTTAATGAAATATCAGTGGGAAGGTTCAATTTCTTCTGACATACCACCAACATCCATCTTTGGTATCACTGACTGACAGAATAACATAGGAAAGATTACTTTCAGAGTAGCCCTCATTAAATATGTAATATAGGTAATGTATGTAAAATAACAAAACTTAATTTTTAATGTTTGTTATTAAAACATATAAAAAAGAGAACAACAAAACAACAAAACCAGTGGGATACGTGACCTTGTTTCTGTGAAACAACTGCATCAGGCTGGTTCAATGACTGTAGTTTCCATTCTCAGTCAGCACTCAAGGTGTTCATCAGTTTTGATGAAATTTTACTTTCCCTGTGCTTCAGCTTTGAAAACAGTTGTTCACAAACATATGTACTGTCAAAAGCTGTGACACAAGGAGGCAGAAGATATTTCTCTCTGGTAAAATGAGGCTTATAAAAGGCTGGTAGAGAGACATGATCAAACTTTTAGTTGCAACTCTGTGCATTCCATTTCAAAATTTGCAAGTGATATATTTGTGTCAACTGAAAATGGAGTCATAAAGAAAGCAAAAAACTGATTATTATTATTTTTGCCATCTTGAAACCTTCATTGTCAAGATGGAAAGCATGGCTGCATCTTTTTCACTGTTCACAGGATTGTGTTTAGTGAATGTATCACAGTTCATGTACTGATTTGCCATCACTTGAGCTAGGCTGTTTTCAGCCCTGATGTGACTAACAGCACACTGATATTTGGTTGGTGCTGAGGGCCGGGCCAGGCCACATGGCAGAGAAGAATCACCGCCATGAGGGCCTGGTGGTAGGGGGCAGGCCGCAGTGTGAGCTGTGCTGTGCTGAGAGTTGGACATTCCTGATTTAGTGGTTAGCAAGGCAGTCGCTGTTACCTTCATTGATATGAATCTGCTAAGGTCCATGAATGAGCTTGTTGAGGGCTGTGGAAGTTTGATCATCAAGTGCCCTGTAAGATCTCAGTCCCAAATGGGAGAATTGCATTTCTTGATGTACCTACAAAACCTGTAATAAAAAACAAAAATAAATGTAAAGTTTTAATAAATGAAAATTATACTAGCAGTATAGCAAAATCAGACATATATTTGAAGGTGGGAATATGGAAAAACACATGCCAATAGTTTGTAGCAATTTCTGTGCTATGCTCCTTTAGTCAAATGGTACACCCCAGGAGTTTCTGACTGCTTTTCTTTCTTTTGAGCTACATTGTCTCTGGAAGGAGATAACAGAGGAGGGAATAACCTTTCAGATACTTTCTGTCTTCTTTTATTCTTTTGTTTTCCCCAGTTAATGTCTGCTGTCACTACTTTATAGCACTCGGTCTGGGGGCTCTGCACTGCTGAAATGCTCTACTAACACTGCCTGTGGCTGCCAGCTGATGCTCTCCTCCTCCTCTTTTTCTAAACTAACACGTATGTAAAAGCAAAGTTTATTTTTACGACATCAAACTCACATCTCAGTAAGTGGGTATCCCTAGTACTCTTTTTGTTAGCTCAAGATATTTGCCCGTGCTACATCTTTGGTAACTCTAAGCCCTAGATTTTTATCAGGTTCTGAGGGTGTTTGTGGTGTGCTGCCACTGAGGGTGAAATTGAGTAAATGAGCAATATGAAACAAAAATAACAAAATCAGGAACACAGACATTTCAGAAAACACAGAAATTTCAGTTTTCTGAAGCCTATTTAAACTTGTTCTCCCAGACTCCTGCAACTACTTAAGTTTTCTAGCAGGTGTTCTGCTAGCCAGCCTAGGGGAAGTCTGTGAGACAGGGAATTCACACAGTTTCTGGGACAAAGAAAGGGAAGCAAAGAGTTTTTGTTCATAAGAAAAGCTGCTTTTATACTTACAATTGTCTTTCTAACTGTGTACTAACAGAGATGGGCTGCACTCTGGGTAGATAAGCAGCTGAAAAAGATAGAGCAGACCTTCCCCAGGGGATTCTTATTTGTGGACACTCTTGGGATACAATATGTCTCAATCCCGAACCCACGCCTTCTTCCAGAACATCTCAGAAAAAATAAGCTTCAAATACCAACTGTATCAAATATACCTCTTGTAAAATCAAGCTGTCCCCACTCTTCTGCCAGAATAGTCTCTTACTTGTGGAAGCAGAGTGTTTTAGTATGTGGCTATGTGTGTGGTGTGCACTTATACAGCTGCATGACTATATGCGGTGTGAATGCAACCAACCATCTCTTCCAAAGTAATGCTAATTATCCAAGGTTTTAGGTGTCCCAAGAGATCTTCAAGTAATTAAGATTCTTCTGTAATTTATTTTACAGGAGGGACCTTATGAAGAAGAGTGGCTTTACAGCTACCACAGTCAGTTCCTTCAGAACTCTGGGATGCCATGGTGTCCAAACCCATAGACCTGTACACATTCAGTCTCATGAGGTGGTCTTGGTCTGTACCTTCTCTTACAGTGGGAGGGCTTTCACTCCTCAGAGCTCTGCCTAAAAGTTCAGGGATGTGAGAGATGGGGGAAGCTTGACTGGCAGTGAAGACTGATGCAAAAAAAATTGCTGAGAACCTCAGCCTTCTCCATGCCCGTTGTAGTCAGTTCTCACCTCTCATTTATCAGAGGAAGTGCGCTCTCCCTGGCCTGTCTCTTCTGATCAATGACCCTGCAGTATCCCTTCTCATTATTTTTCACATCCCTCACCAAGTTCAGCTCCATCTGTGCCTTGGCTTTTGTGATCCTATCTCTCATGTCTGGACAGCATACCTGTATTCTTCCCAGGTCACACACTCCCATTTTTCCACTGCCTGAACATTTTCTTCTCATGTCGGTGTTGCTACTGAGTTGTAAACTCATTGCAGAAGTGCGTATTTACATCTGAATGCTTTCTGAATAAACCATAATTATCAAATCACTTGTACTGAGTTGAGTAATGCTGACCTGTGGGTGTACATTAGTCCTACACATTTAATCTTGAATTAGCAGTATGTGGTAATTGAGGATGCTTATGTCTTATTTTCTGTAGTTTAATCATCTGTCTCTGACTTCAGTGGAAGTACTTTTGAGAAAATTGGCACAGCTGTAGACAAGTAGTGTGTGGAGCTATCTAATAATATGTTTAAGTCAAGAGAACCGTTTTAGTATAGAGTACTGTGACAGATATAAAATGATACAACAGTGTTATGAAAGTCCTAAGAAAGGAGATAATTTAGCAAAACAGACACATAATTGTTGAAAACATTTTACATTTAGGAAAGTCACGATATTACTGTGCAGGTCATTAGGATTTCCTGAATGAATGTATCAGTACAATAGCCAGCTGGAGTTAGAAAACAGCATAGGGCCACAAAGAAGTCTAAGGAACTGGAGCATCTTTTGTATGTGAAGAGGCTGAGGGATTAGGGACTGTACAGCCTGGGGAAGGGAAGACTGATGTGGAACTTGTCCTTGTGTATAAATAAATACCTCATGAGATGAAATGATGATGAAGGATCCAGACTTGTCTCAGTAGTCCCCACTGAGTTTATTCATGTTAAATTTTATATTTTTGTATTTAATGATCTGAAAAGCAGATATGTAGATGTACTTACTATAATGATTTGGACTACTCATTTGCAGGATAAGAACTCTGCAGGAAGACAAACTCTGGCTGTACGTAACCTGCCCCAGCAGTTGGGTTTGCAAACACTTTCTGAAGTGCTTAGGTATTACCAAATATTTATGTTTTCAGTAATGAAACAAGAGTTTATTATGAATTAAAACATTAAATATTCATTAAATAAACACAAATGTTGTTTATTTTTCCCTATACTATTTATTTTTTCCACATGCATTTTATGGGTCATGACATTCTGAACTTCTATGTGGAAGGCAATGCAAATAACTTTGATTATATTGGATATTAAAACATTTGCCAATAGTCTGTGGGTTGAATTCTGTTTTCAGCATTTTCACTGTCTTCCTGAGTACTCTGTATCCTTTTTTTCACTATTGTCTGAGTCAGGAGACCTACAATTGAATGTTTATGTGTCCTAATGTGAATGTTGTCAAAAGTTAAATATGATAACTGCAGCCTGAAATTTGTCACTGTCACATGGGGAAAGATGACTTCTGTAGATTTATAGGGTTGTGTTGATCTGTCTCACCAATATTTGAAAAGTACAGTACTTCCCTGACAGCTAAAGAGAGGTTAGTGCCTGGTTCAGTTTGTAGTTTAAATGTACTCCATTATTGCCTGTCATAGTTTGTACTCCAAGTACGTTTAGATTAATAGTACAAACCAGTGAATTATAACAGAGAGAGATCCTGAGCTCAACTCTTCAGGTAATGAAATATAACATCATTTCAGCTGTGGTTTGATTAAGGATGAATGTTTGTTAAAATCGTAATTTTCTTTACCAAAAAAAGTGTCTTTTAGGATGTCAGTATGTTTTATGGCTAGCTTGTTGCTAAGCCGTAAGAATACATAGGAATTTAACTGTAGTCATGCACAGCATAGCTCTGCCTATAGGCCTGCAAATTAAAAAAATATTTAATTGCAAAGTGCAATTTATTTAATGGATTTATTTCTGAATTGTCCAATGAAAGCATTATAAATTCAGTTTGTTTCAACCTGTTATCTTTAACTGTTTGGTGTTTTCCAAAGTTGCTAGCTTATGAAAAATAGCCTTTTTGTAATCACATGCATACTTTACCATAAAACAGTGTGAATAAATGTTAGTTTTTCAAAGCAAAGCAGACAGTGTACTAACGACTATATTAGCTGTGATCATTAAGTTTATCCCTGTTCTGTGCTCCTTCTGCTGGTTTTGTATGAAGATACAATTTATACAGAAATTATATGCCAGATTGGATATATAGTAAAGACTAAACAATATTTTCCATTATAAGACTATATGTTTAGTTCCTTATAGATTTTTGATACTTTAGCTCAGTTCAATAGATATTTGCAGGCACGATCTTCAGTCAAAAGTGGCGTTAAATTTTTTTTCTGATTTTTTTTCCAGTTATGCTTACTGGACGTGATGTGTTGATTTTGTTTCTGTAGTTACCAGATTTGCATTATGTAAATATCTGCAAATATATATATCTGTGAATGTTTGCTTTAAAAAAACTGTGTAGCTCAACTTTTACAGAGTGGGGAGCTAAAAGACAAAAATAGATTTCATTATTTACCTTGAGCTAAATGTGGATCCTTATGATGACAGAGTATAGCATTTAAATATGCTAGATAAGTTTCATTTTGCAACCCCTGTAGATTTTGAAGGCATGGAACATGTCTTACTTTTTATATATGTATTAAAAAAAATAAAAACCCAAGACATTTGCATTTCACCGATGAGACATCGACTGTGTATGATAAATGGTTAAAAACTGCTGTTTTAATATTTTTATGCTTTAACGTCTGGATTCAGTAATGCTTAATTAGTCACTGGTTCAGGAAAGGGCAAAGATCATCCATTTTTTTGCAGTGATAATGAAGAAAATGTATTTCTCTTCTTCCAGACACAAATCTTGTAAGCAATCCTTTTCATCTGACTCCTCAGCATTTGCCAGGGTCACATGATGCAAGGGAGATGAAGGGACAGAAATACAAATAGGGTATAGGATTTATAACATGAAGCAATGCTTCCCCACCACTGTATTGCCATCAGGACTAACATTACCTCTTCCAGGTACCTATAATAAGAATCCTATCTTCTATACCTAGAATAAGAATTCCTATCTACTTTATAATAATATTTCAGATTGCAGTTACGAAATTCATTTGCCTGCTTCAGATTTTGTGTACCTCTCTTATTGCAGTGCCAGAGTGCCTTGCAGGGATTTATAAACAGAAATGGCAGGGATTTTCTTTCTTTCCCAGCCTTGAGAATAAATAGCTGAGAATAGACAACTGATTTAACCTATGTGTTCATTTTATTTGCTCTGGTGCTTAAGTAGATGCATCCTGTCACAGGATGCTGATCTAGAAAAACAATTAAGCAGACTTTTTGCTCATCTGTGAGTATGGTGAGCTAGTGCTGATTTAGAAAAAGCAGCAGCCATTCTCCTGCAAATTTCTCAGCTATGTGCACCAGAAGGAGGCGGGCTTGTGAGGGTGGATTATTGTCCCTCTCCCACCCCTCCAGAAGTGGGAAGAAGCACCTGGGCCACCACCACCATCTGCGTACCAGTCTCTAGAAATGCTCTGGGGTTTGAATTTACAAGGAAGAAGTGTTCATGTAAATGATCTCAGGAGACTTTAGCTATTTCGGAGCATTGTTTCACAGTACGTTATCTCAATATTGTTAGATCCATGTTTAAATTTTCTACAGAGACGGATTTTAAACTTGATCATAAAGCTTAAATTGACCTCACATCTGAATCTGGGTGTTACCACACTCCATGACTGCAAAGCATATTTTTATCTGAATGCAGATGGAGGCAGTTTTTCATTATTGTCTTGTGTGGGTTAGTAAACCAAAGGGGAATAACAGAAACTCATACAAAACTGGTTGGTGGTTCTCTCTGTCCATACTGATTGCTTATATCTCCCGAGCACCTTATGAGCAAGCATGTATTCCTCAGTGCAGACTTGTACCGTATGATATTGAGCACAATATATTACAGCTATGAATACAGCCTGCGTTCTGGAAGCAACAGCAGAAATTGATACAACTGTTGTGAGGCTAATACTAGGTCTTTCTCTGAAGAAATGAATAGATCATAAAAACAATTTTGTTATAAACAGTGTTTTCCTATCTAATATGCCAATACAATGTACATCAAAGCACGCAATGCAGAGGTAATATTATGCATGCCACTGTCCCTAAAGAAAAGGTTCTGTGGAGTGCTGCAGCCCACCAGCCATCATGGATGGCAGCCAAGAGAAGCCCAGAGGACTTATTGAGAAGTGCTCTTTAAAGCACTGCAGTGAAGGTTGTCTTCTTTGTAGGAAGATAAACCTTTTCAATTAGACTGGGAACTGTAAGAGTGTAATGTGGCCCCAGTGGTGAGATAATTGCTTCAGAACTTGGTGCAATACAGAAGTTTCTATTTTAAGAAGTTCTGTTTCTGTCTTCTTCACCTGCACAGAGGGGTTTTATTCCCCCCCCCCAATTGAAGTATTAGCAATTTGCAGAGCAATAAATGTGAAAAAACTTAGATTTAAATCTTGATTGTGATTCTATAAAAGGAGCATGGAAGCATCTCTAAAGAGCAATTTCTTCACCTATTTGATTTCCTGTTCAGTAACTCCTTTGCAACCATTTTTTACCGCTTCTTACATTCATTGTCAGTCTCATCCTCATATTCACTTACACTTTTCTGCTGTATTACCATGTCATTGTTTTTACATTTTTGTTATTAACATTATTATTGTTGTTTTTATATAGAACATGTAATGCTAAACTATGGCATCTGCCAAATGAAATAGATGATTGCGATGTTTCTCATGCTTTTCCCTGTTCATTTTCCTTTTCACATCCCTTAAATGGGATGACACACTTTATTGTTGTCTCCTCCTCCCTGAGCAATTGCTTCTAGAAATGGGACTCTGATGGGGACTGCAAGCTTATGATTTTTTTCTTTAGAAGGGCACTGTATGACCTACAAAATTCAGCGTTATCTGAATATAATGTCTCCATGGAGAAACAAGACAATAACCTTAACTTGAAACTAGTAATAAGAGAACTGCTTTGATAAAGTAGATCTTAGCTTTTGTAGATTCCAGTGCACTTGAATTACAGAAGATATCAGAGATATCCCGAGCATTGCAGACAATGAATGAATGAATGGAAGATATGCAGAGAGCTCGTTCTCACAATTATACAGAAGCAGAATACAATCTGCATGTTTGCAGAAGCAAAAAACGCTCTTCTTGTTTGATCCACTTGCCCATTCTCATCTAGATTATGCTCTCACCGAAAGCAAAGCAGAATGTCAGTTATCAGTGTTGTGTTTGCAATAATAACTTAATAACCCAGCTGACATGGAAGATCCTGTAGTTATATTTCTAAATCCAGTCCTCCTTTCTTTCTTTTTCTTTTAAAACAGGTAGAACATACCAAACACATATCTTAAATATTTTTAGCTTGATTTCCTAAAGATAAAAACATATACAGCTGGCTTTTTTATATGATTCTTTTCTCCCTTTGTAATTAATTTTCAAACTTAATATTTTAGAGAAGAACTGAGCTCCTGTGTACATTAATTCCTGTGAGTCTGGTTACATCACGCATCTAAATAGAGGAGAGAGGTCCTCACTGCTGAGGGAAGGCCCAGTGACTTCTGCTTGATCTGTCAGTCCACAGGTAGCTTGATGCCAAGAATGATGATGAGAAATCTGTGGAAGGACGCATGGGGAGGACTCAGGGGGACACAGACCCATCTGAACCTACACATCAGTGTTCTCACTGCCTAGGCAGAAACTTGTTTTAGGTGTTTCCTTCCAGTAATCTCTTAAAATTTGGCTTTCATTCCTGGCTCAATGAGATTCAAGTACTATGAACTATATTGATCTGAATGTGTGGCTGTTGCCAGCTGACTTGCCTTTCGGTAAGCCAGGAGACCTCAGTGACCACACTCTGGAGACCAGAACATCAAGAGATCTCCTGGGGGTAACTGGGCACACAAGATGAAAGCAGTGTGCATAACTAGAGCAAGAGAGCAGCAGCACGTGTAGGGTATTCCTCTGACCTGGCTCATGTTCTTTCACTGTGAAGCTGGACTTTAATTGTGATCTCTCTGGTGTGGTAAGAACACTTTAGAAAAAACACACTGTCCTGAAAATCTGTTCTCAGTCATAGTACTTACAAATTTGTTATAGCTTGTGCTCTGTGTGTATGGTCCATACTTAGTTTGATACAATTAATACAGGAGGAACGTACATGCTCCTGAAATTTCAGTCAAGGAAGAACAGAGTATTTCTGTCTGGGAAAAGTTCAAGTTTAGGTTTGTCATTTTCTTAAATAATCAGAGAAAAGAGAAGAGAAAAGGAGAGCCCTTTCCAGAACTGTTCAACTTTAGAAAGAGGATAAGCAATTGTATGATGAAGAGAAAAATAGTATAGTTTTCAGAGGCTTTCATATTCCAGTTAGAAAAGTGAATTCATCCTACTGACAAGTTTCTGATTGAGTAGCATAGATTTTAAAACAAAAGGTATGCTATTTTACTGTTGGTTTGACAGTATGCTTCACAGAAAAAAATCCTTACTCCTTTTTTTGCTGATAACTTGATGAGGGGGTATTCACAAAACTGTAACTCAGCATTTAAATCAACAAATAATCCAGGTACTGGATTACTGCTTGATATAAATAAGTTTTGGAGATTGTAATGTCAGTGGTGACAGACAATTGAAATTACCAATTTTAATGGTTCTAAAGTAGGAGTTCTGATAAGTCCTGGTAAGTTTTGGAAGGAATTTCACTCGGTAGAGAGAATGAGTACAGAAAAAAAAGGAGTGGCAAACTCTCTAGAAGTAGATTAACCAGTAAGTGTACAACAAAGCTGGCAATGAGTTCCGTAACATCTTATCTCTAAATTGGAAAGATACAGATTTGAAGGGTGGACTATCTGGCAGAATAAGAATTGGTTGGATTGACAGACAGAGGATGGTGGTCAATGGTGCAGTTGATAGAACAGAAGGAAGGGATGCCATCCAGAGTGACTTGAACAAGCTTTACAAGTGGGCCCACAGGGACCTGATGATATTCAACAAAGACAAATGCAGAGTGTTGCACTTAGGTCATGGCAATCCCAGATAAATGTGTAGACTGGGAGAAAATGTAATTGAGAGCATTCCTGTGGAGAAAGGCTTGGGAGTTCTGGTAAATGAAAAGCTTGATGCAAACCAGCAGTGTGTGTTTGCAGCTCAGAAGGCCAGCTGAGGGCTGTGTTAAAAGAGGGGTGGCCAGAAGGGAGTGAGAGGTCATTGTTTCCCTCTGCTATGCCGTTCTAAGGCCCTACCTGGTGTACTGAATCCAGACCTGGGCCTCCAACACAAGAAAGATGTAATACTGTTACAATACTGTACAGTACCTACTATAGATCCAGAGGAGGGCTACATATATTATCAGAGGGCTGGAGCACTCCTACGAGGAAAGGTGGAAGGATCTGGGCTTGTTTGGCCTGGAGAAGAGAAGGTTCTGGGGAGACCTCATCAGCCTCCAAGGACTTAAAGGAAGCTTATGTTTTACACTGACAGTGAAAGGACAAGTTTAAAACTAAAAGAGAGATTTAGATTAAATGTTAGGAGGAAATTTTTTACTCAGAGAGTGGTGAAGCCCTGGCACAAGATGCCCAGAATAGCTGTGGCTGCCCCATCCCTGAAGGAGTTCAAATCAAGATTGTAAGGGGTCCTGAGCAGCCTGAGCTGGTGGGTGGCAACCTGCACATGACGAGGAGTTGGATCTAGATGGTTTTTTAAAGTGCCTTACAATCCAAGTTATTCTACAATTCTATGATCTTTATATATATACGTGTGTGTATATATATATGTGTATATATATATATATATATATGTATGTATATATTTGATATTTTCAACGGGAAGAGAAAATTCATGTCACCACTTTCATTATACCATCAATTCTCATCTTCATATTCACTTGTAAGTTACTTCAGCATATTTCACCAAATCCAAAACTAGGTTCATGTTCTTGTCACTGCATAGGAGTAACAGAATTTCTGATGAGGACTTCAGGAGGCATTCCATATAATTTCTCCTTTCATCTCTTTGTTCATATAGGATAATGTGATCTATTTGCAATATAGAGTGTTTGGGTTAGCTTTGACATGGATTGCCAATGTCATTAGTCTTCTTCATAGCAACCTGCCTTCTAAAGATAAAAATATTGCCAAACAAAGCTGATCCATTTTATGCTGCTCTGTGGAAGAAAACTTATTTAGTCCAAAATAATAAAAAAACCTCAGCAAATCCTTTGTCTGGGGAGTAAAAAGTACTGTTGCCATGTGAATAAAATGCGTCTTTATTGGACAAGCACTCAAATTTAACCAAACATTATTTACTAATGTCTAGATTGATTTTAGTGACAGCAGACATGACTGCAGCAAGTCTAAGTGGAAGTAGGATCTTCTTTGGGCATCTTTCTGAGACAGCTGTTACAGGAAAGAAATATCTTGACAGAGCCAGGAGCTTCCTGTTGAATATCAGCTGCCATGGGTCACTAGGAAATATATTCTACTGTACATACTGTTCTACAAGTTTTATTGTGAAAACGAGGCAAAATACTGCCCTGAAAACTAAAATGAAAATCAGATGTATGGACAAACAGCTTGCTTCTGAATGTCATATCCATTTACCATGAAGTAAATTAAATTAATTGTAAAACACTGATATTAAAAAACTGAAATGGACTCATGTTTACTCAGTAACACCATAAGACTCTCCGGAAACCAGAGAGTATTCCAATTATAAGCCAATGGTTTTATTAGTCAGCAGTGAATATTTTAGAGGTAATTGAATTTTTTGTCTGTTTTGTAGTTTGTATTGTATTTTTGACTGTTGCTACATAAAGATCACTGTATTTCTCTGACTCCGCTCGCATTTTCAGAATCTACTCATTATTTTTAAATTATGTCTTGAATGATCTTAAACATAATAAACATGTATAAGCAACTAATAAAGTCTTTGATAGGCATAGTTTTCAAATAAAAGGACGCAAAAAGCTATAATGTGTATTTGCAAGGGTTTTTTTTGAAATTTTCGAAACTAACTTAAATTTTGATACTCCAAAACAGTATATAGTTATTCAAGCAGAAAGAATGGACATGATAGATTTTATAGTATAATAATCAGTAATTAAACTCGCTGCAGTTTTTTTTCCATGTGTACACTCTGTACAGGAGGGACCTGTGGTATCTTTTGTGTATTGAAAATCTGAAAGAAAATCAGAATTCTTGCTTCAAAGATAGAATGACGGAAACACCCTTGGAGGCTGACATTAAGAGATTTCCTGTAATGAATGGCAAATGAACACGCACACAAAAAAAGCAACCAGCCCACAGATGGTGTCTGTCACTTCAGACAGCAAAAAGAAGAGTGTTTTTACTTCTAATGTGTAATTGTGAGAATGGTTGTTATTTCTGTCTATATCTTTCAAAAGCACAGTAAAATTAGCAGAGATTTTTTTTTTTGGAAAGCCAAATGTTGTTATTGGCCTTTCTCTGCTAAGGTAAAACAAAATATGTTTCCTAGCAAGCATTAGTAGCCAGTCATCATGCTCTGGATGGTAACTAGTGAATAAATATTTAGCAGAGACCTACATTGCAGTTCTGGTAAGTTTGAAATGCAAACTTCCTCAGCTTGCAGTCTTGAAGGCTGTAAAATCCTGCCCTTAATAAAAGTAGAAATTCAATGTGAGCGATCTGTAATTCACAGCATACAAATTATACTACATGAAGATCTGAGTTATGCAAATCTAAGTCCTATAAAAACCAACATCCAATAAATAAGTAAGCAGAAAGGTCTCTGATATGTTCTTAGCAATTTCTTGATTACATCATATCACGTTCATTTTTAGGGATGTAAATAGAACAAAACAAATAAATGGCACCTCTAATCTAGTTGTTTATTCCAGTTTCAGATATGTTCCTTCCCTGGTGCCTAGTTACTGTTAGAATAAGAAGGGAAGATACATAATGAGGTATTGGAAAACATCTCCTCCGAGCTTTGTTAAAGATACAAATATTTATTGAAACATGCTTCATGTTTTCTGAGGTACTTTTACCTCTGTACTACTGCAGACTGAATAAGTTTGCTAACTAAAAGTCCCCATGGAATCTGATAATGAATTCATTATTTCTCTAAGCACAGTTGAAAAGAAATATCCAAAAGTATCTCCTATCCCTACCTGGAGTGACAGCATAAATATTGAATCCCTTTTTCTTCACACTATTCATGCCATTGTTAATGCATGGGCTTTGCATCTCCTGAAAAACTAACAGCAATGTTTTAAACTATTCTAAATGAGGAACATTTACCATGTGACATAAAACAAGCCATTGGCCTTGTTATTTGAAACGAACTACTGTACATTAGCTGCATAGCATTGTTGCTGGAGCATTGAAAGCCCCTTTTTCCTTAATTTTATGGCCCACACTTTGAACATAAAATAGCACTGAAAATGCATTTTTCCTTAAAACAATGGAAATGGGACAGCTTTTGAAAAAGATTTGTATTATCAAGAATCCACATGAACATACATGTAATTTCAATTGCTGCCCTGGGAAATGTGTTTCTAGAAAGATGGTATAACTCGTTGACAGGCAATTATTCTCTGAAAAATGTAGACTAATTAGACAGTTTTTCTTTGTCATAGATATTCAGCCACTGTTCTGCACAGAGTGGCGTGCTGATGGACATAATGCCCTTTTTATAGTCTGGTTTCAAGGAAGACCTTTCAAAAAAAATTACAAATGCTAAAATGCACTTTAAATTAGGGGAATTAACATTACTTCAATTACCTAAGGAAAACATAAACTTTTAACAAAGAAAAACTTCCCTGATTTGCCAGGCGGTGATTCTCCTCACACTGGTGCTGCTGGCCACACAAATCAAGTGACCGTGTACTACAGAGATTTTTCACCAGATCTGTGGGTGGTTCTCTGTTCTTTTGGAATAGAAAGTCTATGGCCATATCCTCCTTCTCACAGTCCTGACACTCCCCAACCACGTGAAAAACATAAGTAAACAGCTGAATGGAATTTTTCTTACTTTACTTATGATTTGGTTCAATTTAGGTGCACAGGACCCCTTCACTAAACAAGTTGTGCATGTCAGTCCCTTAAGTGTCTGGAGAATATTAGGATGCCAAAAGATATTCCCTAGACTTAGCTGAACTCCTGTAACACTTGACTATCAAATGAGAAACAGGCAATTCAGATAATCTAAGGCACTGAATATGAGATTGGCCTCATTAAATTGGCTAAATTAGGATCATGCAGTCAGGTACTATGGAAAGATTTTCACAGCATTATTGTTTCTGCTTCCAAGGCCTCATAGGAACCGGGCCTGTCCTTCTGTAGTTAGGCACTATATACTATATGCCTCTTTGCAGATGCCTCAGCTGATTTGCAATGAAAGAAGAGTGGACAATGGTACAAAAGATCAAGTTGACGAAATCAAGGTTGCACGTCAAGCCCCTGCCAGAACTAGGTAAAAAATCCACACTTTTTGATGCTTAATACAATATCCTGCCTACTAAAGTACCTTAAACTGAGCAATTTCAGTTTACAGAAATTTAATTTGTTGGCAACATATTTTCAAGTTGCAATAAACTAATATTTTAGTACATCAGCATATTGTATGGAGTTAATAGTAGGATAGATAGTTAGAGGTCACTAGCCTTTACAATATCCTTCTCTTCTTGTTTCTGTGTGAGAGTGAAAGATTGTCTATTAAATCCTAGCTAGTCTTGCTAAAATAATATCTAGTTAATGCCAAGATTAAGGAAAAAAAATCAACTGGGAAAGCTTTATAGATATGAATAGGACCAAAAAAAAAAAAAAAACAAAAAAAACCAGATGAAATGTACCACGTCTCTAGCAGTGAGTGTGTAATGAAATGTAATGAAACTGTTGCTTGACAACAATCATAGAATCACAGAATCACAAGGTTGGAAACGACCTATAAGATCATCTAGTCCAAACGTCTTCACATTACCACTGCTACCACAAGGACTAAAACAGATCTCGCAGCTCCTCATCCAGGCGCCTCTTGAACACTGCCAGGGACGGTGACTCCACCACCTCTCTGGGCAGCCATTCCAGTGCCTGACCATTCTCTGAGAGAAAAATTCTTCCTTAAGTCTATCCTAAACCTCCTCTGGTAAATATGTGGGTTGTTCCAAAAGTAATGCCTCCTATTTTATTATGTAGACCCACAATATTAGAGGTAGATATTGGTGTCATGGCTTTAGAGATTGAACCTTGCCACCAATATTCCATTGCATTTTGTTGCTGCAAAACAGATGGCAGCAGAGGGACAGTCTGACCAAATGGTGTCTGACATGGAAATGTGTAAGAAGCAAAGGTTTGTTATTGAATTACTCCATGCAGAAAAGGTGTCACCCACTGAACTTCATCAAAACTTACTGAATGTTGATGGAGATCAAACAATGGATGTGAGCACAGTGAAGTGGTTGGTGATGTGTTTCAGCAATGGCAATAGCAACAGCCTCAACAACCTCTGCTAGTGCACATTTTTACTAGTACAGAATGTAGGTTCTTGCAAAAATACATAGGTTCTGGTGATGACTGTGTTGAAAAAGAGCATTTTGTAGCTGAGAATTTGGTCAATCAAGTAGCTGTAGTGTGCTCTTTATATCTGTTGTAGTTTCCATGAAAATAAATAGGAGGCATTACTTTCAGAGCAACCTACGTAGTATAGAAAGCCAACTGTCTGGTCACTTATAAGATACAGTGATGCTATAATTGCATAGGAAGGTTTTCGTCTACAGACTGGTCTCAGGTTTACTTTTTAATCTATAATAGAAATTAATGTAAGAATATAAAGAAAATCATGTATCATCTGTACTGCTACAAACTGATTCAACATACACACCAATGAGTGTATCTGACATTGCGGAATAATAACTGTACTGACCTCTGGGGCTTGTGGGACACAGATATTTTTGAAGTTTAACCTGACGTGTACTGATTGTCTGCTAGTACCTTGCTAGTGGAGTGTGCGGCTTAAAACTTAATGCAGAATAGCAGTTATCTGCTTATTTAATGTTACCCAAGAGATCTCTTGCTTCTCCCTTTTCTATTTCTCATCATGCATTCTCCCTTTTTATAATCTATCAAGACTTTATTCCTTTTCTTTCTCTACTTTGCTATTGCCTTTTTTTTTGTTTTGTTTTGTTATTTTTGTGTATTTTTAGATCACTCCTTTCTCTCCAATTTCCCCTTAGAGCTTGATGCAGCAGGCATAATTAGACCACATATACATAAGGACTCTCTCAATGTCTGAGCTCTAGCAACCTGATCTAGCTGTAGGTGTCTGTGTTCATTGCAAGGGAGTTGGACTAAATGAGCTTTAGGGTTCCCTTCCAACTCAAACAATTCTATGATTCTGTGATAAGGAGCACTTTCCTGCACTTCATGAGCAGTGAGGAAGTAATGCCAATATTTAACATGTGTTAAGTGAGTAATCCATGTAAGTAGAGTTATGGTTTCAGCAGTGCTGAATGAATGAACAGACTCCTAACAATGGGCTATTTTAGCCCCCAAAATTTTCAAAGCATGTGTTATGCAAATGTATTGTTAACAATAACCAGAATATGTTAATGAGAGAAAATGTAGATATCTACTGCCTTTTCTATCATTTATTTCCTATAGTGATACTTTTACTAATTTCCATTCAGTTCAGTGCAATACTTCTCTGTAATTAAGGGAGGTACTGAGGAGACAATTTTAGCATAGATTTTTACGATAAACATTTCAATTTACAGAACTCTCACTCCTGCAATTAAAAAATATGAAGCAGTAAGATTGTCTGTGCCAGTGTCTTCTTGAGAAGAGTGCAAAGGGAGCGCTTATAGACCTTTATGTTTTTCTCTTACGCAGTTCTCCCACAACTTTTGTTAACAATTATGCTCAATGTATTTTCCAATTTCTTTAGTGTAGGTGGGAGTAAATTTTCCAAGTTTTCTCAGAACTGATCACTAAGTTTAAATATAGGTCAGTTCCTCCTGTGCTTGAAAGAATATGCCCAGAAGAATGTTGCTGAGTGCCTTCAGCCACCACACACTGTAGAGAGTGGTGGGGACAGTGAAAAGCAAAACATGCATCAGGCTCCTTCAAATGGAAGTGACTGAGTCCAGCTTACCTGTGCACCCGAACTTCTGTTGTTCCTTTCTCCCTGTAAAAGATGGAACTATTTTTTTTTTTTTTTCATTTACATTGGCTGAGCTAGCAGCTTGTATA
The DNA here is from genome assembly GCA_035772895.1 of Perdix hodgsoniae. Lineage (NCBI taxonomy): Eukaryota > Metazoa > Chordata > Aves > Galliformes > Phasianidae > Perdix > Perdix hodgsoniae. Next base: position 3,897,025 of record JAPSGF010000043.1, read on the forward strand.
TTACTTTTTACAACATTATTTCTGGGGTAAATTTTATAACCCTTGTTCAGTATATGTTTTTATAGTGTGAAATACATGAGTCACATAACAGTCTAGTTCTTCAGCTATACCATTCTGCTCTGAATTCTATAATGTATAATTAAATTTGCAAGCATTAATTGAAAATATGATTCTTGCTTATGATATATGATTGTAATATAATAAAGACAAATTTTAACTTGACTTTAAAAGAGAAATGAAGATACCAGTAACAGTCCTGCAAATTTTAATATAATACTTAACTTACTTTTGTGTTTGGCAACTTGTTTCCAGCAGACATTTTTACAGTGCATAAATATAAATAACAGCCTTCTAATTCATTCTCATGGCATTTTATCCCCTGCTTACACTCATAATAAAAGGAACAAGAGGGAAGACTTTCAAAAGTGTTTCTGGAGTTTATTATGCTGACTCACACCAAAATAATTAAAACAAATTCACAGTAGCTTCAAAACTATGCACCTGCATTTAGGTGGCCTAATATGTCATCCAATTACTTCCCTTAGCAGAGCATGTTAGGGACAATCAGGTTCCATGTCTTCTGAACTGAACTTGTCCATATGGCAATGACATCCGCAACAGATGCGTCCATGGCTCCCATTTCCACAGCAAAGTTGTGCAGAGCCAGCCAGCACACCTCACAGCCATGCCTAGGTGCCCAGGAGCTCATTGTCCCGAATCATGTGTGAGAAGAAAGGGAACTGTTCTCAGAATTCCTCCTTTCAGTATCCTTGGTGCAGGCATTTCTCCTGAAAGCATCAAACCGGTTGATGCCTGAACTAACAGGTATTGGGAATGGTGCACAGATATTAAAACCCAGAAATACTGTTGGCTTCCTCTTTGCACCAGTCAGCTGTATGCTTAACATTTTAAAAAGAAATATGTGAAAATTATTAATTGGTTAATTGTAGATATTTCACATTTTCAGTCTGCAAAAAAGAAGGAAAAAAGCTGATGGAAATATTTCATTGGCAAAATTACATCTCTGAATAATTAATATGCTGATCTCCCTTCTGATTCTTATGTCAGGCAGCTTATTTAAAAGTATTTGAGATTCTAAGATTTTTAGTTGTGGTAGCACTTGAGACAACAACTGTAAGTAATTATGGTTGCATAAATAGATAAAATCTGTTGTTTGTGTCAGACTGCAACGTACATTGAAAATTAAATGGCTCTTTAGTTACTTCCATTTGTTCCAATGACAAAATAAGAAACTAATGATTCCTGGAAAGTATGTTGAGACAAACTTATTGAGAGATCTATGCAGGTCTAGGTAATATTATTATTACTACTGTTGGCATTAATTATAGTAGTAATAACCAAAGTGGGAGCCCATCAGTAAGAATAACAGTATGCAATGAAGTGGGGAGTCACTATCTGATCACCCTAGCACACCTGCATTCATATCTAATAAAAAACAATTTAATTTATTGAGAATGCCTTGAGGATTGAATGTCTGATAACTCTGAAAGTATCAGATTTCAATTGCACAAATGACTCTCAACTTTCTATTTCAAGTTGGAAGTGATTTAGCATTTATCTGTGCAATCCCCCAAATTCTATTATGCATCCGAGATCTTTCAAAGATGCAGACCAAGTGAGAAATGTATTAATAGCTAATTGAAGAACTCACAAAATGAACTTGCTGAGATAAAGAAGGCAGAACTGATGCTCAAGTTTTTAGTAATGCACAGAAAGGAAAGAAAATGGGGCTTAGGGAAAGACAGTTCTTTTCTCCAGCACAGGAAGGAGAGTAAATTCAAAGGGAGGAAGATGACTCATTTTTGGATTATTGATGGAGTTATGAGGGAGTCTTAATCAAGCAGACCTGAATCTATTATTTTCTTTCTAGCTCTGTGCCCCTCAGTTTGCACCTGCAACTACAATTCTTGTCTGAGGGAAGGCAGAAGGCAACGTGGGTCAGACAATTAGATGAGAACTTTGCTGAGGGTTTACTTCAGTTATAGATGTGTTTGCATGTTTGTCTCTCTGCATCTATTGGCCTTTTCTGCATTCCTGATTTGTAGCTATTTGCTCTGGGCACATCCATGTCCTTTTCCATCACCAGTGGTACTGAATTGCTCCTATTGAAGAAGATAGCTTTTCTGCTTTAGCAGCCAAACATCTGCTGGTACATAGCACTCATTTTCCACATGAGTTTCCATTGGGCAGAAAAAGAAGCAGCAGAATGAGTCTGGCATGAATCAGTGCTCTGAGTGCTCCTGAGTGATGGCTGGTATCATTCTGCCATGCTGCATAGAAACAGTGGAACAGATCAGACCAGAAATGGTGCACTGAAATTACCTTGCTACTTTTGGATTCTTCTTAATGTCTCTTTTTAGTTTCCACGCATTTTTGACTAGGAGTTTGTAATGCATGCCAGTGACCTGCAAGTTTTATACCCCCTGATGTCACTGAAGTTATAAGGACAGATTTAACAAATATTTCTCCCACACCTGTCCAAACGCTCCCTTCCCTTGTCTCCCTACTTTTGACACTCCCTATTTTGACACCATCCTCTTCATCAATTCTGCAGCCTCAGCCCAAACCTCACAGCCCAGGGATGTGCTTTTTAACTCTGTGCGGCCCCACTTCTGCCTTGACTTTACACATTATCTCTGTTCCTCCTCCTCCTCCTCCTCCTCCTCTTATTTCCTCATGTGTCCATTCTCTTTTGTCTTGTCACTGTATGCTCTCCACAGCCCTGTGTGTGGCCATGCACAGTTACTGTTTCTCCTGGCAAAGGGAGATGATGCTCTTCAGATGTTGACCCAGGTGTAGAGCTTCACGTAGTTCACTGCAAGCCATGAAAGCAGAAGGATGCACCATGATCTGGAAAAATGTTCAGAGAAATGGTTGGAGGCTGTAGCAGCTGCAAATATATTTTTTTTGCTAGTAACTCACTTGAATGAGGTTCAACTAATAATTGGTGGCATCCCTGGCACCTATCAGATTCAAATTTCAAATATATTGTGTAATGAATAAATAGAGGTATGCTATTGGACAGAAAGGAGCACTGTTTTTCATTCAGCTGGCTATAAATCAGTGACAACATCAGACAACATTGGAAAACATCTCTGGCTGGCACAGTGCTTGACAACTTTTCAAAATTCTGTTTTTGCTGAAATAGGCACCACGTCTTTATTCTCGCTAGGTACAGTACAATCCCAGAACAACTCTCTACATTTTTGCTTTTAATCTTTTTGAACATTTTCTTTACAGAATGCCAAACAGACATATTTTGCCCAGAAGCACGTATAAATTGCAAAATGATTTTATCTTTTCTACTAGAGATGAAGAAAATGATATCCTTTGATGCTTTAGCAATTTTTCAAACATTAATTAAAGAGGTGTTAATGAGATTTCTAGGAATTTCTTCAAGCTATAAGGAAACATAATTTCCTGATTAAATTTTGCATAACAAATGTCACCTGTAAGCCAAAAAGCTTGCTAAATTGTACAGATAAGAAGTTGATATGGTGCTAGAGAGAGCATCTCAACTAGGTTTAAGTGTCTAGGAGCCTAATAAAAGGAGTTCTAATAAAATGTAAACTTTAATTCTAAATTTATTATGCTTTGTGACAAAAGTCATTGTGATGTTGGGAAGAGTTCTTCATTTCTGAAGAGCCAATGAAGAGCAATTAAATTACAAAAGGACTACTAATGTAACATCATGTACGGAATTCAGAACATGAATTGTTATCAGCACAAAGCACAATTCATAGAATTGTAGAGTCATTGAATATCCTCTGTTGGAAGGGACCCATAAGGATCATTGATTCCAGTTTACTTTACTCTTCCTGAATAGATATGATACTTTACAATAAAGTGTTTTTGTTGGCATCTTCAAAAGCACAATATGAGGTAAGATCTTAAGCTGACACTGACATGTAATAGAAGTTCACAGACTCAAATACCCTCTGAGCCTTTGAAAATTTTCCCCAGGCTTGTAGGCAAATCTGAAAACAGGAATGGATAAAGGAGAAGCTAGAGGGACTTTAGCCTTTAGCACTGAGTGGCAGAGTACCTTCTCATACACAAACCAATGGGAACACGGTTACATGGAGTCCTCTGAGCCTCTGACGCCCTCCTCTTCCCCTCCCACTTAGGGATGAAACTATATCCATCTTTGGTTATTATACTGTATGTATTATGGATTGAATTTGCAAGCTGGCAAAACACACATCTCTCATTTTTATGTTGTATATGATAGTCTCTTTCCTGTAGCTCAAAATTCACTTCAACTGCAGAGTTTTTGGGAGGGCTCAGAGGATGTGGTGCTTGGGTGCCACCTGGGTGGTGAACATGTTAATGCTTAACAGAGCTGACCATTGAATACTGGCTTTTTTTTAACGTTTGTTGTTGCTATTTTGTTTGGCTGGTTTGGGTCAATAAGAAATTTATTTTTAATTTAATCAAGGTATTTCCTCTGCATATCTCTGCATAAATCTAAAATTGTTGGAAGGAACTGACCCAAATGTTGGTGCAAACACTTAGAAGTTGGCTGCGGCTTTTGGTGATGGTCTAGATACCTTAGATGAAAGCCAGTCCTCCCATGGATCACTCCCAAAGAGGTCTCTTGGGTAGACAACCTGTTGTTATTCATGGTGATATTGCTTCTGCTTTTAATTTGGACACCTTAAGTTTTTAAGGAGGAAATGGATGATGAATACTGATAGTTTCATTACTAAGAGTAAGTAATAAATAAAAAAGAGTATTCTTTGTTATGCACAAATAAGTTTTGTTAGCCTCTACAAGAATTTGCTAGGGAAAACATTTTCCTATCCTGAACTCCTGCTGCATTTGTGAGCAGACTAGAAATGAGAACAAGAGTGTGGCCTCTGGAGTTTACATAGATATTTGCAAATAAATGCAAATAGATTTGGATTATATTTCTATCACTGCCCTGTATTCATTGGAAAATGAATAGCAGTGGTATTTATGAATGCTATCAGTGCATCTGTAACAAGTTATGATTCCTGATAGTGGTTCCAGGACTCTGCAGTCAGTGGTGAATATACAACTCCAAAGCCCTATTATTACTGTCTTTGATTTTCACTCTCCTAAGCATAACTGCTGAAGGAGCACATAAGCATCAGTCTCTAGGTATCAAAGTATTTTGTTATATTTATTTCTGATATTTGCTGCTTGAGGATTGTGTATTATGGGAAAATGCTTAGCTTTTTTTTTCATTTCTTTTTTTTTGGGGGGGGGGGGGGCTTAAATATGAGCTTTTGATTGATTTTTTGACAATTGTGGTTGTAAAGATGCAGTTAACTTTTTAAAAAACATACTATATGTGATTTAAAATGAATTAACTCAGACATTTATTAGTTGAAGTAAAGTTAGAAAATATAATCCCCAGAGTCAGCAAGGCCATTATTTGTGCAGTAAAACGCTATATCCACATAACTGAACAAGACATAGTTACAATAATGTCAGCTTCCTTTATTTGGAGAATATTCATAAAACAAATAGTTTGTATGAGAATTTTGTATGTTGCCTTTACTGATGTTCATTATTTCTGTGTACACCTTCTCTGCTAAACTGTGTGCTGAAGTATGTTATTTTACCAACTGTGCAACAGATGTTTTCAGGGATCAGCTAGAAATCTCTAACCTTCATCATTCACTTCCAAGTCCTGTCAGCAGTTCTATCACTACAATGCTAAGGATTTATATGTCCAATAATAAATAATTAATAGAACAGTTAATGCACAGGGAAGGTTACACTGGTTAAAATCAAGAGAACATGATAGATGATACCAAAACAAACTGCTCCTATAGACATCATGTTTTAGACCATTGAAGTCTGTCAGGGTTGAATTCATTCTGGCCTTAGCTCTTCATTTTCTACCCGTCTTCTAACAATTCACCTCTGTCAAATAGATGTGAAAGACACATCATTAAACTGAAAATGTCAAGAACCTGCTCAGTCAATGGCTGTTAGGGATTCCTCTTGCAGAAATATGACATTGTTCCACTGTGCTTCCTTCTCACAAAGCAGTTTGTTTAGTCTTTCTAATTTAGATACACGCACAAAGGTGTCTGAACTGAAAAGACAGCTACACCTCAACTCGTATAAAGCACTAATACACACTGGTTCTGTTTCTAAGTCTGTTTCCTCCACTTTCATCTCAAACTCCTTCATCTTACTGGGAGTTACCATAGGAAGACATAATTTTCCAGATGAGAACAACTATTTCCCATAGTTTTCTTCTCCTGTATTTTTTTTTTTCACATGAACATATATAAGATTTCCACTGAAAGGCTTTGTGATCTGTGAACTGTTAAACAGAGGTCCAGACAGTGCCACTGCGAGTCATTCTTTTGTTGTTTATGGAGTGAAGTGTTTTGCCTTGTTAAAAAGAAGACAGAACAGCTCATAGAAACTGTAATTTCTTGGGCTATCCTTCCCCTCAGGATGCAGCTGTAATAGGTCTTGCCCAGCCAGGTCTTAAGCTTGCACAGATGTTATTGTTCAGCCAGTGTAGTTTTCATGTAATACTTGTTAGAGTCTCAACTGATTTAAAAGACATGAATAATTAAAATAATTTTAGATATTGAACAAAGCTGCTGGCTTGGCAGGTATATGATGTTCCATCAGAATTCAGCCTGTGTCTTTGCTGTAAAACAATTCTTGGGATGCATCCAAGCATATTCTAAAGCTTGTGATGATTTTTACCTATATGAAAGATGACACCTTCACTTTAGACAATTACATGTGATTGCTCTAACACAGAAATTAAGTATCATTTTTGGAAACTGGTTTTGGATATATTTTTTGCCAGTGTGTGTGTTATGAGTGATTTCCAGCAAAACACTTGTTCTATGAAATAAAATGGCAAAGTTAACCTGGCTTACTATTTTGTCTATTTGCATTTGACATATTTTTAGTAAATAAGAAAAAAATATTAAAAACACTTTAAGTAACAAAGATGTGGACTAGTTATCCTTATTTTTTTTCTCTGTCATTCACATGTTGGCATGAAGTGGAGTAATCTCTGAGGTGGAATGCCTTCTACTGAAGTATTTTGTAATATTCTATAAGAATACCATCATATAAAAATAGAATATGTCATATATAACAATGAGCAACTGTCAGAAAAAACTGTTCTTAGTTATAGAATGGAACAATATTTAACAAATACTTCATGCACAATTTTTTCATCATGTTTGCTGTGAAAATGGAAATATGTGGGTTTTTCCAAAAAAAGTTTTTGCAAAAAAAGACAGAGTTTTTCCACTGGTGACAGAAATCCATTCCATGAAGTTCCCTGTGCATCCACTCAATGCCTACATCAGTTTCTCAGTGCTTACATCACCAGCCATGTCTTCTCCTTTGTGCTGAAGATGTTCTTTTTCCAGAACTTCACTTATTCCCTCCCAGATGAGCAAGCTAAGTGCTCTAGTAAACTGCTATCTCAAAGAGATGTCAGGCTCACTGCTGTCTGTTGCTGGTCTTGTGCCTTGGGATATTTTAATATATTAATGTATAGCATAGAGCAAAGCTGAAATTTGTAGCTTGGATCTATCACATGTGTCATATACATCCTCTACTAAAAGTGCTCAATGAATTTACCTGCTTCTTGCTAGCCAAGGACAGATGAGCATAGATGCAAAGATGGTCTATTTGTTTTTCCACATCAGTCAGAGTACATCTCCTGTTCAGAAGTACTGAGTTCTCTTTCCCATGAACCTTATTGGAAAGAAAAAACTTTTTTTCTTTTTAAAGTTTCATAAAATTCCTTCTGGAATTGATGGAATGAAGCAATTTCCTGAACCTAACATTAACATCTCTGATTACTCTCATTATACTACTGTAATTTCATAAAAACAAAGTCTTAAAATGTTGCTGGAGTTCATTGGTTTCTTTTATTTAAACATATGGGCATAAAATTCCATGAGTCAGGATTTGTGTTAAAACTAGCTTGATTTTTGAGTACAGAGGCAGTTATGAAACATCAAATAGTATATATAAAACTGAGTATAAGTGTTGTGCTATAACTGTGTGAGTATCATTATGGCAAATATGCTGGCATCTGCTTTTATATAATTCTTTGAAATTCTAGAATAATCTTTAAAGATGCTTCATTAAATCATTTTGGCATAAGTTTGTACCTCTGGGCATAGTTGTTCTTTCTGCTCTAAGTATAATGTCAGTGATGTTCTTTTGAGATTGAGGAAATTATCACTGTATACAATGCAGAGAGAGAACTCTACAGTGTGTACTATTTTCACTGTTCTGCTTGAATTCCATCATAATTTGATGTCATAGTTCAACTTTGTCTCTTCTGTTAACAGAACAGGAACAATTCATCTTCAACCCTCACCATATGGCAGACCTATTGATATGCAACAAGGCATTAGTCAAATTAGCATTTCCGGCAAGCCATGTTAATATGTGCAACTGACTCAATAATTAGACATGTTCTTTTCTGTCTACAATTAAACTTGCTATCTTTTCTAATTGAAAATGTCCATACTCTTTTTGGCAAATCCACAAAGTGCGAGTAATATGGTTTTGGGAGGAAGCTGTTGGGTTTCTTTATGTGTTTTCTTTACTGCTGACAATTGCTTCTTGGAGGAAGGAGTCAGTCAAGTACATTACTGAACAATAACTGAAAGCTCTTGTACAAAAACTGCTCTAAAACAAATGCCTCCTACTTTATTCTGCTGGTGGATCAGCTGTGCATGTTGGTGGTATGGCACGAGAGGTAGAACCTTCCCACCAATTTGGGTGCTGTGCAGCAGATGACAGAAGCAGTCTAGGGGGTGGTCTGACTAAATGGCATCTGACACAGAAGTGCATATGAAACAAGGGTTTGAACAGAGGTTGCTCTGAAAGTAATGCCCCCTATTTGTTCCCACGGAAACTACAACAGATATAAAGAGCACAATAACTCTACTTGACTGAGCAAATTCTCAGCTACAAAATGCTACTTTTCAACACTGTAAGAACAGTTTACTATGAGTTTTTGCCAGTGTTGAACAAGAGCCAGCATGCCACATTTACAAAAATCTGCACCAGCAGAGGTGACCCACTGTTGCTGTTGCCAGTTCTGAAAAACACCTCCCACCCCTCACTGTGCTCACACCCTCTGTTTGGTCCCCATAAATGTTCAGTGAGCATTGATGAATGTTGGTGAGTGCCATTTTGCCTGCATGGAGGAATTCAGTGATATTCAGCTTCATACACACTTCCATATCAGACACCATTTGTCAGACTGTCCCTCTGCTGCTGTCTGTTGCACGGCAACAACACTGGAATATTGGTGGGAAGGTTCAGTCTCTACTGCCATACTGCCAACATCTGCCTCTGACACTGTGGGCCAAAATAATAAAATAGGAGGCATTAGTTTCAGAGCAATTCTCATCTGTTGAAAAGTCCTCAACTCTTGTTACTAAAAAGACTTTTTGTTTTTTGCTTTAAAAATAACCTATTCACTGAAGAGAGATGAAACAGCGTCTGTCATCTTGGGGCTAAGCATTATGTAGCAGTGCTCAGCACTGAATGTAAAGAGCTGCAGAAACTTCTAATCTGCAATGGCCCTGGTCTCACAAGGGGCCAGGCAGTCGCAAGCATGTCAGAGCTCTGGTGATTGATGGCTCTTGGAAATACCCCCATTTACTGACTACAAAGGAGCCTCAGCTGATGCTGATGTTTACCCAGGATGAATTTCTGTCTAAGCCTATTTGTCTTTTAACAAAATAGAGAGTATCATCTTTGCTAGTTTTCTATCTGAGATTCAAGACTCATGTAGCAAGTAGCTGCACTGACTCATGATGGCTCATCCATGAGTAGTCTAAAGCAAATCTGGAAACCTGCCTTTCCAAGTATGTTCTCCTCCTCCCTAATCTCTTGTTCCTGAGATGTATTAGGCACAAGCTTATTTGTGGTTTTCTTTCTTCTGAGTCAGCAAACAAACTGGGAGGTGAGCATGCATGAACTTGTAGTAGCACACAGTATAATTTTTAGGAAATCACTTTAAAAAGTAATTGCAATCCAGTGTTTGCTAAGCTTCAGTCTTGTTTTACCATCCAAGAAATTTTAACCAACTATCCTTTCCTTCCTAAAGTCTGAATTTTGCATGGTCCTGCAGTCTCTCATCTAGCAGTCTCAGGTGTTTACAAACTCATTAAATGTAAATTTGAAGATTAAGTCAATTTCACAAATTCTCCTCAGGGATAGTGGTGACTGTCGCTTTCATTTTGAAAATCCTTGTTTTGCAGCCCCTCTCTGGCTACCTGACTTTTCCAGCTGGCTCAAAGTGTATCAGTAATGTCCTCTTGGATATCCCTTGGTCCTCTTCATAACAAATTCTGTTTTTCCTCTCATTTATATTTAGTCCTAATATCTTATAGTGCTTTCTAAAATAAATGGTTCCATTTAAAGGCAGAACACAACCTGAAATATAACAGTCCATTACAGCTTTTACCTCCTTGCTACAGATTTATCTAAGCTGTTTAATTCCTATTATAACTCCACTCGGGAGCTTCATATGCCCTGTTTCTACTCCCTTATCTCACTTACCTTTCTGAGAACATAAGGTACAAAATGATAATTCACTCTCCTGCTGTCTGCCTCCTTCCAGGCTGCACCACTAACTGTACACTCCACAGCTCAAGGCAATTCAGTATTCAATTGAGTTTATTAATTTATACGTAGCAGTCACATTTGCTTCCTGCAAAACACTGAATATTGAATTCATTGCAGCACTTACACAAATCCATGCACAAGAGAGCTTATGGTGTGCTTCAGTGGAGATCTGTGAGGACTGGATTTCAGCACACAGTCTCACTTTTCATACCAGAAATGCCTCCGAATCACTTATTTGCTCACCTACCATTTGAGAGGTCTAACCTGATTTGCCTAAATCAGTAGGAGGGTGTGAGAAAAAAGGAGGGTATCACCAGCACTGTGCTCATTTTTTTCTACAAACTGATAGAGTGCACCTCTTATTAAAAAAAAATAAATAAATAAAAATAAAAAATTAAATAAAATTGTGTAATGTGCTTTCTCAGGCCATTTTGATATATTTCTCAGACTTGGTAAAGAAGCATGCCATCACTCTTGTATTAAGGAAATTCAAACCCCAAAGAACTCAGTGTCTCCGGCAGACTGATTGAGCAGGAGCAACCATGCTCTGAGCCTGCTCCAAGTCCCTCAACAGGGGCATGGGAAGGGCAACTACAGCCTCTTGGTAACAAAAGGATAGAGTTTTGACATACTGTTCCCCATATCTGAAGTGTTATTTCTCTGGATAAGGCATAACTTGTGTCTACTCAACTTTGGACACAGGCAGAGCTATGCTGGGGGCAATTTGAAAGAGCTGGTGGCTGAAACCATACTAAGAAGGCCTGTTGTCTCTAACTGCTCATCCTGGATGATGGGTCACCCATCCCATTCCTGCTCCATCTCCCTACAGCACAACTGTCTGCTCTTCGCATTCTTCTTTGGGAAGGAGCAGATGAGAGGCTGTACTGACCTGCTCCTAGGGGCAGGGGCTGTTGAAGCTGACTTTTGGTGATCTGGCCGCCTAATGCTGCCCTGTGGACTGTGTCCTCTGTCAAAGGGGCCCACCTCTTGCTGGTCTGTTTTGGAGAGCCCTTCTCTGTCAGCTCCACTTGGGTGTCTTCTCAGCTGTCTCTTGGGACACACAGTTTCAGACCACAAGAGAGCAGTAGTGCACAGTCACTCCATTACTTTCCTGGAGCTTATTTAAATTGCGTACTCTGATTTGATGCAAGTGAAGAATGTGATTTTCAGGCAGCACTGAACACTCAGAGCTCATGGGAGAATCAACATGAACTCTGGCCTTAAGCCTCTGGAAAAATCAGATCTGTAACGACTCAGGGCAATCTCTATTTCTCATTCTGGAAGCAGATTTTATGAGCTGCATGTAACTGTTGCATACAATGAGAGCTGAAGGCATATTTATCTTAATGGAAAATGAAAAATACACCCTTCCTTCCACTGATTAGATCTGTTTTTGTGTGTTGCAAACCTTTCTGTAGCAGCTATTCACTATTATTTTCATTACAGCTCAGGCACTGCAGGAGAACTAATGTAAAATCAGGAGGTGGCAGCAAATTAAGCTGTTATATAAACATCTGCTTCTTACACTCGGCCAAACAACTGACTGCTGCACTGTGGAGCAAGGCTTAGTCCCCATTTCAAATGAAAAAAAGCTTCTGGCATGAAGGACTACAGCCCAGGGCTTTGTGATTGGAATAGCTGTACTTTCAGCTCCAGCTGGAGACAACTGGAACATTAACTGGTGTTTCCATAAATTGCCAAAAAATTAATCATCTGTGCACTTTAGGGCAACAAAATCCTGTTCATCTTCATGGCTATGTATATCTAGACCAGCTCATGAACAGAATTTTTTTTACCTCAAGAACTGCAGGAGACCTTTTTAGGAGTCTGAAAAAGTTGCTACTTGGCATTCACGCTCTTTTAATACAGGAGAAATGAGTTGGGATTTTCCAATGTTCAGGAATCCTGCAGGGATGGGATGGCAGAACTGGGTGCTCTGGAGGTTTGTTAGTGCTGGCCAGCTCAGCAGCTGCTGGCCCTTCTGGGAGAACCTCACAGCTGTGTGCTATGCCACTGGGTCAGAGCTACAGCCTGAGGACACTGATGGTATGCAGCAATAGGGGTCAGTTTTGGTGATCATTGCTTTGTACTCAGCCCTTGTGAGACTGCACCTCAAGTTCTGTGTTCGGTTTTGGACTCCTCAGTAGTAAGAAAGTCATTGAGATTCTGGAGTGTGCCCAGAAAAAAGAAGCTGGTGAGGGTTTTGGAGCACAAGTCTTACAGGGAACAGCTGAGCAAGCTGGCATTGTTTAAGTGTGGGGGACGGATCAGAGGAGACTTATTGCTCTCTACAACTACCTGAAATGATGTTGTAGCGAAGTAGGGGTGTCTCTTCTCCCAGGGAACAGTGATGGCATAAGAGGTAATGGCTTCAAGTTGTGCCAGGGATTGGGTATTAGAAAAAAATTATTCTCTGAAAGAGCGGTGAGGTATTGGAATAGATTGCCCAGGAAGGTCGTGAAGTCACTGTGACTGGAAGTGTTCAAGACACATGTCGATGTGGTACTTAGAAACATGGCTTAGTAGGCAATATTTGTGGTATGTGGACATTTGGACCAGATGATCTTAAAGATCTTTTCCATCCTAGTGATTCTATGATTCTGCAACTCAGCAACAGCCCAGGCAACATTAGTGAGGCCTTTTATCCTCTTGTCATGCAAAATATCTGTGGTCAGTGCTTCTGAATGCATGCTGTTGCTATTGAGGTTTGAGGTGGAGGCTGGGTTTTGTTCTTCTGCCTCAAATCAGTTTGAGGCTGAGTTCTCACTGAACATGGTAGCTTTGTCATTGGTGATTGGATAGATGGACACTAATGCTGGACAGGTATAGGATGGATAACTGAGTGAATAACTGGTAAGAAGTCTGTGGTAATGCTGTCACCATCCCTGGGAGCCCAGGAGCCTCCTCTATCCTATAGATAAATCTCCTCTCAACTCACTGCAGATTAATGGATCCCCAGGCTTAGAGATTTATATCCTCATTCTATGGCATATCCACAATGGATGGAAAGATTAAAGCACTGACCAGCTATGTTATTTATAAATAGGAAATATTGTCATGTTCTGAGAATAGCTTAAAAAAGTATTATTAATCCAATGCTACATTAAAGATTGCCTCTTGAAGAAAAACTGCCTGCGCTGATCTCACTCATGCTATACTTGCTGAGATGGTGATGGACAATATTGTCAGTGCTGGGGGATGTGCATGCTACATGAAAAGCTGTGTTCTAAAATGCAGCAGCTCCTCTATAATCTGCAGATCTGTTCCCCGTATGCATTCATAAACATGCCTACAAGTGTAACAAATATTTTTTACAAGATTTTCAGTCTTGCTAGCACTTCATAAACAATCTAAGTGTCCTAAGTTTCCTAATCACTAAGTGTCAACTGGATTTTATTCACCTGAGTGCATTATTGTTAGAATTGTTCATTGCTTTTCATGACAAGGACAGAGGAAATTATTGCTACAGAGCTGTACCAGGTCACAAGGCAGAGGCCAAATTCTGTCCCCTCCAGCTAAATCTGTGCTGTCAGTGGTGTGGCTCATGGGCATGTGCTTGGTCACCTGTAACCTCTAACTTGCTCACACTCTTCCCTGTCCTGGCTTTGGTCTATTCTGTCTCTCTCTCTCTCAAGCAGTGCATGGGCACAGTGGAGAGAATAGCCTGTAGGCATTCCAGTAGGAGAAAATGGCTTCTGTTTAACTGAGAGGACACACTTCTGCTTTGCTGGGCTAAGTATGTGAAGTTAATGTAATCTGTTTCATCAGATATATTAAGCATTCTCAAGAAATTCCCCATTCTCATAATCATTGTGCTGCTGATTTAAGACTGTTCCCATCAACTTTATCTTTCATAAGCATAAGTCAAAAGCTTTTTTGCTTTTTAGAAGATATTCTAGTTTCCCTTATGTCACTGAAAACTAAAATACATTTCTCTCAGGTACTGCGGTACTCTTTCTTCCTTCTTTGTAATTCTATTTTCACTTCTGCTTCTGTGTCCCTAATTCTATTTCCTTGTTTCCCTCTATCTCTTTTTAATATGAGCCATAAACAGAGCATCTTATTTGGGGTTAATACTGCTGTAAAATGTTGATTGCAAAAAAAGAAAAATAAAAACCACAAACAAAGCTCTGCTTTTTTGGTGTCATCCTTGTGGTGACAGAACTGGGACAAGACTAAAAAATTTCAATCTTTTTTTCACATTTTCAAAGTAACCTGAAGCATTATGTTTTGTCATGGAACACCTAATGAGCATCACCATGGCAACTCTTTGAAGATACTCCACTGGATGTTATTTGGTTTTACATTGTCACTTTAAGCCACTAAAATTAAAATACTGGAAAGACTACCCTTATTGCAAACTTGGGTCAGTTTGAGTGATCCACAATGGAATTAGGAAATGGATTCTTTGCCTGTAGAACTGTGAATACTTTAGTTGAGAGGAGCAATGGAGTAGGCTCAAGTGCCTCCCTCAGCTTCCTGGAGAGCTGGTCAGACTCCCACTTCTGGCTTTGTGTATATTAGTGGACAACCACTTAACCTGGTAGAAGGTCTGGTTTATCAACATGATTAAAATCTTACCCTTTGCTACAGAAGAAAGTATCCTGATGACAATGTGCCTCTCATCTAGTGATAGAAACACAGACAGGTATTACAGAAAAGCAGGCAAGGATGACTTCTAATTCCTGGAGTCAGCTGAGCTGTAGAAAGTTACAGGCAACTAGGCTCAAGTGGGAGGTGGCAAGGCAAGAAATGTGTTCAGAAATGACAAATGCATCAAGTGAAAGGTGAAAAGGCAGTACTGTGGCTCCTTGAATTTGGCAAGTATGAATCTGTGTGTTTTGGGAGGTATCAAATTATTAATGGTGTGAAAATCCCAGAAAGATGAAGTAGCAAAGTGGGAGGATATAAAGGGAGGCTGGCTTACATCTGACAAATTTCATCCTTCATTTTTTGCAAAAATGCAAAGATGAGCTTAAAGCCATGCTGATTTTTCAGATATTATTTTGTATGACCACCGATTCTGAGCTTAACTGAAAGACTCCTTCAAAATTCAGGTGCCATCTATTCTCTTAAGCTCCAAGGAAATTAATAAGAACTCCTTTCCTGCATGCGTTTGCAGTCATGCTTTTATGTAAATTAATTTTTAATACCTGAATCACACAAATATGGAGAACATTTTTATCAAACATTGTATCTGCATTTCAGAATGCCATGGCAGGGGAATTGTATGATGCATAGTATCAGAGATGTCTTTGTTTGCTAAAGAAGTGTTCATTTGCTCTCCTTTTTTTCCTCTTTTTAGAAAATAGCTAGGATAAAGACTTAAGATTCTTCAGAACAGAAGTAATTGGTGTAACTGTCTTATCTCTAGCTGTTTTAAGTTTCTTTACTTATTGTGTGGTTGGTGCTCAGATGATATTGGCTGAATGTAATTGTATGTACAAACGGCAATAACAGATTGGGTTTTATAGGTACGTTTGCGTGACAGACTGGGGAAAATTAAAGTAAAAAATGGGATCTCAATAACTGTTCGTGATAAAGACGAGTTAGGATTTTGTTCAGCATGATACTGAAGTAGCTGCTTAATTTCAAGCATGTGGGCAATCCCATTAAACTTGATTGCACAATTATGCATTTGAATGATCAGTCCCTGAAAGGCTTCTAATGTTTAGGGCATAGTGTACAGAAGCATGAACTTCTGATAGCCTGTTCTATGTGGACTGAAAAGTGATCAGTGGATATTTCACACATGTGCCCACAGGCTGGGAAAAGGCTGCCAGAAATGGCTTAAGAAAGTGAAAATAGTGTCTGAAATGAGGGGGAGAAAAAAATGTCAGTCCCGGCCAGAAGCGCTTAATTGTGACCTAATATGTCACTGAATGAAAAGGGAAAGGCCTCTGTTTTCACAAAGAATTTGATTGTCTCCTTATGGAGTTTAAATGCTATCATGATAGGAACACAATGAAACAAGTCTTCAAAACGTGACTGGGTGAAGATCCCGTGAAGAACTGGGGCACTGAATTTTAGCTCATTCACTGATTCTTTATAACCTTCTAACACAGACAAAGCTGGGGATCTAAAAGAAGAATATACTGCAATTTAGATCGCCTTAACAGCTAGTCAAGGGACAAATGGGCTCTTTGTAGTTCTCTGAGGAAGCAATTGTAAATATTCCAAATGTATAAAAGGAACAGAAAGACATTCTGATCCCAGAACTAGTAAAATGTCACCTCTGCAAAAGTTAGTTACAGAACTTTAAAAAAAAAAGTTAGAAAGAAGAGAATAGTTAAGAAAATAGAAACTGGGATGAGAAAACAACTGCTTTCTTAAAGTTATTAAAAACTGCTTGAAAAAAATATGTAGGTCAAGCCAAAGTATGTCAGAAATTTCACAGTAATTTTTCATGTAGCAGAGGGGAGGTGTTCAAGAATGACAGCGCTAAGACAGCTGCTATTTAAAATACAGAACTGATTTAATTAATATCTTATTTGAAATCCCTATTTTCCGTATCATAAGATGAGATATAGTTCACTGAATACTATCCACCTGTGTATAGACAATTATGGGGGGAATCTGCTCTTCCCATGTGACATTAAGGCTATGCAGTTTTGTATAGTCTACTATACTATAGTATACAAAGTCTACTAGTGGAAGAAGGAAGGGTGTCACTGAGAATGTCTAAGCAAAAATGCCAGCAAGACTTTTTGTTCCATCATATTTCATAGTGCAGATGGCTTCTTACCTCTTACATGTCATACATGTTATACAACATCATCTCAAGTAGCATTTGTGCTCCTTGCTGATTAACTAGTCACAAGGAGTTTCTTCTACTGGAACTCCTTGAACTGATAGATAACTTGTTTGTTTCTCATCTCAAATATCCATTTATTTTTGAGTGCTAAAGCAGAGAGGTCTCAGCATCTAAAAAGTTTTGGCTTCCATTTTAACTTCAGCTTTCACTTAATATGTTACAGATAGATAACTGAGATCTCTGTTCATTATCTTATCTGAATGAAAATATGTTTCTACTGATGTTTTGTCCAACATAGCAT
This sequence comes from Perdix hodgsoniae, assembly GCA_035772895.1. NCBI lineage: Eukaryota > Metazoa > Chordata > Aves > Galliformes > Phasianidae > Perdix > Perdix hodgsoniae. The sequence goes on from JAPSGF010000043.1 coordinate 3,914,718, forward strand.
CAAGAATAAAATAAATAATTACAAATTTTTATTATTTTATTTTATTTTGTTTTATTTTTAAATATAGGCATGAATCTGTTGGAAAAGCTACACACTGATCTTCTAATGGGCCACTGACCACCTACCTTGCTCATTCAGATGGCGATCAAATCCCATTGTGGCAATTAAGATAGAAGACGTTTTGTTATGCTTTTGGTTTCACTCTTTCAAATTAACAAGTGAATGTGCAAACATCAAGCATTGTATTAAAATATGAACTGTTGATAGTTGTGGGATAAATGACTGTGAAATACGAGAAACCTTCAAACTTCAAATAAGATATATATATATCATATTTGACAGTGGTTACTCTGAATACAGCTAGAAGGTAGAATAATTATGTAGTCCAAACAGAACATTTTAATGTGATATATATAAACTAATCTTGAACCCTATGTTTGGTCTCATGAGAAAGACAAACCCTTTCCTTGGCCTCTGTGGTGAGTAAGGATCCATACCCACCTTCTCATATATATCCCTGACTGTGATGTCCTCTGATCCTAGTCCCAGTTTCATGCTCAGGTTCCAGCAAGGCACTGCCCAGGGAAGTCCTCAGCGATTTTGGGAATCACGAGTATGAAATCTGCAGATGAGTGTTAGTATTCTACTATATCATAGAATCATAGAATGGCCTGGGTTGAAAAGGGCCTGAAAGATCATCTAGTTTCAACCGCCCCCCTACTATGGGCAGTGTCACCAACCACTAGTCCAGGCTGTGCAGAGTCACATCCAGCCTGGCCTTGAATGCCTCCAGGGATGGGGCATCCACAACCTCCTTTGGCAATGATAAAGAGTTGAATCCACAATTACAGCTTGCATTGGCCTGGAATATAAATATAGCCACAGTGAATAACAGTGGATAGCCCTATGTAGGTTGGTGAGAATTAAAGCCCATAATGTGTACTGTATAACTAATCAGTATTCCAGATGGAATTTGCAAACAGATTTTACGAAATGAGAGCACTACATAATTAATAGGTATCCACACTACACTGAAGAGTTGATTCACTGCTAGAAATAGAGGCATTACATCAATCTCTTGTATGCCTAGGACGTGCTAATTAGAGCATTTTGAGTTTAAGTGAAGAAAGAAAGATACCACAGTCTGCACAAAAATATTCCAGTGTTACTACCTGTAGAAATTAAGGAGGAGCCAGGGTAAGTTATTTTTTATCAAACTATATGTGTAATGTAGAATTTCTAATTTGGTGGGAGTGTATGTGCATGTATGCATATGTGTAAACACATATGCAGGCTATCTGAATTTGCAGGGATAAAGACAGAACTGCTGGCTTCACGTCATAGACTGCTTTTTCTACGCTATGAAATGCAGTGTGATGATGTGGTGAATGGTCCCTGCCCCATTTAAAATGGTACATTTGTCCTGATGATTATGCACACAAGCAAGCAAAATAATTTTCTTTTGGGATGCTATTTTAATTAATAGAAAGTTGTTTGATGGGCATAATATTCAGCTCCTTATTCATGTATTGAACAGCTGCTAATTAACGGATAAATATACAGCAGTACAGTAATAAATTATCATTTAACAATTCATGATGTTATAGTTGCTGGAGCAATGGCTCTCTCCCTTTATCTTCTTCCAACACTACCACTGCCCATGCCAAAATGATAACTTTAGAAATGTGGGGTTCAGGGAACATCTGCAAGCACTGTACAGTAGATAACTCTGGAGAACCGAGTTCTAGTACAGCAGTATAGTTAGTGACATTCACTAAAACATGGTCCTGAACCTTACTATTCTTTTTGGTAGATTAAATTAGTGCAAATTTTACTTCAATGCGATTAAATGGTTCAACAGAAAAAAGGATGAGAACTGCAGTTTTTTAGCATCGAATAAATGTTTTGACTTTGGAACATGTTAAGATGAAATGCAGCTAAACTTCATTTTAACGTAAGCACACTCAGGTGTTTTAGGAATTAATTACAGAAACAATTTCCAGTTTTCAGTTCAATATGAGTAACTTGTAAACTGAATAATGCATAGTGGATTTTAATAAAATTGAAACATTTTAAATATTTCCAAATGTGAATATTTACCTTCTTTCCACATTTCTTACCTAATTTCCAAGACGTAAAATGAATACATAAGAACTGTTTTGCAGTGGACAAAATATTTGCTAAAACAAACAGTACTTTTTTTTAGGAGGCTGCAGGCAAATTTCTCAATAAATAGCAAGACAGAACAGATATATATATATATATATATTTGTTGCACTTCAGAGATGTTAATAAATGTTAGTAACTTATGTTCAAGAGAATTAACCTATCAAATCACTGTTTTGATGTGTTACATATCGATCCCTCAAGATTAATACTAAATTTCTAACATGAAAGGGTCAATAATTAACACTTAATTTTGTGGCCAAGAGTAAATTATCTTCATTTTCTCCATCCTCCTGTTTACTCACTTCAGTAGTTTAGATCTTAATAGGACTGGTGGGATATGATACAATCTTATAAGGTCATTTGTTGCTTTTCTCCTGGAGAGGACATGCTTAGGATTGCTTTCAAATGCAGATGAAGGAAGCAACAACAGTAAAGGAATACTGTACTTTTTTTTTCTCTGGTAAAAAAGTCCTCAAAACCAGAGTTTCCAAACATCTGCCAATAATGCTTGCAGACACATAAACCATCAAAAATTCCGATGGGTTAAATAAAGATGTAGGCAAATCTCACAAGGTAATGATAAATAGAACAAAAAACTCTGACACTACTGTTTTCCTTTAGAAGGAAAGGAGATGATTCTTCCTCTTTACTCAGCACTGGGGAGGCCATACCTGCAGTACTGTATCCAGTTCTGTGTTCCTAAGAACAAGTGAGGCATGGAATGGCTGGACTTTTAACAGAAAATTGAATTTAATAGAAGTTTATTCATGCCCACTTTTGAGTCTTGACCTTAATCTTTATAAGGTTCCCGATCCACTAAATAAAAGAAAGAACAGAGACAATTATTGATTTGTGGGAGAAAAATTGTCTTTTTCTGATTGCTTGTTTACATATTCCTCATCCTTAATAAATATAGAGCTCAAACAATTTCTAAAAGCCGTAACTATAATTTGTTGCATTTTTCAATGCGTTTCAAACCATGGGAGAAGCTCATATATGCACGATTGAAGAATGAGATAGAAAAATGTTATCAAATTAACTAATTTTTATTTATTGCTGATTTTGGCACTGAATGCTTGTAGAATATTGGATTCTTGCTGCTACCAGCATGGAAAAGCAGTTGTGTATCTGATAGCAAATACAGGTAATTATACAGATGCAATTAAAACAATACATAGGCTGCTACTTTTCACTACTTGGCCTCAAGCCCCAGGCATGTATTTATACACATTTTACACTGTTTTATACTCTTCCTGGTTTGGAATGTCTTGTACTGTAGATTTTTCACCATTTTACTCATTATTTTGCTTACACTGCTTTAAAATGATTCTGTTCTCCCTCTCCCTTTTGTGTGATATGTCTGAGCGCTTGGCAAAGATAAGAACACAACTGTTCTGCGTCAGGTTGATTTAATGATGGAGATCAAGAAGACATACAAAATTGCAGAACAAGGGCTCACTGTTAAGAATTGCTATAAAGTAAAGTAGCACAGTATGGAAAAAGGGGAATGTGAGTGAACACAGTTTCTGAGCAAACAAGACAATACTAAACCATGAATGCTGGGTGTCATTCTAGGACATGCTATTACGCATCCATTACGTATAAAAAATTATTTATTTGCCTTACTTTTCTCAAAGGGAGGGCTGAGATTAGGACAGTTTATAGTTATGAGGATTCCTGAGGAACAACTACCAAGGCATGAGATGGGATTCCCACAAATGGAAATTATTGACAGCACATTAGATCAATATGTCTTAAGGATGGTATAGGTATATTCCATGTTGACTTAGTGTGAAGGATTAGAGCTGATTATCTAAGATCTTTTGCCTAAGAAACCTAGAGTGTTATTGAAAACACTTTATATTTCTATCAGTAACTAAAAATCAAGGAAGATCAACTTCAGGTTATATAGTTTAGCTGTTGAAGTCTAAATTACTAATCCGTGGTTTCTAGGTATTAAGGAGTTGCACGATATCACAGACTATAACACATCTTTTACAGTGGGGTAGCTTGTTCTTTTATCTTCTCATTCCCCTGACTCTAAGAGACCCTCAGCTGACAAGATTATAGTTAGGTATTTAACTTCTATCTGCCCAATTATGGTGAGACTCTCAGACTTGCACTTCCGATTCTGAGTTTCCTAGTTTGCAGTTTTCTTTCTTGAGCAAATATATGATTTGTGAAAGTGACTCAGAACATCCTTCTGCAGATGGATACAGCAAGCTTCCTGCCTGGTTCCATCTGAGCCATGCATAAGAAAGAATCAATCTGGATCATTGTTAATTATATGCTCATGCAAGGCTCTGCTAGCATTGTTCTCATCCCCTGGCATATGCTGATGTAGACTGAAAGTTGATCAGCTGAAAGGCAGCTTAGCTGAAAAATACCTATGGTGGACAAGAAGTTGAATTTTGGCCAAAATCATGCCTTTGCAGCAAGGAAGGCCAACAGTCTTTCTAAGAATGCATCAAGATCAACACAGCATCATCTGCAGGTCATGAGTGTGATCCTTCTATTTTGTTCAAAACTGATGAGGACACAACTTCAGTGCAGAGTCCAGTCCTAGGTTCCCAAATACACAGGAATATGGACATACTGGAGAGATTCCAGCAAAAGTCCATGATGATCCTGGAAGGGTTTGGAGCACATGAGCATGTGGAAAGGCTGAATGAGATGGCATTGTTCAGACTTGAGGAAAGAAAGCTCAGGGAAATCTTATCTGTATGTATAAATACCTGATTGGAAGAGGAAAGAAGACAAACTCTTCTTAGTAGAACCCAGACATAGGAAAAGAGGCAATGGACACAAACTGAATCACGGAGGGTTGCCTTACGCCCTGAAGCACTTCTTTACTGTACATGTGAGAAGGTGTGGAGTCTTTATACCTGCCAACATTCAAAATCTGTCTGGACGTGATCCTACGCAACTATGCTCTCAGCAAGGTTAGCCAATCTCCAGTGATGCCTTCCAGCCTCACCCTCTCTGTAATTTTGTGGTCAAACAATTGCTAACACACAATAGTGAGTATCTAAGTCTCACTGTGGAAAGGATTTTCTGCTGCTCAGCATTGTCACTGTTTACTTCTGTTTGAACAGAAGTATGAACTTCTTGCATAGAGTGATTTTGCAATGAGGCCTTCCTATATTTGTGAAAAAGAAAGTTCTGCTTTCTTGCAGGGTGTAGTATTTACTACACAGACTAAAATTCCTTTTCATATTAGTAGAGGGAAGGTTTCATGGCTCTTAAGACTGAAAATTTACTCTGGACATTTTTTTTTCACTCAATTTAAGCAGATACTCATTAATGTTAGACTGAACGAAACCTGATGCATGATTTTACAGTTTGGCCTCTGGTTACTCATTACCAGTTATGAGGACCTGTCTAATGTTTAAAATTTAAACACTGACTGAAGTCAATTTTAATAGTTGCATTGGGAATGCTAACAATTCAGAGAACATTAAAATTTTCTCCTGTTGGTTTTATTTCATCTGCACTGGATTTAACAGTTCTTAATTATAACATCACTATATTGTGTAAATGTAAATTGTTACAGTTCAGAAAGTGTGAGGATATTTCCTAGCAGAAAGTATCCCAAGTTTAATACTGCTCTTACCTGTTCATTATCTGAATTCATGGACTAAGGACCTGAGTCTGAGCAGGGGCATATGTACACTCTTGGTTCTGCTGCTCCAAACTGAACAACACAGTGAATATTAAAATAATTCCTGGTAGCTATTCATTTTAGCTTATTCTTATGGATAATAAGAATAAGCTATAAGAATAAGCAATAAATAATGTGGCTAAACACAAATACAGGTTCATAAATTTATCTGATCCACACAATTTTCATCCACATATGATTTTATTGAATATATTTGGTATCTAGACCCAGGTTATACTACTCTTTCTGTGTGACACGTGCAAGTGGAGTTGCATAGGTTTTTTGAAAAGGGCGACTGATCATAAATTTTTTTTCTCTTCCGGAAGATTTAATATTGCTTTAATGTTTGCATGCAGACATATTAGCTTAGCAACTACATTTCATGTATAGTTATTATGTATTCAGCTATCACGTCTGTCTCCCATGCTACCATGAACTTCCATAGTTCAGCAATGCTTCACTATAATTTTTCTGAACTTTTCTATCAGATGCAGTTTCTCATATTTAATTATTTAGAAACCATATGCTACATCAGCTACAAACCTCTTCACAGTCTTAAGAGCTTCAGAGAGGCAGGTTGACCCCAGTGCCCAAGGAAGAATGACAAGCAGCTGAGATGAGCAACAGTATTAATCCCAGCTAGTATGCATTTGCCAAAACCTACTCCCTAGCAGTCTCTTGAGGCTATAAATGTGAATTTGGTATTAAAACTTCCTATTTTGTGGTTTTAAATTTATGTTTTCTTTGCCAGATGCTTCCAGTACAGGTTTTGTACAGTGTTTTCTGTTTCTTCTTTAAAATTCTATTCTTAAGTATAAAACATTTACATTTTTAGGAAATATTATTGAGGCAGTAGCATACTCATACATCTAAGAAGTGGGACTGTTTGATTTCTGTGTATCCTATTCTATTACTTTTCTCAATACATTTATTTTAGATATGTTGAAATCAGTTTAAGATATTTTGAACATGTTTATGGCTGTAAAGTTCATGTCAGCTTAGAGTTTTTGTTTCTAATATTCTGGAGTTTGTTGATGAGTTTCTGTTTTTATACTAATTTAAAAGATTATAGAATTGTAGAACCGTTTGAGTTGGAGGAGACTCATGCATGAGCATGCAGTCCAGCTCCCCTCAATGAACAGGGACATATACAGCTAATATACATATACAGCTAAATCAGGTTGCTCAGAGCCCTATCCAGCCTGACCTTGAATGTCTCCAAGGACAGGGCATCCACTACCTCTTTGGGCAACCTGTTCCTGTCCCTCACTGTCCTTATTGTAAAAAGCTTCTTCCTCATATCCAATCTAAATCTCCCGTCCTTTAGTTTGAAAACTACTTCCCTTTGTCCTGTCACAGCAGACCCTGCTAAAGAGTCTGTCCCTTTCTTTCTTGTAGCTCCTCCTTAGATGCTGAAAGGCCACTATCAGGTCACCTCTTCTCTAGGCTGAACAGCCCCAGTTCTCTTATCCCGTCCTCATAGGAGAAGTGTTCTGTCCCTTAGATCACTTTTCTGGCCTTCCTCTGGATTTACTCTAACAGGTCCACATATCTCCTTTACTGAGGACTCTACATCTGGATGTAATACTCCAGTTGAGACCTCACCAGTTCAGATTAGAGGGGCAGGTTCACCTCCCTCAACCTGCTGGCCCTGCTTCTTTTGATGCAGCCCAGGATACAGTTGGCTTTCTGGGCCGTGAAGGCACATTGCTGGCTCATGTCCAGTTTCCCAACAGCCAGTACTCCCAAGTTTTTTCAGTAGGTCTGAATTCTATCCTTACAATTCCCAGCATGTACTTACAGTGAAAGCTGCCATGACACAGGTGCAGACCTTGTGCTTGAGTTGGTTTAACGTCATGAGGTTCTTCTGGGCCTACTGCTCAAGCTTGTCTAGATTTCTCTGGATGACATCCCATCCCTCAGGCATGTTGACTGCTCCACACAGCTTGGTGTCATCTAAAACTTACTGAGCGTACACTCAAACCCACTGCTGAAGTCATTGATGAGGTGTTACACCGGACTGTTTCAAAGGCCTTGCTGAAGTCTGGATAGCTGACATCAGTGGCTCTTCCCTTGTCCACTGATGCAGTTATACCATCATAAAAAGCAACAGGATTTGTCAGGTAGGATCTGCCCTTGGTGAAGCTATGCTAGTTATCTCATGTAACCACCCCCTCTTCCATGTGCCTTAGCATAGCTTCTAAGAGGTTCTGCTTCATGATCTTCCCTGGCACAGAGGTAAGGCTGAAAGGATGGTAGTTCCCTATGTCATCCTTTCTACCTCTTTGAAAAATGGCTGTGGCACTGCTTTTTTTTTCGAATCACCAGGGACTTCACCTGACTGCCATGACTTTTTAAATATCTTAAAGAGTGGCTTGATGACTGCATTAACCAATTCCCTCAGGACCTACAGTCTTATGGATGTAATGGAAGATGATGAGAGCACTTCCCGACAAACACAAAAATTTACATTTTTTTACTGTGATATGGGCGTTCACCAGTGCTGATAGCTTTGCTAATTTATCAGACTATTACATGAATAAAATGCATTCCATTTTCGAAAGCCCAACACCCTTGAATTTAATACTAGTAATAATAGTTTAAATTGATTCTCTGGCATTTGAGAATATATCCAGTGAGCTAATACATCTTGCTTAACAAGCAGCTACATAGATGAATATACCACAATGACTCTTTTATTTGAAATGTGATAGAATCATGCATATTTCAAAACCACGTACCTTAAACTTAGTTTTATATTAACAGTCACATAACTTCGTTATACGTACCTACCAGATAACATAGTAGAGACTGCAAGATTTCTAAACCCATTTACCATTAAGAAGCAAAGATGAACTAAATTCAAAGAGTTACAGCAGGTACCAGTGCCTTGTGTTAATATGGAATTGTCTGCCAGAAAACTCACAAACACTTGCTTTGATTTTCTTCAAGTAATGTGTTTGTTTCAGTAGGTTGTTAAAATAAAAAACTCCATTCATTTTTTTTTGTTTTAACTTAAGAGATGTGTCTTTCCAGTTGCTGAAAGAGCAATCAAAATATGCACCTGTATTCTGCAACCTCATCAGAATCTATTCATAAGATTTATCTTCTATGCCTGTTGAGAAACTATTTACATTTTGTTTACATCTATGCCACGATTTCGCTTTTGGTGGACTTCTGTATCTGAATACTTTTTTCCCTCCTTCAGAAGCATCCTTGCTCTCTCCTGGGATCATCTGTAGCCCCTTTATCGGCTTCATTTCAAGGAACACTATGAGCTCATAGTTGGGATTGCAGTCTCTTGAGTATATATATCTAATCTCAGCTTCTTTTTTTCCCTTCTTTGCTTGACTCATATTGCCCTGTAGCCCTCGCAAACCTGTTCTCATGTCTTCTCTCAGTCAGCTATATTTTCTGGTTTCTTCTTATTAAGTCTTTCCATAAAAAATGCTTTCAACTTCCCTCAGTTCTGGAAATGGTCCAGAAAATCTGAAGGAATTTCCCTCTTTTCTCACCCCATACTAAACCACAGGGCTAAAGTGTAGACACCTCTTGAACATTCATGAGTTTATTTTTGACGCTCCTGTCCTTTCTGTTCATATTATCTACCTAATTTGTAAAGGTCTTTTGGGAAATGGCTGTATCTTATGACTGCCATTATAATGCTTAACTCTGGTGAAAATATAACTATAATATGTTGACTGAAATGGGATGAAGCGATTTAAACAGAGTTGTTTTCTATCAAAAATGTAATTTTATCAAAATGGAAATATTTCCAAGGGAGGTACAGATTTTTATGATAAAATAAGAAAGTATAATATTTATATTCTTGCAGTGTTCAAATATTATATTTCACTTGTATCATTTGCATTCATTTTCTTGAGACCTTCTGATACAAACAGGTCATATTATATTCAAATTCTAATTTGTAAGTTTAAGGAACATGTATCCAGTTGCAAACGATACCATTTTACTGTAGTGATATTCACTTTGGCAACGGATTACCTATGGGCAAAGGGCAGTGCACCCTTACTCTCTTTGTTGATACATCTCTACAGAAAACATTTGTGATATGTCATGCAACAGACTCAGCAATCAAGAGATGGAAGTGCGCATGGAGTTAGGTTTTCATTTTGGTCATGTGAATGGGGACAGTGGCATAAGAGGCTTCAGGAATCAAATGCTGGGCTATGAGAATAATTTTTTTCTGACTTATGGTCTGCTTTCTTCCAGAATCTGTAGAACCTTGGGGAAAGAGGCTGGTAGCTGGTAGGCAGCAAGCTGAATGAATTATTCAGGCACTATACAGATCTATCCCATAAACTACTGGTTGGCTATGTCGACCTTGGTCTTACAGCATTGCAGTAGAGAAAATTAAATGAATCAAAATGACAGAAGAGAAATGAGTAGTGTTAGTGCTGTGAGATGTCCTTCAGAATGTCTTTTCTATGGGAAATATCTACATGTGCCTTCTCAGACAGATTCAAAATAAAGTTTATTTCATTGACTAAAACATTTTTTGCTGGAGCCTGATTTCTCTGGACTGGAGCTCAAGTTCTTAATAATCTCCTGTGACAGAGTCCGCAGTCTGGCAGTTGAGAGGAAAACCTTTCCTGACAGAATTTAGTTCTCTTGAGCTAAAACGAACTTCTCAGTGACAACAGAAGCTCATTTGTCTTTCTTCTACCATTCTGTAGATGCAGGAGTGGCCCATATTGCTTTTCTTTCCCACTTCAAGAAAAGACATTCAGAGCCATAGAAGCTGCACAGCAGTCTTCCTCACAACAGTGAATGTAAAAATACCACATTCTGTTTTCTTAAGTGGGGAAAAGACAATATTTCCTTCTGTCTTTTAATGTTGTAACAGTGCAGAGTGCTTCCCAAAGATGTTGCTGTATATAGTGTATGGGGGCTTTTCTTCCTATTACTTAAATTATTCTTTGCATAGATCACCAGAGATACTTTCCCCTCAAAAATGCTGTTTTAACAAAAAATAAGCACTTTTTATTTCTCAGATTTACTGTTTGAAGAAACCCTGAAACATATGCAGGAACTATTTTTATGTATATGAAGTCTGTTCCAAAAGTAATGCCTCCCATGCTATCATGTTGGCACATGATGTCAGAGGCAGATGTTGGTGGTAAAGCAGTAAAGGCTGAACCCTCCCACCAATATCCCAGTACATTTTGTTGCCCTGTGACAGATGGCAGCAGAGGGGCAGTCTGACCAAATGGTGTCTGACATAAGAGTGCATATGAAGCAAAGGTATACTTGAATCGCTCCACATGGAAAAAATTACACCCACTGACAGTCCTTGGTGCTTGCTGAACATTTATGGAGAGCAAACAGAAGATGTCAGCAAAGTGAGGTGGTTTCTGCAATGGCAACAGCAACAGTTGGTCACTTTCACTGGTGCAGGTTGTTATGAGTGTGGCATGCAGGTTCTTGTGCCAGGCTTGCTGGCAAAAATGCACAGCTAATGGTGGTGACTGCATTGAAAAAATTTGTCTTGTAGCTGAGAATTTGCTCTATCGAGTAGTGTCATTGTGCTCCTTGCATCTGTTTTAGTTTCCATGGAAATAACTGGAGACATTACTTTTGGAGCAAGTAAAATATATTCTTAGATATGTGTATATAATATTTTGCACACATATATACAACACCTTTGTATGTATGTGTATGCATTTATATACACGTATATTTTACTGCAGCCCCCTCAGTGCTAAGGGGTGGTGACGTTTTGCTTTTTACTTCTAAAGCAAGTTACAGTCTCTATTCAATTGAATCACTTAAGGGGGTAGGTTATTATGTGTATGTCTGTAACTTCTTCAATTTCTTGTCTGTTTCTTACCTTATAATTACATTATAGACCACTTTTGGCAGGGCTAACATTTTCACGTTACGAGTAGTGCCTTCTGTGATGGGGTCCTGGTCCATGATTAGATCTGCTAGATCTTACGGCAGCAATAATACTAATAATATTCTTTTACTCCCACTGGCTGCAGTTCTGTTTAATGCAGTGTGTCATAGTGGAATCTGATAACTCCCAGTGCAGCAGCAGAGTTGTTGTGGCAACTCTGGCACCCTTAACTGATGTTTATGAAAGCTTATGGCTTTTTCATGCCTGTAGCCAAGGCCAGCAGTGAATGAGGCTTAACATGGGAACTAATTAAAAGGCTGTACTTCAGCATGGTACTGTGGAGTTGACTTATTACCTCTTAGCTCAAGTTTCAAATAGTGCCCAGTAAACCCATGAGGAAACAAACACAACCACACTGTAATTTTGATATCAATACTATTCTTGCATGAGATATTTGCTGAAATTGGTGGGAGCAATTTTAATAGGTACAAAAGGCCACCAGATGTCAGTATGACCTCCGCAATGCAGTATGGTATAATTCACTCACTTTTTTTTATCAGACAGAATCAGGAATTTTTAATCTATTTTTTAAAGAAAATTTCTATTTCCTGTGGCTGGAAAAAAAAAAAATACAGTCAATTATTAAGTGCCTTTTCCAACTTCCAGAGAGTCTTTCAGTTATTACAAAGGAAGGACGAGAATAAGTGCTGGAGAAATTCTGTCTACTTCAGACTGGACTTATGCAGAAAATCCAGACTGGCTAGACAGACCTAGATTGATAAGAAGCACAAATGTTTTCCTGTGACAAAATAGAAAGCTAAATTCAGCTCTCTGAGAAGACAGTAGGCTGCTTTCTTTCTTACATATATAATAGGTATATATATATATTTCTCCAAAGTAAATTAAAAACTAACATTTTTTCATTTGTCTTCAGCCAGAGGACTTGACGGTGATTTAAGCTTTAAAAAAGCTTAAATGCCTATTGCATTAAGCCTAAATGCCTGAATGCCTATAATCTCATGCCTATTGATGAGATTATGAGAACTGAAAAAGCCACTAATGTCTAATATCTAAGCAGATGCTACACAATTTTATTTATTTGGTCTTCCAGTGTTCTGGACAGGGTGCTAGAAGAAGTATACTTTCAATTACTAGCCTGTTCAAGAAACTGAGCAGATTTGGTTTAAACATCCAGATATATGAATTAAATACAATCTGGTTTGGAATGTAATCAGCTGCATACTTTCAGCAAACTATCTCTATGTTGATCAACTCCATTGTATGTGCTTCCATCTGGAAGAGCTTAATTAGTGAACAAATATGTGTCCTAAGTGTTTCACACATGGAAGTATGTGCTGAAATCATTTAAGCATGCTGGAAAGAGGTATTTCTGCAGTGAAGAGTTTTAATTTTAAGCAGTCTACTGACTTCTGGAATCTACAGTAATTAATTAGCTATTAATTAAAATAACTATGAACTGTGAATTCATGATCTATGAAATATGTATATACAGAGCTTTAATGAAGAATAACTGTGGAGCTGCACATAGAGCATTACAGAATCACAGAATGGCCAGGGTTGGAAGAAACCTCAAGGATCATGAATCTCCAACCCCCTGCCACAAGCAGGGCCACCAACCTCCCTATTTAATACTAGACCAGGCTGCCCAGGGCCCCATCCAACCTGGCCTTGAACACCTCCAGGGACGGGGCATCCACAACCTCTCTGGGCAGCCTGTTCCAGCACCTCACCACTCTCTCTGTAAAGAACTTCCCCCTGACATCCAACCTAAATCTTCCCTCCCTCAACTTCAAACCATTTCCCCTTGTCCTGCAGTTATCTACCCTTTCAAAGAGTTGATTCCTCTCCTGTTTGTAGGCTCCCTTTAGGTACTGAAAGGCTGCAATGAGGTTATCCCACAGCCAGCCTTCTTTTCTCCAGGCTGAACACGCCCAGATCCCTCAGCCTGTCTTCATAGGGGACGTGCTCCAGTTACTGAGGAGAAACCACCTTTCAGTATAGGAGAAGTTATTTTACAAATACTGGACTGTTGTAGAACCTTCAGGTTTTTTTTTTGTTTTATTTGTTTGTTTTTGTTTTTTTTTTTTGTAAAGATTTTAAATTCTTTTTAATCTCTACTGACTGTACTTTCCTCCCTGCGTTTTCCTTCTTTTACACTTTCTGACTACATATAGTTTATTGTGCATTCATTTGTCTTCAGAGGGATATGAGGATGCTCAAAATGTCAGCTAATGTTGGAGCAGCTTGGAAAATGCAGAGTGTAAGATACAGCAACAGGAGTTGGCAATGTGGACAGCCAATGACTATACCTATTTGAATGGCAGACCTTCCATTTTCAAAAGATTTCAACATTTGCAAAATTTGGCCACATTTCTAAATTTGAATGTTTGTTCAAAGTTCTTCATGAAGGGAAGAAAACCAAACATCTCAATGTTGTTTGAATTCATTACAAACATTTAATTTTGATAAGATATAAGTAATTCCCTTCATCTTTGCATTTTAAATGTCTAAATATTGAGAAAAAAGAGTAATGATGAATTATTTTGAGTTGTGTTTTCAAAATCTTGTACCTTAGCAGATCCTAATTCTGTTATGAAATTTTTAGCTTTGTTTGTTTATTTTTAATAGATCCAATTTAGCCTTTTCAAGAAGTATCAGACAACTGTTACATTCATCATAGTCTCTTAAATACAAAGACTGTCTCAGACATCTCTGGGTCTGGGAAGAATCAGGGTGTTTTTGCCCTTTTATTCTTTCTCTACTCTTCCTTAGTCATCTTCTGTCAGCTATTTCTGGAGATAGGATACTGGGTTAGCTAGATTTCAGGCTTGACACAATATGGCCTTTCTTACATTGCTGCATTCTTTCTGTTGAACATATCTGTTTTTGTAAAATTGCATATTCCATGGGGTCAAATTCCATATAAAGCTTCACTGATTTCTTGTGCTCTCTAAAGTTACTGTTAAGAAAATCTTACTTGCTGTAGTTATTCTATAAAGCCTTAGCTTGAAAATTGCCAGGCTGATTCTGAAAAGAAGGATGAAGTGTCTTAAAACCTAGCTGGTTTTAAGTTAGAAAAAGTATCTCAAATTTTAGTTTCCTGTTTTGGCTTCTGTACATTACTCCTTTCTCTCTTTTTGCCTCAAAAGTGCTCCTGGTGTTCCAGAATTTGAAGCAATTTAAACCTTCTGACTTACTGTTCCTTAAACAAAGGAAGTGTGTGATACCAAAGTTACTAATGATTTTCGTTTTGGATAACTTTGGCTTGATCCTGTGAAGTAACAATTACTTATACTCCAGGTTGAAAAGTATGAGATGGTGAAAACTCAGTTTTTATGGCATAATACACGAGAGGAACCTGTGTTTGGGAATCAAAACATACTCCACAACAATCTACCAGCACACCTGGAATGACATGAATGCCAACAGAGTACAAAACGTAAAGTGACAAGTTCAAGGACTGGTACCTCCATAATGATTCCCCAGATCACTCCAAAATGCCTCATTCTCTGTCCTGTTGAGCTATATGGTAAGTTAGGCAGCTATACAAGCAACTCCAAGTCATTCTCAGCCGTGTGTGTACAATTCCAGATTCTGATTACCCAGAGCAGTGAAAGAAAACTAATCACCACCACAAAGCAGCCTGCACCAAAGACAGATAAAACAGAAGCAGAAGGGCTAGGGAGTGGAAGGAAGTAATTATTTATTCAGTGCACACTGAAGATGATCAAGGGGAGCTGGAGCAGCATGCACCTGGATGTGAACTGATCAGTTGCCCAGACAGCAGGAACTCTGTGGGACCATTTGTTGATGCTGAATCTAAGGCAGCTGCTCTCACATTCCCTCTGTCCCTTCCAGTGTGATGCACAGCATGGAAGAAAGCACAGTACAGGGCTTCATTCTCCTGTTTTTCAAGCATGGAATATAACAAAGAGCATTGTCGTTTATGAACTTAGCTTCATTAGCAGGCGTCTGAAATTCTTCTAAAGTATACATTTGGTTAATTCCCTACTTACTCTGTCTCTTAATTGCAGTAAGCTTTGATCCTAGGAACCTGTAGGAAGTTCTGAAGGATGCAAATTGCTATTATTTCCTGCATGAAGTATGAGGGAATTTGATTTGTAAGGAGGAATCACATTTGCTGCATGGGAAGGGGCTGACAGAAAAGCTGCACAAAACTGCTCACACAGAAACTGACAAATGCAGACTGATTTATGTGATTCTCATCCAGAAGCTGAAATGACATAAAAGCAAATCAGTAATGGAATTACTGTGGGGCTGGAAGCCATCTCTGTTTTTCAGGCACAAACAGTACACTCCTCTTCTCCCCATTCTTCGTGGTTGATTGAGGTCAGTAGCCACGTGGAAAAAGGATTACTTTGGTTACCTTTATATTTGTATTTAATACTTAAAATACAACTGAAAACTGTCTTAAAAATAAAATGTTAAAATTTGTATTGTTCCTTCAAAATGCAATAAATCTGAGTGTGTGAGTCCTTAAGAAGACCAAGAAAAACTCCCACACATATTGGTAATACAGCCTGGAGCAAACAGAATAAAGGATTCCTTCTCAAGTGCACTGCTAATTTTTAAGGTATGGTATTGTCTGCAATGCACCAAATGGAGTTGCCATCTTCATCAAATGGAGGAAATCTTTTTCCAATTGCATACATAAGAAGAAAATGTGATCTAAGTACAGATCTGGAAATCTGACCTTTCTTTCCACCATGCATCATTTAGTGTTTGTATTTGACACTCAGTAGTCCCTTCTTTCTCCTGTGCAATGTTATTTACACTTCTAAAACCAGCAAGAGAGCTTCATATGCAACTTTGCAAGGAATACCGGAGTTTATTTCAGGTGACACATAAAAAGAAAGATGATTCAGAATACCCTCAAAATGGTTGAATCATATTCATTAATTTAGTACATGCTCTTACTGCTCAGATAGAGAAGTGTTGATGTTCAGCCGAAACTGATCTTCAGAATACTCATTAAATTAAATGTTATTCAGCTAACTTGAAATGATCAATGTAACTGAGGTTATAGATGTACTCTGGTGCTTCAAGCACAGATATTTTTTTTCTTATCAGTAGAAAGAAAGAATATAATTTGGATCCTAGTGTGTCTTAAAATGTGTCTGTAGTTTCAATTTTAAGGGCAACAAAACATGATAAACAATTTCATAGCAATTCTTTCTGGTCAGATTGCAGAGTGCTGGAGTGTTTTAGTGTTCTGATTTCCCATCAGTTCCATTTATTCAGTCCCAGAATAATCACAATCCCTGGACACTTGAGATTATTCATGAGGGAGTGCTTTGGTTAATAAAAAGCTCTGGATGATGAAAGAGGAATTGCTGAAAAAATATCTGTTTGGTCCTATCTGCATTCATTTTTGAATGTGTACTTCTGTCTCTTTGGAAAAAAAGTCAAAAAGCATAACAAGGAGAACATGTGCTGTCCTGACAGACTGTTTCTTCTATGGCTGTAGAGCTGAATTATGTGTTTATGCAAGCTTCGATTTTGTCAGACATGATGAGTTTATTTTTTATTTTTTATTAACTTTTATCTTTTAAAATATTGAGATAGTGGTCTGTGGGTAACTTACCTGCTTAATACACTACAGGAATAAATTGAAAGGCATTAAAAGAGAGTCTCTACCTCAGAGATTTTGCTACTCACTAAAACTTTGGACAGAGAATGAGGATTTTTTTTCCTCAAGATATATTTAGTAAAACAACTGAAAAGCGAAGTGTGACAGTACAGGGTCTTCCAAAACTTGAAAACTTTATGTCCTTGCATCAATATGCAAGGGAAGGATGGGTGATGCCTCTTTGAGAAAACCTCTATATCTTTGGTGGCTTTTAATGCTGTTTGCTGGCCTTTGCAGGGGAACACTCCCTCATCTTCTGAATCCAAATATTACTTTGGCTCCAAAGGATGTGTCTATGATGTATTTATCAATGATGTTCTATCTGTAACTACTAAGTTAGTAACTAGCAAGTTTAAGTAAAACTAAAAATTCACTCCCTTTAGAAAAAGCAAACATTTACTTCATGGTTGCTATTTTTCAACATTCCAACAGTGGCACATGATAATCAAAATAAATTTAAACATAGGTTTAGACCCATAGATTTTTCTCACTTTATTTTTTATGATGAAATCTCACTTTTTCAGAAGAGAACCTTCTTTCAGGTTCTCTTATGAGGAAGTCAGTTTTGGAAACATTATCCAATTATTCTTTGGAATAGAGTTACACTAAAAAAACAGTAAGTTGGATTATTTCCCTTTTTCTTGGAAATTCTCCTTGTTTACAACCTTCCTGGACTATCTGTTCCTATTCTCAGCTAGTTACATTATTATTTTTTTTCTCCAAGACTCCTGAAACAGTACAAATCACATTTGATAAAACACATCCATCATACTCACTTGAAAAATACTTGCTTTCCTCCTTGCCATGAAACTGTAATGGACTGTGCATGGCATAACATACTGTATTTGCTCCCACTATTTGTATGCTATGGTTACTATGTCAACTACCAGATGTGCACGGGTGTTCAGTTGTTTAAATGAATGTGTAGATAGGAAATGAATGAAATTTTCAGAAGTGCCCTGATATTTAATTCAACTGAAATTTAGTTCAACTGAAATTACTGATAGGACAGTACACTATGCTTTACAGAAGAATGAAGTGATATAGTGCAAGTTTCGGACTGATCCGTCTCAATGTTCATGGCTTTGCCGTGCTTTTCTTTCTTCCCTTCCCAGCCTGCTCTTCAACTCCACAAATCCTCTTGACTTTTTTCTCTCTCCCAGCAATCTTTTATCCTAAAAGGGCAACCAGGGAACTTTTTGCCATCTGATCTATGTTTAGCTCCCTCTACTAAATCACTCTTTATAATATTCTTTTTCTAGTTAGCCCATGACTGACTGTTTCTACAAAGCAATTTTTTGACCTTAGGTATGAAGGATACTGAATACAAGCAAATTGCATTGCGTCTGTAATTGTATTTATTACTTGCATAGCTCCCTGCACAGTTGAACATTACATAGATAAACAGCAAGGTGTCAGCCTGGCAGCACATTTGAGACTTGAGAACACGATTAGTGGGATAGAAATTCAGTAAATGATTAGAAGACTAAGCTCCGGAGCTGAGACAGCAAAGCATATTAAAAATAGGGCTTTCTCTTTTCCATGCTTTATGAATGCTGTGTCCTTTTGTTCTCTTTTATTGGATTTATAAGAACTAACTTTTCTTCATGCTGTCATAGAATCATAGAACGATTAAAGCTGGAAAGGACCTAAAAGATTATTTAGTTTCAAGCCTCCTGCCATGAGCAGTGACACCTTTCACTAGATCAGACTGCAAAAGCTTCATCCAACGTGGCCTTGAATACTTCCAGGGATGGAACATCCACGGCTTCTCTGGGCACCCTGTTCCAGTGCCTCATCAACCTCTGAGTAAAGAATTTCTTCCTTATGTCTAATCTGAATCTCCTCTCTTGTTCTATCACCACAATCACTGATTCAGAGCCTCTCCCCATGCCTCCTGTAGGCTCTTGTTAGGTACTGGAAGGCTTCTACAAGGTCTCACCTGGAACATTCTCCTCTTCAGGCTGAAGGCTTCTAAGCCTTTGTTCATAGGATAAGTGCTTCAGCCCTCTAATCACCCTCATGGATCTCCTCTGGATTTACTACGTGTCCACTCCCTTCATATGCTGGTGTCCCCAGAGATGAATACAGTACTGCAAGTGGTGTCTCATGGAAGAGGACCAAAGGGAGTGAATCATCTCATATGACCTGCTAGCTAGACTTCTTTTGATGCAGCCCAGGATACTATTGACCATCTAGGCTCCGAGCACACATAGTTGGCTCACATTCAAGTTTTCATTCTCCGCTACTTCCAAGGCCTTCTCTGCAGGGTTACTTTCAAGCTGTTCACTGCCTAGCCTGTGTCTGTGCTTGGGATTGCCTCAGCTTAGGTGCAGGATCTTTCACTTGGCCTTGTTGAGCACTGTGAGTTTTGTACAGGCCCATCTCTCAAGCCTGTCAAGGTCTCTCTGGACCTTCCCTCTTGCATCTCTCCTCTCCAGCATGTCAGCCACCCTGTTCAGCTTGGTGTTTTCCACAGACTTGCTGAGGTAGCTCCCAATCACACTCCATATCACTGACAAAGATGTTAAATAATACTGGTCCCAGTACTGACCTCTGGGAAGTACCACTTGTCAGTTGTCTGTAACTGGACATAGAGAAATTCAGTTTTGTGTGCAATCACTCAGCCAATTCCTTATTCACAGAGTTGTCCATATGTCAAATCCGTGTCTCTCCAGTTTAGAAACAAGAATTCTGTGTAAGACAGTGCTGAATTCTTCGTGCAAATTTAGGTAAATTATAATGTAATTGATATATTCTGACATATAAACCTATAACTAAAAAATATTTTTCAATTTAAATATTTCCTAATACAACTCCAAGCAGTGCATACAGCGTAGCTTTTTTTTTCTTTTCAAGAGTTCTAAGCAGCATCTTGTAAGAAATGAAAAAAAACACCGAGTTCTCATACAGTGAGAAGTAGAACCTAGCTAAATGCAGCTAAATGCAATATTCAGTTAGAAAACAGACATTAGAAGGGAAATTCCCCTCTACTCATGGAAACATACCTACTACTTTTCTATTCAGTGTATGGCTTTTTCTAGATTATATATCACCAAACATTCCTCAAGTACAGTATCTACAGAAGCAATTCTAAGTGCAAGATGATGGTTTTCTTAGTGGTGTAACAGATGAAAGGAAAATAATTCTTATTATTTATCAGACTGATGTGTGGTTCCAGCCTGGCTGAACAGAAGCTGAATCCCTTTTGGGCTAGGTATGATGTGAAAATGAAAAGCAAGTAATAATATCTATGATATATCTATGATATATCTGGCATTACTTTGAGTCAGGGAGAATCACTTGAGGAGTGGTGGCACTTATCCTCTCCTTTCTTCCTCTCTGCAGCCATGCTCTATGGTTGCTTTCTGCAGCCATATTTGGGACTGTCCTGCTGAGAGAGCAGGAAGGTTTATCCCCTTGCCATATATTTATCACAATTAAAAACATTTAAAGATGAATAAGTGTTTCCCACTCTGTTCTTGTACAGAAAGGTCCAAGAATCTCAAAGTTAACTCTAATCATATCAAAGGGATGAACTGTATCTCCTGCTGTGCACAGTTATCATGCTGAAGGGAAAAGAGAAAGTGTAATAGAAGCCTTTTCCATCAGATTTTGGACTGGATCCTAAATAGTTTGTAGAGTCAGTGGGAGATTTGGATAGGTCAGTGTGGTTGAGTCTCAGAGCCCAAAGCAGAGGCTTTCTGCTTAGAAAGAGGCATACACAGTAGCATATGGTTGACTAATTAAAACAGGTATTTTCCAAAGCTTAGAAAATGAACCCTTAATGTCAAAGTGAGAAATGCTTTTTGATCTTTTCTCAAAAGTGTACAGGTCATTTCTAATGTAATATTTTATTAATCATGTTTTTAGAGGTAATTTGTAATTCTTCCACATTCCTTTTTGAAGTTATAGTTTCTTAATGAGATGCCTCTGTACAATAAAATCTGCTTGTGACAATTTTATATTTCTGAAAAAGACACAGCACTTCTAGCAAAACAAAAATTATTGGTGAAATAAAACCCCTCAAAATTAGGAAAATTTTGCTCATTATATTCTTGAAAGTGTAAAATGTCAGTTTCTTTTTCCTTTTTTTACCCATTCTGCAGTGGTGAAGGCACACAGCTGCAGTGAGCACGTAAGTTCTTGTCCTATAAGTGCATGCATTTTTTCCAGAGATTTTGTGCTTTTTGAGAAGCATAACACACAGGTTTGTAAAACAAACCTACAACAAGGTTTACATTTCAGACTGGGTGAATGATACTTCTTGCCATTCCAGGCTGTCATTATGGAGACAAAACTTGTAGTTAGCCTCTCCGTGTTGACTGTGACCAGCCCAGGTGGTCCTGTCTTCCAAGGAATTATCTTTGCCTACAGCACTAGCTGTCTGTAGCTGTTCAGAGTAAATTGATGGATATCGTTAATGGGCTTCTCTACTACTAGTTACAATCCATTTCAGCAGTTTTGAGCTGTGAGTATTCTCAGCCAAACAACTGCTTTTGCTTCTGTGCTGGCTGTCCCATAATTTTTCACAACCTGAACTGAATTTAAAGTCAGTGTTTAAGGGTGTAATACCGCTTGTTACAAGCAGGACAAAATTCTCAAAGATCTGATAAGTGCAGTTCTATCTGAATTTCATCTTAGCCTTACTTTTGGCTTGTTTCTCTGGTCTTCTAATACTGGCATGATACCTTGTGTGGGGCATGTTGCCATCCTAACAGATGGATATGAATGTAGGTGGCTAGGAGGACATGTTTACTCATCAAATGTGTTTGCTGAAAGCAGTATTACCAGCCAGATATATTGGGTCAGCTGTTCATCCAGGGCTTTTAGATCAATATTCAAAACTGGTACTCTGATTTAAAATAAATAACATTGCATTAAATCATAAAAAAATTAAATGTTTACAGTATTTTAAATTGTGGCCTTTTTAGGCAGGAAGAGTTAGCATTTTTATTTCTTAGAAGGTAAAAACTCAGTGTTTATAACTAAATCTTCAGCTATGTTATTTATAAAAAACTCTTCAGAAACAACTGTGGACTCTATTTGGTGACTAAATGATACAGCAGGTAGACAATAGTGAGAAAGTCTATTATAACAATTTGTGAGAATAGAGGTCATTAGTAATACAGAGCACATCTTTAAATTCTATTAAACTTTTAAACTTTATTCTCAGTTCCTTAGTACTAGTAGTAACATCATTTGTGGAGCTATATTTAGTAAAAGCTGGAATCTGCTTTAATTAGTAAGATATCACAAGACATGCATTAATCAGGGTTTTTAAACTGTTTTTCTCCTTTCTCTTCTAGTAGAGAATATGTCAGAGAAGTAGAAGTGCTGTTTGGGTCTCTTAGACTGCACAAACTTAGTAATTAGCATTAATGTTAAAGTTTTCCCAGATGAGACACTTCACCTGAATTTTCAGTATGCAGCATGCACTAGAAGATATTAAATAGGGCAGTCAGCAAAGTGAATTAGATCTGAGGTGAAAAGTTGTGCTTGCCATATGATTGCTGTCTTAGCTGTCTTTTCTCTAGTGCTTCAAAATGAACCAGAAGCCCTGTAGAGTTGGAGGCTTATTAGAAGCCTGTAGTTAAAACTTGTGGCAATTGCATTCGTACATATGGTTGTATCCAGCTTCCTCTCTTTCTTATAGCCCATCAGATTTTCTTCTGTCCTTTCAAGCAAGAGCTGAAATGTAGCTACTATGTGTAGGACAGGGAGTGACAGATTGCTGTGTGACAGTGTGCCCTCCTCTTTCCAGTCTGACTATTTCACCTAAAACCTCTCCTGGGCTGAAGTTAACACAATACTGCTTGCTTTCCAATCCAGGCTAGGTGATGGAGAGAGTTGCACCTTGCTTTACAGCTGAGTCTGCACCAACATAACCAAAGTGCTCATCTCTGCCTGATTTGACTTAGACTTTGACTTAGACTTTGGAGGAACATCTAGCTGAAAAGAACAGCTGGTTTCCAATATGACTATGAGTTAATAATCTGTCCTCATAAATCATAAGAAGCTCAAGATCCCTTTGAGCTCTCCTGTGCAACAGTGGGCCATGTGACAGGGGCTCCCCTTGAGCAGGAGTGCCTTCTGAGGTTGTTTCTTCTGCAGTGTTTCATTGTGCCTTGATGTCAAGAGACTCTGAATCCTTGCTGATATCAATCACTCATAAATGATTAATAGTTTGTTAAGCTTTGGGAGCTTTGCTACAATTATATCTTTAGTTGATTTTGCACATACAATCCCTTAGACATAAACCAGTGATCAAGTCTGGGACTAGGAGTGAATTTAGGTACACCTAGACTCCCTACCTCAATGGTTCAAGGCGTTTAGAAAGCAAGGGAGTCCACCCTGAAACTCATGGCTCAATGAGAGTGTCTCCTGGATGAGTATGTTTAAACCTCCCCTCTATGCAATACATAATCAAGGGTGCCTTGCCAACTTGAATCTTATGTTGCTGTCTCATTCATGGTAAGCTTTATTAAAAAACTTATTTACATTAATAAATATATTGCTGTTTCTCTATTACTCCTGAACTGTATAGTTCCATCTGCAACTTGCTGTTTCAAGCACAACAATTTGTTTCTAGATTTATATGTCATGATCAGACTACGAATGGAACACGGTTCTTAAGCTCTCTACGTTGCCTATATTGTTCAGTGTAACAATAATTACAGTGTGGCTCCTTAACATGTACCATATCCATGTGAAAAAGTGTTTATAATGACAGAGGCTGAAATAAGAATTTATTTCTTTTTTAAAAACTGAGGAACTTTATTATGGAAAAATACTCCACAGTGAAGATGTGATCTACTTTAGATGCTAAATTTTGAACTATGCCCTAGAAAATGCTGACCTTCCAGCTAACTATACAGGCAATCTGATTGATCAGTTCATTCAGATAAATTGGATCCTGATTATGATTTTTCCTTGTGTATCAATTTCCTGACATGTAAAATTCAATAAAAACAGGAATATCTGAATCACCTGGATGCCTTTTGCAGCCAAAAGAAAGAAACAAAGTTACCTAACTCAGAACTTCAGAGGAAATGGGAAATCACTGAATCCTTCTTCTGAAAATGAAGGTGAATTAATGGACATAAATGAAACCTTATTTTGAGGCTGATTTAAATGTAGTTTGAGCAAACACAACCATTTATTTTCTGCAGACACCCATTAGTAGATTTATTACAGATATTGGCTACTTCTATGAAGGAAAATAGAATATTTGTCATCGCTCCTGAACTGCGTTACATTTATTCTGTTCTGGAATATATTAACCTCGGTTTCCTGCAATTAGAAGTACTATTGGATATTTATAGAATTTGTTTTCCAAATGGAAGAAATAATTAGTAGCGAATGGGCAGGGAAATAGTATTCTCCTCACAAGCCAAGGGAATTTTCCATTTATATGTTTTGGATATGTTTGGTCTTGTTAGAGCACGTGAGGAAGAAGTGGGAGAGAATCCTCAACTGTAAACCCTCCTCCTTTCCCAAAGTTTTGATTGCCCAATGAAGAAGGCTCTGAAATCCAGATGAACTGGGACAAAGGGATTCTGTGTTTCACCCAGGTAAAGTTTAAGGGCGGTGCTGGAGTCTGTATGCCTGGGGAGCTCTGTGCAACTTGGGGCACTTGTTGTCTTTCTCCTCCTCTACCTGGTGTCTGTTAGGTGAGACAGGAGCAAAGTGGCTTACGTGCCACCTTCTGAGAAGCTGTTCACAGTTGGAGACCCAACTGGGGGTGGATATGTCCTGCCTGTTGGAATGAGATGACCTGGCTCCTGGCAGAGGGCAGGGATTAAGGCATGTGTGGCTCTTACACTGCATTGCTTTGTGCAGTGCTTCCCAGTAAATGGAAGGGTACCTGTCCAGAGAGGCTGGGGGACCTGGAGTCATCAGCTTCCTCCAAGAAGTCTGGGGGCTGCTGGCTTCCCTGCTCTTGCCGTTCAGGGAGTTCAGAGAGTACCTGTGCACTCACCAGCATTTCTACTATGAGAAAGTAATGATTCCTTTTCCTACGGAAAAGTGAAAACTTCTTTATTATTATCATTATTTTAAATACACACAGAATTTTCCACATAAAATTGGGCCAGTTTCAGTGGATAAGACTTGAATTTCCATTGTCAAAGATAAAACTCGAAGTAAAAGCACACAACAGTGAATGCAATGGATTCTGAGGTGAAAAACCTGAGAACTACATTCTTACAAGTGTTTGTTTGTTTGTTTGTTTGTTTGTTTGTTTGTTTGTTTTCAGGTTCCACATAACTGCCTGAAAAATAATCATGCAACTCTGATTGTGAGGTAATCTTGTACTTAAACAAAAAAAGACTAGACGGAGTGGTATGACTACGCATTAGTATTCCTCAGATTACTTACATAGAAAAAAATTACCAGAATGTAATGACTTAGGTTTGCTTCATCTGTAGCCTATGTATCCATTTATTTTACGTACTTTCATTGTGATTGCAGAGGGGAGAATAACTTCCAAAATTCAGGTGGAAATGACAGCTCAAATAAGTGCCTTTGTAGATCATCCTAAGCCTCATTCCAACAAGGAAGCAGCTAAATGAATGTAGATATTCGAAGTCTGTATAGAAATCCATGACACACTGGTAAATGAAAATGATTGTCTGATTCACTTTAGTGAATGAAATTATTTGGAATAGCTAAGGTAAAAATCTTTATGTGAATCAATCCAACAACTTTTGATTAATCTTTCTGCTGATTTCTGTAGTTCTTCCCTTTCACACTAGAATATATTCAAAAACATTATTATACTGGCAACATTTGAATCAGTCTCTAAATAAGTGAAACTCTAAGACTCCAAGATTTCTGGGAGTCTCCCTGTAGACAAATGCTTGTGTTACAATGGGAGAAGCTGGAGCTTCTTACAGTGACTTAGAAAGGTTAGCCTTTAGCAATCTCTGAAGTTTGCTATCCCAAAGAAACTCAACACTTAATAATCATGTTTTTGGTTCATCACTTGACTTCTCTGTTAATCCTGGCCAACTGGATGATGTAAACGTACACTGATTTGAGCACAGACTATGGACAGCATACTTCTCTCTTATTGCTTCTTTTAGTCTACAAAACGTGAAGAAACTGACGTTCCTGTAAAAGGTCATCTTTGGGTTTGAACACAGGGGAAAGACAATTACAAGTCTGCTCCTGAGTTAGAAAGAGGGAACTTAAAATCTATAGAGAGCATATGTAAGCCAACAAAGCAATCCATTCTGACTGCAACGCACCTTCATGTTTAGGGACATCCTATTTTGTTGGATTCTAGGAGGTTTCAGAAGGGTGCAGCTTTCACGTTTGTGGAACAAATGATTCTGTCAAATACTGTTGTTTCACTACCTCCTGCATCTGGAGCATAAAATCCTACCAACTTTCATTAAATATTGCCAAAGTCACGTGTATGTGTGCACTCCACTGCAGTGCAGCCAATGCCAGAAAGAAATACAGATTCATTTCCCTATGCAGTAATAATGTCGGTGCATATTTAGCCTTGACTTTTCACTGAAATATGTTAATGGATAGTGAGGCTTCTATTCTGGAGATAAATAGATCCAAAATTCCAGTAAATGTTTGACTTAATCTTTGTAACTGCATCCTGTCCCTGCAGATAATATCAAAACAGGATGAGATCTTTAGCTTCGGGGTCAGTTAAATATGCTAAGAAAGACATAATGTATTTAGCAGAAACTTGGCTTCAGATCAATACCAAGTGTTTGCAAACCATTTCTTTATTTATTTTTAAATTTGGCCAATAACTGCAGATCTCTCTCCCCTCTATGACACTTTTAAATCTACACACAAGTCACTTCAAAAAATGATGTAATGTTTTAGCAACCCAAATTTTCATGTCAAAATGAGTCTTTGGAAGTAAGTAACAAAAACACAAAAACATAATTTTGATGAATTAGCTGATTCTTTATTGCTGAAATCTTTCAATTCATTGGTGAAATTCACATTGTACCAGCTTAAATTTATCATGAATTTATAACATGCCACTGTGTTTTCCATCTACTGAGAATTTGTTTTCTGTTTGTTAAATAGCATATTACTATGAAGTGTTTGCATAAACCTAGGTTATAAAATTGAAATATTACTTGTTAAATGTAAATAGTGCTTGTGCATCCTTAGATTGCATTCAGGGCTTTTCTGTTATCATTTAACACTACACGGTGGAGTACTGAGAGTACAATTTTAAAACAAAGCAAAACAACACCCTAACATTTTGAAGAATGTACGTTATTTTCCTGAGGACAGCATGTACTTCTCTGACACTCCATCCAAGTACCTCAAATAGCAACAGAATTGCCTGTAGATTTATTAATTAATCTATCAGTTTGGAAGCTCCGGAGCAGTTTTGCATTTTAGGGCAGAAAATCTCTGTGTGGCAGTCACAGAATTGCCGAGGAAACCTATGGAGCTCTCTGTGGTAGTTCTGTAGCAAAATTAAGAACTGAGAGCTTACTCCTACTGACACCAATATTCAAGGTGAGGATACTAAATACAGTAAGAGAATCATGTTTTTTTTTTTTTTTCGTTTTTTTTTTTTTCTTTTTCGCCAAATAACCGGTATGGTATGTTTAATATACCCCCAAATGCTGTTTGCCCTCTTGTCTGCCAGACACACTGCTTGCTGTTGTCATCATCACCAGATCCCTTTCTACTGAGCTGCTCTCCAGACATTCATACTCCAGTCTAGACCAGTGTCTGGCATAACTCCATCCCAGGTGCAGAACCTGACATTTACCTTTGTTGAAGTTCATGCCATTGATAATTGTTCAACACTCCTATTTATCTAGATCCCTTTGCAAGTTCTCTCATCCCTCCAGAGAATCAACACCTCCCAGTTTGATGTCATGAGCAAGCTTGCTGAGGATGCATTCTATTCCTGCATCCTAGTCATTGGCTGCATCCAACAGTTTATCAGCCCTAGAACAGAGCCCTGGGGACAACTGCTTGTGATTATCTGCTAGTCATTTCAGACTTTATAAGCCTGTCAAAATTCTGTAATCAGGGGGTGAAACTTTCAAGAAAAAGTATGTATCCAACTGAATTTATATTCTGGATACTTCAGCCAAGTTAGGAAAGACTTTTATTTTCCAAGAAAAGAAGCAAGCAACAATACCTATGATCTTACTTTAAATGCTGTAGATTTCCCTTGTTATTAAAGCAGACAGTAGACCTTTAGCTAAAATATGACTTTTGGGTTAGACCTTTGACAATTAGTATGAAACTTGAGAAAGGGTAGTAAGTAAGTAAGGTAGTAAGTTGTCTGCACATCCCCTTCTGAGCACTGAAATTAGGCACTTCATTCTTCAGGCTTCTGGTTCTGTCTCAAATAGATTAAATATTTTTTTTTCTGTGAATACATTTGTTTGATATTAGAATCAGAGAATATCCCAAGCTGGAAGGGGCACACAAGTATCGCTGAGTTCAACTCCACACAGCAACACCCAAAAATCTGACCCTAGGTCTGAGAGAGTTGTCCAAACGCTTCCTGTACTCCAGCAGCTTGGGGCCGTGCCCACTGCTCTGGGCAGCCTGTTCCATGCCTACTGCCCTCTGGGGCAGAATCATTCTCTGACCCCCAGCTGCCCCTCCCCTGGCACAGCTCCATGCTGTTCCATGGGGCCTTGTTGTCAAAGAGAGAGCAGAGCTCAGTGCTGTCCTCCACTCCCTGCGAGGAGTTGCAGCCACCATGAGTCCTCCCCTCAGCCATTCCTCGTACATCTTGCCCTCTGGACACTTCACCAACCTTCACAGCTGGCCCTTTTGTCTGCTAGGACATGCTGCTGACTTGTATTCACCTTTCCATCAACCAGAACTTCCCAGATACCTTTCTGTGGGGCTGCCCTCCAGCATCTGATCCCTCATTCTCTATACCTATATCCGGGATTGCCCTATCCCATGTGCAGAACCTGCACCTGCTCTTAAACTTACTGTGACTGGAGAACGTCCAGCCTTCTAGTTTGTCAAGATCTCATCTTATTTATGTGAAAGAATGAATTTCTGCCTCCTGATCTAAGAAATAACCAAGAATAGGAACCAATTTTCTTATTCAGAAATAATAAACTTAAAAAATCACGGCCCTGTAACTCTCTTTATGTGTGTATGTATATATGAAAACACATTACTGAATATAGTGAGTGGTTGCCTCCAAATATGATAAAGATGCTTACTTAATATCTTTCTGTTTTGATACCTTTGAGAAGCAACAAGTGCTCTTTTATCTGTATAGCATAATTTGAACTTGTTGAGACATTGCATATAGTGTATAGCCCCCAGAAAATGAATGTATTTCAGAAAGAAAGAATTTCACATTATAACAACTCACTGACCTCTGTTTCATAGTTTGGTACTGATGTACAGAAATTAAATTTACATCCTTAGCAAAAAAACAACCAACAACCAAACAAAAAAAAACCCCACACAAAACAACACAACAAAACAACTCAAAAACAGAATAAACAAAAAGCCTAAAACAACACTCACAGTCAGAAAGAAAAATAAAACAACAATAAAAAAACCAAACCCACAACCATTTTCAACTTTTATATGTTGCATAATAAATGCATTAACATTCAGTTTTCAGGTACAGCTATGATGTAGATATAGATAGATTCTCATACAGAACAGTAGTTTTCTTTTCTAAAGGACAAATCCACTGGAGTTGAAAATAAATATCTTAAACAGTTTTCTCCATTTTAGGATGGAGACGTGAATTTATATATAATTTATTGGCCTTAAAAATGAGTTACTAAACCTTTCAAGTTCGATATTTATTTAATAATTCCCATCAATGCAAATAAATTATCTTTATGTTAAGTCCTGTGTATAACAGTGTTGTAATAAATTGAAGATGACACCTCTTTTTAAGAGTAACTGAAAATATACTTATAAGAAGACTCCCACTTCTTCCTACACTGTGGTAATAAATATACCTTGTTGATTCTTTATTTTCTTTATACTATTTCCTGCTCAGGTTTTTGATACAGAATTGGTATTATAGGAAGTGAGATAACATTATATTTTTTCAGCTTTTATTAGACCTGTACAGCGGAGGTACTTTTCCTTTTTCATTTTTTTTTTTTTTTTTTTTTTAAATAAGCCTTTCAAGCAAGAGAACCTGTGTGATTCCTGGGGAGTTATCATTATCAGGAGCTTCTGGGTTTCTGGAAGGCCACAGGACTCGGAAGGTGAGCAGATAAAGAAGATGAGGAAAGGTTCAGTGCCTGAGTTTGTTTTGTCAAAGTTTAACAAACGCTAACATTATCTTTGGTGAAACCGTGCTTTTGAGAATTGCAATTTTCTGCCAAAAACCCATTTCACTTATTTATGGTCTTTTCAGAAAATGAGAAGCTGTGTCTGAAAGTGTTAGAGTGAGTTTTTCCTTGATTTTCCTAAGGCTTGATCCACAGCACATGCTATTCTTCTCATATCCCAGCTCTCTGCCATAAACATTTTTCTTCATGTTACATGAAATATTAAGTTTGATGCTAGAAGTAATATAAAATTGTATAGAATTTAATAGTAGTCTGTAATATTTACTTCGTTCACTTTAACAACAGTTGTACACAGATATACTGCCTTGTTTATCTGTGCAGTTTTTCACCACAGGGATTTGTTCAGAAAGTATATAGCTCTAGTAATTGTTTTCAAGTATTTCTAGAGATAAGTTTTCAACCATTTCTAATATGGCTATCATCTGACATGAGAGCTTACAAATTACCATGACATAGTACGCATTTCTGAACAACCATATTTTTCAGAGTTTTTGATATTTTTAAGCTATCTGCCTCCTTCAAGTCCTTACATTTATGTATCTGTATAACACAGATATCACTGTATTTGCATACTAGTGTAAATCAAAAATAACTTCATTAAAATCAGTGATGGTAGATGGGAATAAAACTAGTGTGAGATATGACTGCTATATATCTACATAACATATATATATGTATATGCATATAAAGCAGATGTAGAATTTGACAACACTGTCTTAAATTAATGTCTATATTTTATATTCATATTTTGTTACTGGTGTTGCAAATAAACTCATCTGCCCAGTACTTTGTGGCATCATACACTATGAAAGTAAATGAATTGTGTGTTATTGGTAGGCTAGTTCAGAATTATACACTAGTCCAACTCCTGTCTCCAAGCAGGACCACCTGAAAATTAAAATGTTTTCCTGAATACTTCTTGAACTCTGGCAGTGTGGGGCCATGACCACTGCCCTGGAGAGCCTGTTCATGCCCAACCACCATCTGGTGAAGAATCTTTCCCTAACACCCAGTCTGATCCTCCTCTGACATGGAACAGCTCCATGCTATTCCACTGTAGTCATATTGTTATCAGAAAGCAGAGGTGAGCACTGCCACTCTGCTCCCCTCATGATGAACTATATGTTGTCTTGATGCCTCCCCTCAGTCTCCTCTTTTCTAGGCTGAACAAAAAAGCTTCTCCTCATCTAGAGGTATCTCTTTGTTCCTTAAAGAAAATTCATCAGTAACATCATCTCGTCTGAGTGTCCCACAGTAGATTTCCATCACAGCATCCTCTTTATTTGCTTGTCCTTTAATGCTTATCCAGGGACTCCAGAGTCATTGTCACCAACTCTGAGTTCCATGCAACCCAGCCCTTCCCTCACACACAGTGCCACCCTCCCTTGCCCTTCTGAAGAGCCCAGATCCATCAATTGTAACACACCTGTTACAGGTATCTTCCCACCAGGTTTCGCTTATGCCAGTAATGTGGGACTCTGGGACTAAGTCAAGAATTCTAGCTTGCATCTTGCTTGTACCTCATGCTGCATACATTGGTGTAGAAACATTTCCAGTGTGCCTTACGGAACTCAGCACCTCATGGAGCAAACTGAGATATCTTACTAGCACACGATTCATCAAATTTTGAACGGCTGTCCTAGAGATTATCATTGATAAGCCTGGTTTTATCCTTTCCCCCTTTTCAATTTATAGATCAGACCTATTAACTCCTGCATAAAAATTCTTTTACCCCCTCTGAGAAAGGTACATCCCATCAGGCACCAATAGGCTTGGCACTGTGCAGACCATCTTATGGTTGACAAACCAAAAATTGTGCTGGTGACATCAGCCTCAGAGACATGTACTGATCCACTAGGTCTGCCTGTTCCTTTCAGTGTTTTTCTCCAAAAAAGCAGTACACGTGCCCTGATCCTTTAACCAATTATCCCAAGGCTCTGAAATCTCCTTTGACTGTCTCTGCATTTTTTTTTTTTTAAATTTTTTTTTGCTACTTCAGTGTTGCCAACATGAAAAAACAATC
Source organism: Perdix hodgsoniae (assembly GCA_035772895.1). Taxonomy (NCBI): domain Eukaryota; kingdom Metazoa; phylum Chordata; class Aves; order Galliformes; family Phasianidae; genus Perdix; species Perdix hodgsoniae. The sequence goes on from JAPSGF010000043.1 coordinate 3,947,403, forward strand.
CTGGATAATAATCAGAGGGCTGCACCAGGCTTGTGAGACTTTTAGTTTCTTATGAGGGCCCCAGAAAGGCTACAGGCCTCTTTTTGGATTGGATCTGATAAAGCCCTCTTTTCTTCTCAGAATGGAGGATCATATGGCGACAACCCTTCTATTTTTCTTGATGGACATAGTCATGGTGGGGGGACAGCGTAGCCCTACATGACTCCACAAACCTGGATAGGCTTTTGTCCACATCATCATTTGCTTGTCCATCAAGTTCCAGAGCCTCATATCTGTAGTGTGAGGGCTGCTGGGACGATGAGTTGGGCAGGGAGACATCTTGCATACTGACCTTAGCAGAAACCTGCTTCTATTCTCCTCAGACTTGTAGGGTTTCTCCTTTGGCCTGGTGGTGAGAGGGCAAGGGATCTTTCAGTTCTTGTGTGATGGCTGACTGACACATCTGTCCCAGGGATTGTGGAGTATGATTCCACCAGACAATCTTTTTTTCTGACTCCATGATGCTCCTTAGCCTGCCCACCTCCTCCTGAAGCCCTGTCACCAGGTTGAACAGTACTTCTACCTGGGCACTGCTCTCACAGGTGTGCTCACTGCTGCCATCAGACACCAACAGAAAGCTCAAGCATGCTCTGCAGTCTGAGACTTGGGTTACCACACATTTCCTGGGGAGCTTTATTTGGGTATATGCCTTGGTTCCTGTGGCTGGAACAGGCTTCTTTAGGTGGATACCATGACTAGAGCACCCTGTGAGTGTGTTACAACTACCCTTGGGAGTGACAGAGTGACAGTGCAAACTGCAGCACCATATCCTGTTTCCCAGCTTTCAGCAGAGCTCACCTACTTGAACCAGAGCTTAGGCAAACCTCAGCTATGAGCTGTTGTTGCTTATAAGCCAATTTTCCCTCTGGCTAATTCTCAGCATTGATTCTTACTGGTGGTATAGACTGGTCATGCTGGGGTCAGACAGCAGTAATTCCCTCCAGCAACAGAGTGGAACAGAGAGGAAAACAAAAGTACTGTGTTTTAAGGTTAATTTATTTTATCTTCCCCAAGGAAGATAAGACTTCCAGTGCAGCCCCAAAACATACCGGTAAGCTAGAATGCAGCGTTTAGAATGGTCCTCTGTTTGCTGCTGAAAATTTCTCCACTGGCAAGGGAATGGCAATCACATTTCTAACCTGCTGAGCAGACTATGTGGTGCCAAACTGGAAGCCTGGAAACAGCCAAGGGCTGAATGAGATTTTAAAGATTAAAACTGTACAGTTCCTCGCAAAAAAAGATTGCATTTCTAGTAGCAATTCCTTGGCAAGAACATAACTGAATAATATATGCTCTGCAACAAATATAGTGAAGGGATGGCAGAGAAAACCTGAAAACAATTGCAATACTGTTGTGACACAGTGATGAAAAATGTAGATGCCATTTTAACTAAACCAAGAGAGTTTTCTAAGGTGTACAAAACATGAGTAGCTTCAGTGGAAAGCCACATTTCTGAAATATGAAAAGGAACAGCAGGATAAAGATGATAAAGTGAAGAGCAGTGATTCTCCATAGTGTCTTCTAAAGTCTTTTCACTTCCTGTTACTGAATTACACAGCAACAATATTAATTGCACGAACAAGTTCTCAAAAGGCTGTTGTCAATTTGTCGTCTTGACTATAACACAAGTGTACAGCCTAGGATGAAAAAAAGAGCCATTCTGATCACTCCTGAAGTGGCAGACACCTTCATGTGGCATTTAACAACTTCATAGAGATACAGTTCTCCTAGTGGCAGGTCATGGATGTCGAAGTGCCAACCCTTCTAAGTGCTCCATCAGGACTCACATAAATTTTGGAGCCTGTTCTGCCAGCTGCAGCTGTTAGCATCATATTCTAGTAATGAGCCCTATGAGCTTGCTGGTGTTATAAACATACTAAGGCTTCATTATCTGAATATGTGTCTTTTTCTAGTGAAGAGATAAACTGGCTAGTCTTGGCTTCTTATCTTACAATAGCATTCTGGAAATAGAAACACTGAAAAATCTCAATGAACCAGCAGTGAATCTATGGATTTATGATGTGCTGGAGAGGAAAAAAATGCAGAGATTTGAGAAAGCATGAAGATGAAGATGCAGAGAATGATGACTCAGGAAGAAGTGAACTTGTGGAAAAGGAGAGAGTAGAAAAAGGGACTAAGGGCAATAGAGAAAAAAATGAGAGAGCACAGAATGAAAGAAAATGGAAAATAGGAAATGCAAACAGTGGGTGGAAATGAGTTGTACAGGTCTGAAAAAAGAGTTGGAGAAGTAAGCTAAGTAAAGGAAAGCTGAATTACAGACTCATGGAATCACAGAATGGTTTGGGTTGGAAGAAACCTTTAAGATCATCTAGTTCCAACCCCCTGCTATAGGCAGGGATAGCTCCCTCTAGACCAGGTTGCTCAAAGCCCCTGCACAGAAATAGAAGTTAGTCCTGAAGTCTGTGTATCCTATTTCTACAGAATGATGCTGAATAAATAAAAAGCAAGACTGCATGGCAAAGGGAAAATTCAGCTTACAGCTCACACTGATAGGCGCAAGAGCAGCACATGTACTTCTTGTGTCACATAACAGAAAACTGCAGAATACTTGTCTGAACTTCGACTTAGAACATGTATAGCCATATACCATCAAAATAATAAACATGACCAACAAAAGTATTTGAAAGTGCAACCAAACTAGTACACTCAGTGTTTTATTTCTTTGGTGAACATTTACATAAGACTGATTTTGGTCACAGCGATCTAGCCTTAGATGATTGAGAAATATCCTGGAAAATGGCATTTACACACAATTCCTATGCAGAGGAATTTTTTATTTGAGGCAGTAGGGCTTGCATAGTCATCTCTGACCTTTTGCCTTTGTCCTGAGTGGCTGTCATTTGAACTGAGTGCTTCTTTTGTTCACCACAGTAGCCCTTTCCATGGAACAGGAGGGCAGAAAATGATCCTTTTAATCCAATTTAAAACTGAGCTTCAGTGACTGTTTGAACCACTAACCTTTTTTTGGCACTGACAAGTGTTACTCATCAAATTTGGCTATACACATTACCCACTAAAGGTCTATCTGCAGACTTTTCCAGTTCTTCTGTCATTTCTTTCAGCTAAGTTTTATTCCCCTGTGAAGAGGAAATCTTTGTGATTAGACAGCATAGAAACATAGAACCTTAATAATCTTTGGCATAGTCTACACATACTAGGAAATGCTTGCCTGGTGATTTTGCAAGCTTGTTCACACAGAGTGCTGCAGAGAGTTTGTACGAGCACACAGAAAATAGAACATAATTTTAAATTACTGGTTTATGGCTCAAGCAGTTGCTTATTTCTAATTTCCTATGAGTTTTTGAGATGATGGCAGAGAAATGTTAGCAGATTTTTTAAGAAATAAATAATAGCTTCAATGAAAAATAAAATAGACAATTTCAGAGGAAAGCATGAGCTCAGTGTGAAGAACGTCACTACTAGGACTCATTTTGAAAGCTGTTGCCTACAGTAAAATGACGACCATTTAAAACATTGTGCTGAGGCCTCGTTCCAGCACTGGCTCAGAGGAAAGTATATTACCTACTGAAGTATGACCACCATGTTGTTCAGCTTCCTGTTTAAAGGTAGGATTTTCTCTTTGCACTACAGAAGAAGGAGAAAGAAGGCTTCCAATAAAAAAGATGTCTACACAGATGTCTACATGTCAGCTAAATTGCCATTGGTAGCCTGTGTTTAAAAGGTTTAAGGAGTAAACTCCTTTGAGGAAAATATAATGAATTTTGAAGTTATATAATATGTATGAAATTACGGTGGGATTGGAATTAATCTTGGCCCCACAGAATCAAGAGATGTCAATGTCATTTTGGAAAGATGGAAGAGAAGAAATGGGAAAGGGAAGGGAAGGGAAGGGAAGGGAAGGGAAGGGAAGG
>JAPSGF010000043.1:3951434-3995238 GCA_035772895.1 Perdix hodgsoniae
TGGAAGGGAAGGGAAGGGAAGGGAAGGGAAGGGAAGGGAAGGGAAGGGAAGGGAAGGGAAGGAAGAGAAGGGAGGAGGTATAGATGCAATTGAGAGGTTTTGAATGTCTGGACTGTTTGGCTTTGGAACCACACAGAGAAAAGGGTGTCAGAAGTAGTTGCCATCTCCTTCATTCCATTTCAGCCTCTGCTGTCTGCATCTCAGATCTACTGAAAACAATTGAAAAGACTAAGACATTTGAGACCTTGAAGTAATTTATTGCTTTAAGCATCTACCTAACTAGTTTAAAAAATGTTTTCTAATGATTTTTAAGTTGTTTTCAGTCTTTTATTTAGATTTTATTGGTAATCATATCAGCAGTATTTGTGGTTATGATGATGCTGATACTTGAATCCACTATGTTCTGATACTGAACTGCTATCACAGGAGACAAAAAATAAATAGATACAATTGCTTTTTTTTGGTGATGGCTATTAATCCAAACTATGTGTTCAAAAATTACATCACAGATACGTGAATGTTAGCTCTTGAGCACAGGGTATCGTGGAGATGTTGGATTCTCAGAAAATCCCTGTCCAAGGATTACAGATTCAGGTAATATGCTATTTAGTGCTTAGGAAATAGCTATATAGAAAACAAAGTGTAAACTTTCTGAAAATAAGAATTTTTTAATAAAGGTGGTATAATTAGTTATTAATCTTCCAGTTTCAAAACTGGAAAATGTAAATGGCTAAATCCTCATATGTTTATAGGTGGTTAAGCTATGGACTCCTACTCTTTCCTCTCACCTCTTTTTTTTTTTTTCTTTTACTGCATGACCACCCACCAGAAAGATAATCTTGCAATGGAGCAATTCAGGATAAAACTGTCCCTATTTAATACACCATTAAACAGTGCTTAAGCTGTTGGGGGAACTTGTCCAGGACATGCTGCATGTGTTCAGAGAGCAGTAGGAAATAATAGGTGACACTCTCAGAGGGTTTCAAATAGACATCAAGAGACAGAAATTTTTGCAGTATTGTCATACTCACTGCGGGGGCAGGGGATGGATGCAATCTGATGTGATTCAATGTCAGATTTATACATCCACATATAAATGTTTCTTTTTCAACTGATCTTAGTACAGATCCTATTCATTTGTCTAAACACAGGCTACTTTTACTATCTGAGATATTTTTCACACAGAGGGTGGTGACACACTAGAACAGGTTATCCAAGGAGGTTGTGGATGCCCCATCCCTGAGGGCATTCAAGGCCAGACTGGATGTGGCTCTGGGCAGCCTGGTCTGGTGGCTGGTGACACTGCACATAGCAGGGGGTTGAAACTAGATGATCATTGCGGTCCTTTTCAACCCAGGACATTCTATGATTCTGTGATTCTATGATACTGTGTGACTTTTTGCCTGGCCACAGACTGTCCTCTGAAAGTGCAGAACATCTTATGGGACTTGTGTCATATCTGAGAACTTCTGATACACTCTCTGGCATCTCAAATGACAACAGATACTTTGTGTTTAAACAAATGAATTGAGTTTCTGGGTTGCTCTCTAGAAACCATTGTCTGCATCAACTAAAATCATGGATTAGACACTTACAATGCATGTAGACATTTGCTTATTTTATTTTTCAGCAGAGTAATACCTCTCATATGAAAAATGTCAGGAAGACAGGAGTCTGTAATAAAGCCTATTATATTTGAATGTTATCTGGGGAAAATAACAGAGAGGAAGACTTATACTGGAGCAAACCCACAGAAGGATAAATCTATTTTGACCTATTTCTGGTGTAACTGAGTCCTGGGAATTGCCTGTTCTGCACTTTACCTGACCTGGACTGAATAACAGTAGCACATTCTCTGCTCTGTGTTGTTTGTTTGTTTATATTATTAAGTAGTTTCAGAAGGCATTATTCATGCAGATTATCTCCTACAATGTGAGAGGAAATGCAAAGTGAATGTGATATCTCAAATCCCTGCCTAAACTGCATATTATAATTTTTCCAATAAAACTGAGTAAGATGAATATGGTAGGATTAATTTCAATTATCTTTTGAAATATACAGTGTAGGCCCCTACTACCTGGCTTATCACCTCAGATTCCCTTCAGAGAAAAGAGAAAAAGTCATTCTTGGGGTAAAATTCACCCCATCCTATTATTGATGTCTACAATTATTTGTAGTCTAGAATTATTCTGATACCTGACATCTTTATGTCTATAACAAAAAAATATAGCACAGCTCAGAAAGCAGATATCTGTATTTCAGATGGCTGAAATTCACTGAAATGAAATAATCCTCAGCAGTTTGCCTCTTCAGGAGGTGCTTCCACTTTTGGAGGAATGGTGAAGATGATACTATTTTTTTCTTCACAAGATTTAATAGTGTGTAGCAAACAGATCTTGTTTGTTCCAAATGACCATTGAGAGTGGTTATCAATAGTTCTATGCCCAGGTGGAGGCTGGTAACAAGTGGCGTCCCCCAGGGGTCTGTCTTGGGACTTGTCTGTCTTTAACATCTTTATCAATTACATAGATGACGGAATTGAGTGCACCCTCAGCAAGTTTGCTGGCGACACCAAGCTGAGTGGTGCAGTTGACATGGTAGAAGGAAGGGATGCCATTCAGAGGGACCTCAACAGGCTTGAAAGGTGGGCCTGGGTGAACCTAATGAGGTTCAACACAGCAAAGTGCAAGGTTTTGCACCTGGGCTAGAGGAATCCCAGGCATCCATACGGACTGGAAGGAGCGGTCCTTGAGAGCAGCCCTTCAGAGAAAGACCTGAGGGTCCTGATGGATGAAAAGCTTAACATGAGCCAGCAGTGTGCTCTTGCAGCTCGGAAGGCAAATGGTATGCTCGGCTCCAGCAGAAGAGAGCTGGCCAGCAGGGACAGGGAGGTGATTGTCCCTCTCTACTCTGCTCTTGTGAGGCCCCATCTGGAGTACTGTGTCCAGGTCTGGGGCCCCCAGTACAAGAAAGACAGAGAGCTGTTTGAGAGGGTCCAGAGGAGGGCCACAAAGATGATCAGGGGACTGGAGCACCTCCCCTTTGAAGACAGGCAGAGGGAGATGGACTTGTTCAGCCTGGAGAAAAGAAGGCTGCAGGGTGATGTAATTGCAGACTTCCAGTACCTAGAGGGAGCCTACAAACAGGAGGGGAATCAACTCTATGAAAGGGTAGATAACTGCAGGACAAGGGGTTTTAATTTGAGGGAGGGGAGATTTAGGGGGAAGTTCTTTACAGAGAGAGTGGTGAGGTGCTGGAACAGGCTGCCCAGAGAAGCTGTAGATGCCCCATCCCCAGAGGTGTTTAAGGCCAGATTGGATGGGGCCCTGGGTAGCCTGATCTAGTATTAAATGTGGAGGATGGTGGCTCTGCATTTGGCAGGGGGTTGGAGATTCACAATCCTTGAGGTCCCTTCCAACCCTGGCCATTCTGTGAATGCAGACACCTTCAGGGATTATTCAGGCTACTAATAACTTGTAACTTGCTATTGAGAGTGAACCATATTTTTGTCTTGATTGGGATGGTAAGAAGGAGAGTCACTATATCAAAAGTAACATTGGAGAATAATGACTGGAACAAAGGTGCCCCTGTGGTGCCACGTGGAGAGGAAAACTCAACCATCCATTGCAGTAAAATGCAAAACTGAGTGGGTTACTTGGACAGTGCTCCAGAAACACTTACAGAAATGGGTTTGTGTCTGCTTGCTCTATCCAATATTGGCTCTGCTTGTATGATATCTGACTCATTTTTCTACATAAAAAAAAAAAAAATGTACCCTATGCTATTTCTGTTTTATTCTAATGGAGACATAAATCTTTGCCCCAGTGCAACATATTAAAGTGAAGTTTGAGTGACTAAAATTGCTGGGACAGAATGTTCTACATTTCCATAAAGCATTCATTCAACTCTGAATGAGCAAAATATTTTCTAACAGATGCGACACACAATTTCATTTTCAATATTTATATATTATGTTCTTTTGACAAGCAACAGACAGTGTATAGAAAGCTATGCCATTATGTTGTAAAATAAGTTGCCAACTATGTATTTAAAGAGACAAAAAATGTCTTAATTAGAAGATATTTTCTGTTTTGTAAGAATTTTTATAAGATGTACTGCAGCCGTTCTTGTAAAACAAGTGTAGCAGGTTGATGACTGGGTCAGTACTACACTCGTAACCTTTTTTCATTTTGAGGGTAACATTTTTGTTGAAAAGATGATGGCAAAGGATAATGGGTAATGGGTAATGTTTTTACTGTTTTACAATGAGTTCTGTAGATACGTTCAAGTTTTTCTAATTGACATGCCTGCAAACTTCATAGAAGTTATCTATTTCTTACATATTATAAACCATAATAACAGCCCTGTTGATCAATAAATGATTTCAGGCATAGTCTCATTCATTTTAAATGCTGATAAAATGGACACATGTGAAACGTTTGCTTCCATATCTATAACTACCTGGAGCATAAAGCAGCAGTTCTTTTGAAGATTCATAAGGATGTAAAATCCAATTCAGCTCCCCATTGCCATGTTTTAATTTCAAAGTCTAATAGCAAGCTTAGCTTTTCTCTGGGGCATGTAGGCAAAAGAGGAGATCTGGGGAAGAAGAAAATACAACGTTGAAACAATTTATGTAGAAGCATGGCAGTTTAATATATGTACCTAGGATGTAAATAGCTGTTTGATGTCTGGATTGCATTCGAAGTCTGATTCCTTTTCACGATACAAAGAACTTTCCACAGTGCTTTAGTTAACCTATGTTCAAGATCTCTGCTTTATTAAATAGCATATGGTTTTTTGAAATCTGCATTTTTGTTCTTGTCTCTTAACATTCCTTGCATGTCTTCCTCAGATATATAACAATATATACATATATACATATTCTTTGACCAAAATCTGTTTTTTGGTGACAGTAAGGTTCAATTTCTAGACTCTAGTGCTCTTTGGAGCTACAACAGGGGTTGCCTATATTCTTCTTGTCAGCAAAATTATAATAAACATGAAAATGTAAGAGTGGCAAAATCTCCTATATGATGTGCAGAAAAGCACTTTAAGAGAGAGGAATCTCAGAAAAGGAAAGAATAATGAGAAAAGGATTTACACACAGAAAGACTGAAATGGAGGTAATAGAGGGAAATTTAGAAAACTACTATAGGTCCCAGGTATTTTGGAGAAGGAAAAAAAATATGTTAAAACAGAATTACTGAAGTGTCTCCAATAACAGTAGGCTATATAACTCTAAAAAGATAAAGCAAAACCATGAGCTAAACTTGAAAAGTAGTAGATGTGAAAAAGAAATGGGAGAGACTCAGAAGTCATAATACTAGTCTAAGTTGCCTATCCATAGGGAATAGTCCACATGGTGCCCATTCATCAACCCTCCTGCAGTTCATAGCCTGTTGGGCGGTTATTATTTGTGTGGATCAGGCTATGGAATGAACTGCTCAGAGTTATCGTCACAGAGTTAACTAGATCAATCTATTCCTGTGACAGGGGGCAGTAGTCCCCTGTCCCCCCACCTCACTCTCCCCAGCCCTACAAAATGAGAAGGAAGGGAGGAAAAAAAGACAGCGACAACAATCTATGGAGGAAAACTTATTTTACTGACTATGATATTGGAATGCAAAATAACACAAAATAATACAATCTAATTGAAATTGAGACTAATAAACCAAATAAGATAGGAGAGAGAGAGAGTTCCTGAGACCGAGTCAAACCTGAAAAGCTTGGAACGGCTAGGAAAGCACCTCCAGCACCCACTGCCAGGCAGTAAGAGACCACCCGACCCGGAAGGGTCAGATTCCATGACTTCTGTCATGTACAGGGATAGGTACATGGAATTAGAGCATTAAGACTTTAGTTCCAGTACACTACATGATGTGTTGATGTGGAATACTGAAAACCAAAAAATGTAAAACCATGACAGTTATGAAATATATTCAGGTGGTTCTGAAATATCATTACATCCTTTCAAGATGGCCAGGGATGGGAGAAGAACATTTTGACAAAGATATGGTACATGAGATACAAAAAGATTAGAAAGGGATATTAAAAGGAAAGGCCATGGGAGCACTGGCTAGTACCAGCTCCATTCAGTCTGGTTTGCAAAAATGTAAAAAAATGTTGGATACTTTTCTTTAATGGACTCCCATTTTAAGAAGGAATTGAAGGAATAATCCATTCTTTTGAAAAAACAACAACAAAAAAAAAACCCAAACAAAAACAAACAAACAAACAAACAAAAACAAAAAGCAGAGAACCAAAAGCATCAACATGTTTGACTATCATTTCTTTGTCACTTCTCAACTAATTATATCAGTGGGTGTTCAGCACTTGGGAGATTCAAAGAATCTGCATTAGGACAGCCAGCAGCAAACTACATCCATATGTAGAATTGATTGGGATTATCTAAGGAGTAGGTACAACATCCAGAGGAAGGTATGGTTAAAAATAATGTTGCACGTGGATGGAAATACTCATTGGTGTCACAGACAGAACATCAGTTGGGTTGATTTAGGGCTGAAGAACTTGTTTGATCTTGTTTCCACTCTGGTAAATGCATAACTGGTATATTAAAAAATAGATGTGAAAACTAACCAGCAGATAAGCAAACACACTATTTTGTAATAAATTAGCCTGAAGAAAAAATGCAACAGAAAATTGCTTCTCTGAAATGGATGCTTGTTACATGATTTAGTTCTCTACCTGAAAGTTCTTAAATACTCCAGCAAGTTTATGAGTTTGCTTTTACCTCACCCTTGAGGAATGAAACACGGCAACTGCTCAAGCATCTGTATGTAGGACATAACATGCATTCAAAGAACAAGCCTACCAAAGGAACATGGGTGTCAAACCCCCATACACTCCTTGTTTACAGGGCCAGTCACACACTCGGTGGAGCTAGACTGCACTAGTCTGCACAGTTAGAAGAGTGATATTTTTCTGGTACAGAGTCATATTACCTAGAAGCTATAAAGCAAATATCTGCAAGCTAAATTTATCTCAAAATATTCTTGGTACTTGATATACTTGGCAGGTATTTGATTTTACTAGTGCTCACATTCACCACACACAAATACTGTTGCTTTTCCATGTTATATTGGTGGAATACCATAATTAATATGGATTTTTTTTCCCCTGCAGTATGACTTAGGAATTATATGGCCAATAAATCTCTTTTGGTCTAAATCATGTCAAATTATGACATAATTCTTAACCTACTTAAAACTTTACTACTGTGTCTATAATGTTCATCAATAAAATGCTTTGAGTGGGACTAGTGATCAAGTTGTGATCAAGTCTCTGCACTAAGTGCTATTTCAAAATTTACATTTCCCCGTAGTATATTGTGTGCTAATATTTGATAATATATATCAATATTTTAACTTTTTTTTTTAAATTAGAGGATTTAAATGAGTCTTGTAAGCAAATCTTATCTCTTTCCTTGTTTTTTCCTAACTTTTTTGTTCTTTGGCAGGAGGAAAGTATACTGTATTGACAATAAAAGTATTTTACAGTATGCAGGAGTGATTTCATGCTAAGTAGGCTTTATTCTTTTACATTATGTTTTGGAAACTAAAGAAAACACATCAGTGATTTTATGTCATTCTCTGCAAGACAAGAAAGAAATGCACAGTTAACACTGCCAGCAGCCTTAAAAGCTTCTCTCCCAATGAGAAAAAGTATGTAATAAAACCCACCACTCAATTTCTTACAATCTAAAGCATTTTTGGTTTTCATGTTTGCTCACATAATTTTAATAAATAAAATATTTCTGAAATTGTTACCATGACTAACTCCAGCATGTGGTATTTTGACACAACTGCACTTCTCATGCTTCAAGCAGTACTCAAAAGGGAAAGCCCAGATTTTTTGCAGTATAGGATTTTATTTACTTTATCGTGCCTCCTCCAATATTCAGTATATTCCTGTTATGTGTGGATAGGACAGTGAAGCCTTGATTAGAATTTCTATCTTGTTCAGTTAACTGAACTTCTGCTGGGTGAGGTTTTCAGAATGTTTAATGAAGACTTGAGATATGAAATAATCATTGCATAACAAAAAAACTGCAACTTAATAAAAAGAAAATAACAGAAATAACAAATGCTTCAGCAGAAATATTTTTGTTCAGTGTTGTCATCCATAAATATAATGCTTGAAATGAATACTGGAATTCAAGGTGGCTCATTATACAGCTGTCCCCTTGTAAGAATATTGGGAAAATAGAAGGTTCCCTTTTATACCTAACTGTAAACAGTTTGTCAATTACAAATGTTTCACTGAAACACAGTGGTGTATTCCATCCATACAAGGAGAACAGTGCTCTGAAAATGAAGATATTATCTTCTGAAAAGGAAAGAAATTACCAATATTGTCAGTAAAAACACTGCTGACGCTGCAGCAGGACGCAGAAAACAAGTTCTAACAATCAAAGTTTTACTAGCACCAAGGCTCTAGCAAAAAAGGAGGAGATGATTACAGCTGCAGAAAATCAGAGAATCATAGAATCTGGGAGCTGGAAGAGACTTTTAGAAAATCATCTAGGCCAAATCCCCTGGAATGAGTAGGGAAATGATCAAGAAGGTTTCAACATCGGGTTTCCTGTATGAGACAGAAAGTCTGGGGGACACTGACAAAGCCATAGCCATAGTTGTGTGATTTATGGCTGTTCTAAGGATATTTCATAGCACCTGGGTGTCGGTAGGCCTCTTCTAGAGAAGAGGTGTTCAGGGAAGACTGAACATTATATAAGAAACCTGGGTAAGTCACATTATTACAAAGAAAATATTTGTTGAAGATTGTGCAGAATTGTGCATCCCTTCAACTACTCAAGTTTCCCGCTTTTCATATTTGAAGAATACCCTCCAAAAACATGTAACACCACTATCACTTTCTTACGTGTCAAGGCTATTTCTAACCAAAGGAGAAAAAGAGCTCTGCTTATTCTTAAACACTTAAGGTTTGTATGCAGGAGCTTTATTACACATTCCTCTGTATTTCAGAAGCCAAATACATTCCTTTATCATTTCAACCAGCTAAGCTTTCAGCTGAACTGGAGAAATCGCTGAAAAATTTATGAACAATATGATCTCATTTACAAATGCTGCAATAAAATCTCCTATAAGTAGATTACATATTCCTATTTTCATACCTAACTATAAGGAAAAATAAAGAAAAGGAGAAAAAAGCACCCACCGAAGTCTGTACAAAGAAAGACATTTGGAGGGTTTCTTGGAGAAATAAAAATAAATATGTCTTTTAGCCCAAAAGAGACCACTTCTATGTTTTATTTAAAAAAATATATAATTAGAAATAACTTGGCAATGAACTTAGAAACACTTAAATATTAATTAAAATGTTAACTATATGTCAGAAGAAAACAATTTTTCATGATTACTTCAACTGTTTTGCTCCACTAAAGCAGTTTAGTGAGGTCAACACAAATTTGGTAAATCAGACCAGAGCTGTCCTTCATTGGTGCAATGAGTTCAGGCTAAAACATTCATCTCTAAGCATATGCCATTGCTGCTCCATGTTGTGCAGCCAGCCTGCGCTGCTGGATCACTCTCAAAAGCTGCTGCTGGCAGCAAGAAATCCAGAAGGGCTCACGTAGAACTGGCTTTGCTTTACAGTAGCCAGTATGAGACCTGACTTTGAAGGAAGGTGGAACAGCACTAGGCAAAGTGGCTGATGCATAGACTAGCTGCTAGCCCTAGGAGTCTCCTGACTGGACAAGAAATGTGCCCCTTTGTGTGTTGTATGCTTAGACAGTGGTTTGGAGGTTGCTCCACTGTGTTGCTATTTTTCAGATTAGTCCATCACAGAGTACTGTGCCTAGATGGGTTTGGTTACAAAGAAGTGACATGGAGTATTGTGCCCAAACTCAACACTGGTTGAATGCTTGAGATTATAGTGGGAACAACTATAGACATCCAGTTCAAGTTTGAAGGACGGGTGAGATTTAAATGATCAATGAAGTTAGGGAGAAATAGTAACCAAACCTGGGTATCTGCATATGCAATGCATGAGAGCATGTCTAAAATATCACCTTAACAGTGATTAGTAACAAATCTTCTTCCCAAGCACAGTGGAAGCTTCACAAGGAATTAATAACCTAAACAAAGCCTTTTACTCAGTCTATGAAAGGAACAGCTGGAAAGAATTATAAAAATGATCAAGCAAACAGCTTAGAAAAATTGCAGTTTGTAATTTTACAGTAGCTACACTTTGCACTGCTTTGTCAGGCTGGTTATTTGAATAGCTGCAGTCATTTGTTTGAACAAAACTATGAATATTGATCAAATATGCAGAGAAGAATAAAGATATGCAAATAAAAACTTCAATTTTATTGTCTTCCTCTTTGAAATCAGAGCTTTCCTCATCATCTGCAAATAGCACTTTTTGCTGGAGAAAAGGCATGAGAAATATGAAGTATGGCAACAACCAGACTCTAAACTGCATATAATGAACAAACTAATTTCTCTTCACATAATAGTGATTGCCACTCCTTATTTCCTTCCAATATTTTTTCCTGAAATCTCTTCTTAAAATTTCAGTATGAAACAGTAAGCTGACACCATAATTTTAAACATGCTGTGTAAGTCTCATCACTGTATTTCATGAAGAGCACTTTGTTCCTACAGAAAATAAAGTCATTTAAGGTATGTCTCCCAGAAGGCTGTATTTTTGAATGATACAAGGACTGTTCTGAAAGTAATGCCTCCTATTTCATCATGCCAGCCCATGGTGACAGAGGCGGATGCTGGTGGTACGACAGTAGAGGCTGAACCTTCCCAATGATATTCTATTGCATTTAATTGCCACACAAGAGATGGCAGCAGACGAGCAGTCTGACAAAATGACATCTGACATGGAAATGCAGACGAAGCAAAGGTGGGTAACTGAATTCTTCTATGCAGAAAAAATGACACCCTTTGACATTCATCAGTGCTTGCTGAACATTTGTGCAGGCCGAACAGTGAATGTGAGCACAGTGAGATGGTGGGTGGTGCATTTCAGCAGTGACAACAGTAACTGTGAATTGTTTCAGCCATCGGTGTTAAAGTACAGTGGCTTCTAGTTGTCTGTAAATAACTTTGTCCTCAGACCTTAGAGGATGGTTTATTTTTCCTAAAGCACAGCACAAACGTGATGTAATTGAATAGACATTGCAATCCACCAGAAATACTATTGGATCTTCACTATGCAAAAATGAAGACCACTACATTTTCCTGTTTCTTTTCTGCATAAATTGAGCTGATTTTTAATTTTCAGAAGAAAAGCTGATTAGAGCAAAGGGAATTATATTGCTATTTTCAGTAGAACGAAGAACAATAGCTTAGAGGAGTAACCACTATCTGTAGCTTTTTAGGGAGCTAACTTTCTTACATAATCAGACAGGTGGACTTTTCAATGGGTAGCTTATAGCTGTGTAAGTACAACTTTAAACATAACAAAGAAACTGAAAGCAATCTCTTTCTTAAATATAATTAAACTGCTAAACACTTCTCATGTGGATACATCATTTTCAAAGGGGCATGTTACTTTCACTTTGTGAAATTATTAATTATACTTCATGCTAATATCAACTAATATCATCATGCTTACCCAGTTCTTTTCTCATTCTCTTCATTAAATAATTTAGTTTTACAATTTTAAGTGGCATTTGAGTATGTACTTAATGAGAAGCTTTTGTGCCTCTGAGGGCATACTGCCCAGAAATGTTCTGAGTAAATAATCAGGGATGTAATGGAGATTCAGGCTTTAATCTGAGCAGTGTTCTGTTGCTTGTTGTGGTGTATGTATCCTGCTTTATACTATGCTCTCATTCATCACATATGAACAACTTCACAGCTGTTACTTCCTTTCAGCTGAAGCAAATCACATTTGTGGTAGCCAAGGACAAAATTGGCAAAATAAAAATGAAAAGTTATATTTAAAGATAGCATTATTTTGCTAAAAAATATGTCTACACATAATTAGTTGTCTATGTATTTATTTATTTATTATTATTATTATTGTATTTTCAGAAGCAGATTTCTTTCAGAAATGTATTTCCCTCTAAGTACTCCAAACTGGCTATTTGTTATTATGCTTTGTTAGCCTGAAATGTTATGCATATGAATTTGTGTAGAAGAAATTTTATTTCAATATCGTTTTGTTTTCTCAGATATTTTTGAGTTATTCACTTCTTTTGATGTTTTTTTTTTTTTTTAAACCGTTTTTCTTTTTTTTTTTATATGGAATTGTAAGTTTATCTTGAATAAAAAAGAAATAAAGCCCCAAAACCTATTATAAATGAAGTATGTATTTTTTGCAAATTGAAGCATTGAATACTACAAGTGATTGCTTTTTAGTAACTCATTGTAAGGATAATTTATATTTGTGTAGTAGTCTCCATCAGAGTATCTAAAGCCAATTTACAAATATCAGTTAATTAAACCTCTGAGACAAACATGCTCCTAAAACATGAAACATTAGAGAATGCCTCAATATTGTATAAGATCAGACAATGAAAATGTTATGGACTTAAATGTAGAACAAAACAGGGAAAATACTATTTTAAGAGCTTTGTAAAATTTAAATGTCAAAGTTAACATTTCTGATTTTCTTCCTTTAATGTCCATAGAGTCTTATTTTCTTTACTTATGTATTTGTATATTGCAAACATGGTAGTAACTTAAGCCCATGTGATCCACCTATTTATACATCTGTGAATGACGGTATCAACACAGCCAATCAGCAAACCGTCAAAGAGTAATGTACAAAAGCCTTTGCTTCAGACTTGTCCGGAGACAGTGCTGATGCTATGTTTAGCCCTCATGCTTGTGTAATTTTTCAATAGATACTTCCTCCCAGCTCTTTTACTAGTCTTAAAGATAACCACGGATTAAATCTTTTTTCTGAGCCTTTCTTATGGTAGGTCCTTATGTCTCACTGCCTAACATGCTGCAGGACCTTTAGATGGCTAAGAGCAGGATATAAAATTTTGTAATGTGAGATTTAAGAACATTACCTTGTTTAGTCCTGGAGAGCATGACCCTGTGATGAACATGTAGTTCAGTTCTTGAAGACATTTTTTCTTATCCTAGCTTAGAGCCACCAACTCAGAACCTCTTCTCTGGAAGCTATGTGCACTCGTTCACACACGTCTGTCTGCAGAAACCTGAGCACTCTGATGTGAAAATATTGGGCTGCTACAATACATGCTCACCTATATACTTTATTTTTCCATCTTCAAGCATAAAGCTCAGAGAAATAACCTTTTCTTAAAAGATCTTAAAACACCTGAATCTACTGAGTATGACTTATTACGGAAACAATCTAATATTTATTTGACATTATTCTTTTTTCTCTTATTACAGAGGGTAGAAATGGTAGAGCTGTACAAACAGGAAGACATTAGCCTGTGTCTGAGGATGAATTTGAAAATAATTACTTCTACCATAAATCTTGCAGTCCATATGGATAACATACAATACTGGCACCGATATCTACAGGTCCATCTGTACAGAGCCTCATTTTACTGCATAAGGTAAAACTTTCGAAATCCAGCCATCTGTTTTTCGTGCTGTTTTCTCCTCCAAACCTCTGAGCAAGGATGGGCAGTAAAGATAAAATATAAATAATTCTTCTGTATCAAGAGATTTAATTAGAAAAAAACAATACGAGTGGATTCAAAGCCATATTTGAATATTTCATGTTGTTATTACTATCCCTAAAGCTATTTAAAATAACAAATATGGCTTTTGACTGTTGTAATGGCATCTGCTATGTATCATGCAGTCATAAGCATATAATTTTTCTTCAGAAGCTATGCTTCTCCACCAACACCAACAGAGTGACAGCAATACAGAATCAGGATCCTTTTATATATGTATATATATATATATATATAAAATTATATATCTATAATATGATATATATTATTTATGGATTTACTTTCCATGATAATAATGAGGGGAAGATTTATTTTTACTCTCTCAGTGATTTCCTTGTGACTTCTGGAGTACAAAAAGATGCTGTTAAATATTATTCCTCCCTTCTTTTTTGAGAAACACAAGATTGGTAATTTGGTAATATCTACTTTATGGCTTGAGATCTTCTGATTAGTCCCACACAATATTTATATGAGAAAGTCCATTCTGTGAGAGGGTTAATGGATCAGTAAGCAGTTCAGTGCTTTCTAGAAATTCAATATACTAACAATCTGAGGTGCTGAAAAATGCTGAAATGTACTTCTGCTTTGGGTGGTCTGGGATTGTCGTTCAAGGTTTTTACAATTCTATACAGGAAGAAGTGATAAAATGTAAGTGCAGAAAATCCTCGAGTAGTGATGTACCTTAATAATTCCTGCAAAATCTGCATACCCAATCATATAAACCAAGGCCAAATTGTTGGAACTATCTGTATCATTTGAAGAACATGAACTGAAAGCCATATTATGTTAAATCCAAGCATTCCATTCTGTCATTGTTCCTATGGAACCAGAGAATTTCATTATGGGATGTTAGAAGAGAAGCTGAGCTGTGCTGGGTTGCGCATCTCTCATGAAGAAAAACATTCACCACCTTTTTTTGAGAGTTGGTGCTAAAAGCATCTTCAACCTAGTAGTAACCAGGAAAGGCTCTTGACATGCAGCAAGATGGCTGGGAATTGTTCTGAAGCCCCAGCTGTCACCAGGGATTGTGTATGATAAACCTGAACAATTCTCTTTCATTGTTTGAAAGAAACCTTGCAATCAGCCCTTTCTGCTTATCCAGAGAAGACAAATAACTCCTAAAGTGTTTAGTAGCTCAGTGTTCTCTTCCACTCTTGAAGGGCGCCTTCTAAGTCTTCATTTCACAAAAGGTTCTCCATGAGATGAGTATTCTTCTAAGCTAATGTAAAATCTATGACTTTCAAAATCAAACTTAGACATCTGGAGTAAAACTGGTAACAAATGAATCCTCAAAGATTTGTAAGTCATACCAGAAAAGATTTTTGTGTAAATAGATGGGTATCCATGCCCTGTTTTTATTATTCCTAATTATAGTTTGCAATATTTTTGCTTAGGTATTTATAAATGTAGCATTTATTTTCCTTTGATTGTAGAAATGCTATTAAAAATAGTATTAGACATTCAACAAACTACTGAGGAACTAATTAACTCTTTTCAATTAGCCTTATCTGGCACCTCAGCTACCAGTACAATCAGATTATAAGCAGTCTCTTAAGCAAAAATAAATGTGTGAATGATATCAAGAAACTAAATTAAGTGTTTCATCTTGTAAGATGAACAGGCAAATCTCATTACATGTAAAAACTGTTATTAAGTTTTCTGTCTCTACATTCCTGAAGCATAAATAAATGAATACAGCAGAGCTGGAAAACCTATGTAAACATGTGGACTGAAAGCTGTCTGAGCTAGCAGCCAGGCCCAGAGGATTGTGATTAGTGGCATCTAGAATAGTGTACCCCAGCAGTCAGTACTTGGTCTGGTCATCTTCAGTATCTTAATTAGTACTTTGAATAGTGGGGCAGAGTTATGCACTCAGCAGTTTTGCAGAAGATACTAAACTGGAGAAGTGGCTAATTCACCAGAGTATCATGCTGTCATCCATAGGGACCTCAACAGGCTTCAGAAGAGGGTTGACAGGAACCTCATGAAGTTCAATAACAGGAAGTACAAAGTCCTACACATGGAGTGGAACAATTTTCCCCGGGGCCACTCAGATGGAAAGCAGCTTGGCAGAGGAACTAGCAGTATTTATGGACACCAAACTGAGCATGAAACAGAAACATGCCCTTGCTGTAAAAAAGGCTAATGGTATCTTGGACTGCATTAGGTAAGGTATTGCCAGCAGGTAAAGGAATATGATCCTTTCCCTCTGTTCAGCATTGGTGAGGTCATACCTGAGTACAGTATCTAGTTTTATGCTCCTCAATAAAAGTGAGTTACGGAGAACTCTTCCAAACTCAACTTCAACCGTTATGTGAACGTTGTACTGGGATTTATAGTACAAAGGCCAATGTGACATTCAACAAGTTATCAGTAAAAACACATGAACCTTATTTGTAAGGTCAAAGTTGCTGGCTTTAAATAGAAGCTATCACAAATTCAGAATCTACAACTATTTGTTTAATCGCTAGGCACTGAGGTGTAATTTCCATAAAGGGACTAACACATCTGTCCTCTCATCTGCTCTATCTGTGAGTCACAGGATATTCAAATTTATGAAATGAAGAAAATGTACTAATGTTCTGTAGTCAGATAAAAGGTTGGTGCTGAAGTTCTTTAAAACTGATCTGTAATACTAGGTTCATTTATAGATTATTTACGGAAATCATCTATAGGAAACTCATCAAAATTCTGTCGACTACAAAACTAAGTCAATGAAAATTGGTGAAATTTCCCTGAAGGACTGAGACAATTTAGAAATAAAGTTGCAATGAATACCATGAATGATAAATGAGAAGAAACACCTTGGCAAATACCTATGCGTAGTAGCATCCTGGAATCAAAGAGGAGGGAGCCAGAATTGGTGTAGTCTCTACTCCACACTCTTCTATGGAAATAACAGCACCTGTGGAATTGCTCTGTGTATGTTCAGGCTTTGTAGAGGTCTAGCTGGCACTAGGTGAAAGTATGCCCCCAGTATGTGAACAAAAAGCAATATGTGTGACAAGGGCTTCATTGGTCAGTGCTTAAGTCCCTGTCACAATCTCATTTTATTCAGTTGTAGAAATTCATAATGTAGAAAATGTAGAAATGACAATATTTACTCACATATTAATAATACAAATCAAATTATAAAAACACCTTTGCTTTCACTTCAATATTTTTTCACATGCTTAGCTTTAAATTTGTGCTTTAATATCCATCATAATGAGGCATTTCCCTAAAATCAAGGATGTAAATGATGGCCTTTCAAAGTGGGTATTCTCCTATCATTAGCCTGTTATTATTTGTGCTGTGATGGCATAAATTGGGGCACTTAGTAAATCTAAATGAATATTTCTGTAAAACAATCATAGGAAGGTGAAAAGCTGCTAGCTTTCTAAGGCAGATAAATCAAGTAAATTGACTGAGGATATACGAATGGGTATTTTCAAGTTTCCATTGAAGGAGACTTTGGTTCTCAAAACATCTAATCTCAGCCAAGATAAATATGACTTGTCTCAATCATAGTACTTTCTGTAACGGCACAGGATCTAACCATTTAACTCAATAAACATTTTTGCCTCAGTCTCTATACTCTTATGCTGGAGGGTAAGACTATGTAGAAGGACCTGGTTATTCTGGTGGACAACAGGTTGGCCATGAGCCAGCAGTGGGCCTTTGTGGCCAAGAAGACCAGTGGTATCCTGGGGTGCATTAAAAAGACCGTGGCCGGCAGGCTGAGGGAGGTGATCCTCCCACTCTACTCTGCCTTGCTAAAACCACATTTAGACACATTTAGGCCCATTTAAAATACCCTGTCCAGTTCTGGGCTACCCTCTTCAAAAAAGACAGAGATCTCCTAGAAGAAGCCCAGCAGAGGGCCACAAAGATTATAAAGGGCCTGGAGCATCTCCTGTAAGAAGAGTGAGTAACCTGGGTCTGTTCAGCCTGGGAAAAAGAAGACTGAGGGAAGATCTGATCAATTTTTATAAATAACTAAAGGGAGATGGGAGGCAAATGGATGAAGCTAGGATCTTCTCAGTAGTGAGTAACGGCAGGACAAGGAGCAGGGGCTTAAAACTTTATCACTGGAAGTTCCATACAAACATGTGGAAGAACTTGTTTACCATAAGGGTGACAGAGCACTGGAACAGGTTGCCCAGAGATGTGGAGACTCCTTCTATGGAGATATTCAAGATCTGTCTAGATGCCTACCTTTGAAACCTATTGCAGGGTACTTACTTTACTAGATACGTTGGGCTCGATGATTTCTTGAGATCCACCAACCACTGTGATTCTGTGATAAGATGAAATCTGTCCATCTAGAAGAGGAGAAGCTGCTTGGAGAAGGAAGCAACTGCTGCTAGGTGACAACAGACAGGTGGTCTGAGCTGGGAGCTGGTACATCTGTGAGCATGCATGTGTCCTGCCCATATGCTGACTGGACTCTAGGAGTTTGCTCTCTAACTTATTTGAAAGACAGAACAAAAATTGAATTGTAGAATTCCACATCTTCTTGTATAGGCATTTAAAAATATTCAGCACCCAATGATGAAAGTTGATTAATTTGTTTAAAGTATCTCTTATTAGACTAAGCCATGTTATAAAATTTGTAAATAAAAGGATTTACTGTTAAACTGGCTAAAGTTTCTTCTTGAATGAATAACATGAATAAAATATATAAAAAAAGATTCAGCTCTTATTAAATTGAGGTGGAATATGTGACACAAATCTATAATTTAAAACGTTGTCATGTCAAGATACTTCAAAATTGTTTTTCTAATCACTCAAAACTGAACTATTTGGTAGTCTGGCTCTGTACCATTGCACAATTGGTGAGCTCCTGTAAGCTACTGGAGCTGTGATGATCAGTAAAAATGAAAACAAAAGAAGAGGGATTTCATCAGTGCTTTGTTCTACTCAAAGAGTTTTCACGTGCTGTCATGGATGACACAACTATTCATCCATTTGAACTGATCACGACAATGTCTCTGTGCACTGACAATTGTTACAAATGAGATATAAAGGAACATTTAGTCATCAGATGGTAACTTCTCAATTTAGAATTATTTTCCAAATTAAATGGGACAGTAACTGTCAGGGATTAATACTGAAGAGGACTAAATCTATAACTGCCATTTGGTGTTAAAAATATCTTGCTACTGACATTTAGAGTATGTATGTCAACTAAATCTATAATTAGTTTTAGGTTTGAGGAATGATTATACATGGAAAGAGCCACACTATTAGGAAACATGCACACACAAAAAATGTGCATTGTAATACAGAATAAAATAAAGTGAGTACTATAATGGGAAATGTAACATAATACAAGGTGCATACACCATTTAGAGCTTTCTGTGGAGCTTTAAAACTGCAAAATTTGTAGGAGTAGACACTGCCTACCACAGTCTGAAGACAATACTCTCTCCTCAGACTTATCACTCACTATTCGGGCAGTATACTGATAAATGTAAGTTTGATTAATGCCCAGGGAAATACATCAATTTAGTTTGTGAGGTACATGTTGGATATTAGCATTTCTTGAGTGTATAATATCACTTCATTATTTTTAAATATGAATTTAATTATTAATTTATTTATTACACAATGTAGAATATTGAATTTCCCTTGAGGCGATCTTTATTCCTGTGACGTCTTGTTACAGACATGTTATCTGTTACATTTACGCTATGTATTGCTGAAGACTTTTACCTAGACACTGAACAAAGATACTGCTTAAGAATGGGTGTTCATTCCTTCTTTCTTCTCCAGTCGTTAATTCTGGGGTTGTTATTCATGCAGTAGAATTAGGAGAGTGGACTAAGAACAGATGTAAGTTAAACTAACAGGTTAGAAAAGGGAAAAAAAAGGTTAATTTAATGTCATCTGTTTTGTTGTACAGTTCTGTGAGTACTTCTTTTAGTTTAAGGAAGAGGGAGAAAAGGTTCCCGAGATTATTCGTTCCATAACCTTCTTGGGCACCGAGGTGAGGCTGATGGGTCTGTAGCTACCAGGATTATCTTTCTGACTCTTTTTGAAGATGGGCATCACATTTGCCAGTTTCCAATCCACCGGGACATCCCCAGTTAGCTAGGACTGCCGAAAAATGATGGACAATGTCTTGGCAATCACATCTGCCAACTCCCTCAGCACTCTAGGGTGCAATCCATCTGTTCCCATGGACTTGTAAGCATCCAGCTTTCGCAACAGGTCTAAAACTACCTCGTCATGGATCATGAAGGGCTTATTCTGTTCCCCATCCCTATCTACAAGCGCAGGGGGCTGTTTTCCCAGGGAGTAACAAGTCTTACTATTAAAGACTGAGGCAAAGAAGGCATTAAGTACCTCAGCCTTATTTCTATCATTGGTGACCAGGTTGCCCTCGGCATCCAACAAGGGATGGAGATTCTCCCTAGCCTTCCTTTTGCTATTAATGTTTTATAAAAGCATTTTCTGTTTTCCTTTACCTTAGTGGCCAAGCTCAGTTCTAACTGTGCTTTGGCTTTTCTAATTTTCTCCCTGCTCAGCTTCACTACATACCTGTAATCCTCATAAGTAGCTTGACCACTCTTCCAGAGACCATAAACTTTCCCTTTGTTCTTGAGTTCCAGCCAAAGGTGTCTGTTCAGCCAGCCTGGCCTCCTTGTAGTCGGCTTGTCTTCTGTGACATGGGGATGGTCAGGTCCTGCATCTTTAAAACAATTTCCTTAAAATATGCCCAGTCTTCCTGGGTTCCCATGCTCTTCAAAACTACCTCCCAAGGGACCCTCTCAACCATGGTCCTAAAGAGACTGAAGTCCGTCCTCTGGAAGTCCAAGGTGGCAGTTCTGCTGACTCCCCTCCGTGGTTCAACAAGGGTAGAGAAATCTAGCATCTCATGATCACTTTGCTCCAGATGGCCTCCAACCTTTACATCCCCCACCAGACCTTTTCTGTTAACAAACAGCAGATCCTGGATATTGCTTCCCCTTGTCGGCTCCCTCACTAGCTGTGTCAGGAAGTTATCTCCCACACACTTTAGGAACTTCCGTGACTGTTCCCTGTGAGCTGTATTATAGTTCCAGCAGACATCTGGGAAGTTGAAGTCCCCCACCAGAACAAGGGGGAGTGACCTAGAGACCTCACCCAATTGTTTATAAAGCATCTCGTCCACCTCTTCAGCCTGGGTGGGTGGCCTGTAGCAGACTCCCACAATAACGTCAGTCTTGTTGGCCTTTGCTTTTATTCTTATCCATATGCTCTCAACCCTATCATCAACATTATTAATTTCCACACATTCATAGTCTTTTTTAACATAGAGAGCTATGCCACTGCCTTTCCTACCCAGCCTGTATCTTTTGAAAAGCCGGTAGCCCTCCATCACTGCACTCCAGCTGTGGGAGTTGTTCCACCACATTTCTGTGAATTGAAGTCAAAATACTGTTCTTACTATTTAGGGCAATTCTCATGATGTGTGGGGAGAGAGCTTTTTTTCTACAATGAAACTGAAGTTTATTTTTAAAAGCAGGAATAAAGAATATGAGTCTATAAGGGGTCTCTTTGATCCTGAAATCTCAATGCCTTCTTACAGCAGAAAGTATCATCATATATATATAATCTTATCTGAAAAGGTATCATGTTCTACATCACCTCCGTGCTTCCCTTTATCAGAATCTTGATTTTTTAATAGAGAAAAATTTTTGAATTTTCAGCTCAGATTAATTAAAGTGATCAATGAACTTATATGACTGAGGAATCCGCTTTTTTTATTTTTTCTTAAAGTTTGGGTTAACTTGGATCTTACAAATCTCATTTCCTATCTACTTTGCCACCTTCAAGACATAGCTGTAATAAAGAAAGGTAATAAAATATTTCACAATAGCTTTAATTATTAATTCTAGTTGTCCAAAACCAGACTTTTCTTGATAAGCTGAACTAGCAGTCTAAAATGACTGAAAGTTTATTTCCTCTTATGTGAGATGGTGGAATATACAGGAAATCCAGTGAAAAAAAACAAGGATATAATTTATCTCCCCAACAGATGCACCTGCCAGTCGATCTGACAGAAGAACTGCTTCATTCTATGTTAGATTTGTATGCTTTTTGTGTCCAAGTAACAGATGAAGTGCTGATGCAAAGGTATCACAGACTCATCTTTTAATTTTGCTAATTTTCAAATCTCTGTGAATCACGTACTACAGAATATTCCCAAAAACAGTAACATTGAGTCCACATTGTTTTCTCTGGGGGTGGTGAGGGTATGGTCTGTTCTGTGCTACTTGCCCTTGGGACCAGCAAACAGCATATTAGCTTTAGTCAGATAAACTACCCAGAATTATTTCTGCAGCTTGTTTGGATAAAATATTCAAACTTCTCTAGTCTAAAGATTTACAAAAGCATACAATAACTTCAATTTGTCAAGGTGAATTAAAACTTCTGTAAACATTTGACAAGAAGAATATAGTTCTGATATTTTAAAAGAGCAAACTTTTGGGTATAATTTAAGGCTATAAAAATTTTATCATGTATAATTATATTAAAAACGTGTTACTCATCAGACCAATTTAGTTTTCAGGGGTAGTTGTAGATGTATCTTCATTTTTTTTTAATTCAATGGTCCTGTTTTTGTGTTTACATGTGTCTGTAATCTTATTGAAACATACCCCTCACTGTTGCCAAAACATCACCTACAGGTTAAGGAGACTATTATAATACCTCTTAGAACCAACAGGTTTGGTTACCTTCAAAATACTATGCTTTGAACTAGAAAAAATGCTAACTGTTGTGCAATGACCATCACTGTGAGATGAAATAGTTATCCTTTGTCTTTCATATTGATGCCAGTGGTATGATTAACAGTGGTAATAACAGCAAACTGACCCATGATACTACAGATTGGATTGAAATTTTGTGACAAAACGTAGACGTGTTTAGCCAACTGACCTCTAACTTGCACATCAGCACACTTCTTCATTTCTAAGGCAGATATTCTTCATTTCAAAGTGGTTCAAGTTGACAGTTAGCAAATTCAGAAATTCTCAAATAAACTGTTATAGCAAAGATTATAAATCACAGAATTGGCTAGTAAAACAAAATAACTTCCCAGCTATCACTGCTGGACTTCTCCATGTAAACATTCAATTTATCATTCTTTCAATTTTAGACACATGAAAGCAGAAATGTTTTCCATTTGATTAATGTGTAATAAGCACGAGCTAGATGGACATCCCATTGATTTTCTGACTGCAGGCTGCAGCTGCCTGAAGAAGTGTTACAAGAATGCTGGAACCAAACTTTTCTTGGTAATGACACTAGGAGATACAGTGCAGTAACCACAAGCAGCAGTTTGGAAGGGTCAGGATACTGGTTAACAAAAATGTCTTCTCTGGAAGAGCATTACAAATTTGAAAAATGTCACTGAGAGAGAGCAGAAGTCTAACTGGGAATATATAAAGGCATGCCTGAACTGATCTAGTGCTATCAGTGTTCCTCCTGCAACAGGAGAAGCAGATAAGCTTTTCCTTGATTATGGTTCAAAGTACATCCAACTAGCGTTACTAAGATTTTGCATAGAAACTGAATCCTGTAGTGCAACATACTAAACAGAATTTCAGTCCTACCAAATGCCCATCTACTCCTTTCCAACTTGGTGAATCCAATAGCATATTTTGAAATTTCAGGGTAAGTATTATATGGATAGTACTTGAGTGCTTCTGGCACATACTGGTTCTTGTTTTTTTTTTGGTCGTTGTTATTGTTTTTGTTGATATAACCATATTTAAAACTATCTTAACAAATACATTACCAAATACTTTATGTGTTTCAGAGAATTGGCTGGGTATTCATTTTCACCTAATTTTAGACTGACAAGAGTTATACTTCTGTATTTAAGAAGACAAAAATATATGTTAATTTTTCAAAAGTCAAGAGCAGATGTGAAGATATGTTGGTTTTCTTAAGATAGTTACCTAAGATAAGGTGTGTGAAAATGCTGATTTCTCTTCAGCAGTGAATTTCCAAAATGACTCAGACATCAAGGTTTTGAATGCCTAAACTACAACACAAGAGCACAGAGCTTGACAGTGATTGGTTAAAAATATTTTCATTTTACACAACAGAGAATTAGAGGAAAGCAAGTAAGCTTGAGGGTTACAATTTTAGTATCCTAAATTCAAACCTTCATAACTTCAACATTAAGTATTTCTGATGTCAGTGCATTACTTTTAAACACATCAAAAAGATGTTTTAAATTATTACTGTGTTTGGAAGCACAGACACATCAAATGATTTCCCTTTCTTTGATCCTAGATTTTTTTTTAACCTATGATGTAATTAACAGGAATTCTAAAGAAAAATTAGAAGGGAAAAAATTCATTGCTTAAACTGGCATTATGATACATAGCATATATTATATTATTACAGCAGCAATGGAGAAGAGTAAGGATGACAACTTTGTTTTTCGATAAAGCATCTTGCATATTTCTTTGGTTGAGTCCAAGTTAAAATTTCCCTTGATCAATTATTAAACAGATTTCATGAAGGAAAGAATTCCTTATATCTTCTCATTCATCTGTAATGTAAGTAACGTTGATTTTCATCATAGTCATTTTGGGAGTTGGTCATAGGCATGCCAATATATTTAGATTTTGATTGATGTCAAAATAAGCAGTTCAGTCCTAAGATTTCCATTGTTGTCATACCCATCAGACCCCTGAAGTACAACAGATGACATTATATCCAGGTTGAAGTATGCATCATGGAGGCATCACTGCATTATATGAAAAACACCGAACATTTGATTTTCAGGACAAGAAACTGGTAAGTTTTTTGAAACTTGTCAGAACTGCAAAAAATGAGGGTCGCCCAACCATGTATGCTGTGTTTTAAAAAATCAATTGACTGTGCTGGAATCAGTCACTCTTTAAATCACTGACTTGCATCTTCATCCTCAAGTGATGCACATCTATAACCCAGCAAGTCAATCTTGCTATTGCTAGTCTAGCTATTTTCACTTACAAGAGAAAAATAAGTTTAAATATTTTCTGCCGATTCTTGTGGAGTTAAAGTTAATTTTGCTAAAATTATGAGAGCATGACCGAGTCTGAAATTAGTTTCTAGTTTTTTTTGTTTGTTTGTTGATATTGAAGTTACTTGTTAAAATTCTACTTAGTCATTAGTCAAACTATAGTATTAGTCTATGTCTATCATATCAGCCAATTGGAAGTTTTCAGGAAGTAATTCGGGATTAGAAAGTCATCTCTGAAGTGGAGAATGTATAGGCCCTCTTGTTGTCTAATGAAATCTGTTTTCATGCTGTGAGACAGGCAATTTTATTGCAAATCTCAGTGTATTGTACTGGCATATCACACGTGTTTGATAGACATTTGGCACATATGTATGCAAATGTTGCAAAGTAGGCAGCTGACAGAGAAAAAGTGCCAGAAGAAGGCAGTTTGTTTTGATTTTCTGTATCTTAGCCATCTGAGGAGTCAGATACTACTGAGAAGAAATACAACTAAGGCTATTTAAAGAAACTGACAGTGACTAGGAATATAAGCCTGCAACACATGGCTTTTACAGTTTATTGATTTCTTCTTACCAGAAGATTTACTCCCTGTGCTTCTGAATTTTACTACTGATTAATATAAAAGGCCTTGATCACATTTACTGAATATATCCCCGTTCCCTTTTGTGGAGTTTGGCTCTCACAGTTTTGGCATTTGGGTCCATTGTATGGAGTATGCTACTGTGATGTTGCAATGTTATGCATGTATATTATTGAGTTAGTATTAGTTTGGAGTTGTTGATATATAGAGAATCCTACCTAGGAGAGCAGCTCACTCTAAGAGGAACAGCAGGGGATGCTTGTAAGCAAATAATGAATCCCAGTGGAGATACAGCAGCACAAATGAAGAAGCAGAACTTTCTATACCAGTTCATTCAGGAACATAACCCAAATTTGTCATAAAAAGAGGAAGAATTGAGAGTAGGGAAATAAAAATAGACTTAATGTGTCTAATCTATCTGTAATAAAGTCTTCGATCAAAGTCTATTTTTAAGATGGGATCAGCACTGCATTGCACAGTGCAGTGCATAAGAGTATTCAAAAGTGTAGATTAACAGCTCTGAGTCTCAAAAGTCTGACATTACCCTCTCTGTCAGAACAATACAGTCACAGAACATGAATATTCTAATATTAGGGGGGAATAAAATAAAAGAAAATCCTGTCAGAAGACTGGTAGTCTAAAAGAAGTCACAACTGGCTAAATGGTGCTCTTCAGAGAGGGAGTATTACATAGAACAAAACAGTCCAAGAAGATTTTTCATGAAGTGAAACGACCTGTCATTTTAAATGAGGGAGTAGGTGGAGCATAAGCAAGTGAATTTCCCAAGGGAAGACATCTGCCCTTTCACAAGGAAGAGATTGCTTCTGAGCGTTTTCTTCTGAAACAAAATGAAGATAGTGAGGTCTGCTGCAAGACAGATTTAATACAATTTCATGAACACAGTCTAGCTTATTCCCCATGGGAAAAAAATTAGTGACCAAGGACCATATATTACCAAATAAATTGAAATGTATGCATCCTTGTTTCATAAAATCAATTGTACAAACACAAAATTGGAATTGCGTTTTCCTTTTTCTCTAGCTTGCCCAGAATAAAAGGTGTCATATGTCTCAGTTACAATGCTTTTTATTATATATATCTACCTTTATAAGATGTAGCTATATACACAGATGATTAAAGTTAATGCACAGATTTTAGCAAGTGAGACTATTTTCCTTTCTGCCTTGCAGCTAGCAGAAAGATTTCCCTCAAGAAACTTAGTCTTTCAACTTGTGGCTGTGAAGCTCCAATCTATTTCTAGTGATTTTATCACTTACTCTAAATTAAAAATATTCAAAATGCCTAGAGGAAGTTACTTGCAAGGACTATTTTTGCCTTATTTTACTACTTATTGTAGCAAATAACCAGTGCAAACAGGAGAGCAAAGAGCAAGTTGTTGGTGACCTGTCTTGTCTGATTGATCGGTAAGTACTGTTGAAATGGGCTGTGTTAAATCCATGCGTGATTTGAGCAAACTCAAATTGTAAAATTGCTCCACATTTTCTGTTTCCAGACCTCTGACTTTTAACCATGACGAACACAGCTACTGAATTGACATACTTTTCTGATGAAAAAATATGATGTATTTTACTCCTGGTGTCTTTGGTGTGTCTGAGAATTATTGATAGTGGCAAAACACCTATTGCATCTCTATAATAGAATAAGTCTCACTGCTAATAAAATTCCCAATTAAAACTATGATATTCTGTCTATAGTAACAGATAAAGGGAAGATCTCTAAATCTCCTGCTTGAATTTAGCACAGGAAAGCCTTGTCACATTGTTTCAAAGATCCTGCTTAACAGAAAGGATGGATGAGAGCTACTTTTATCTTTAGAACTAAATTAACTTGTAGTGTAATCAATGCTTCATGTCCTTAACTATATTGAAGGAAGCACAGTTCCAGAAATACTGAGAAATTCTGAGCCTTCTGCTATTATTAGTCTGTATTTTCCTGAATGTGATTAAATGCCTTGAAGGGACAGTTTTAGCATTAATGTGTTCAAGTGATTAAAGCATGTTTTCAGTAAATAGTTCTCACAAGAACTTGAAATCAGATATTTGATCACAGGTACTTGAAAAGACAAGTTTGATCAGAAATTGCTATATCCCAAAAATAATTAAAACTAGAATGTAAATAAAAGTTTACTATGATTCACATTTAAAACAATATTTGTATCACTATTTTATGTCAGTCTCAGAGTTTCACATTAAAAAGTCTATTGTCATCCTACAAAGAGGATATAATTTAATTTTATCTAAGGGGTTTCCTTCTTGGAAAGCAGCTTTGATAGAATTACCTTGATAAAAGTAATAATAATCCTAGAATGAAACTCAAGAGTCATGTTTAAAAATGGTAGGCTGTGCAATAAGTAGAGAGAATAATCGAATATAGATTTCACAGTTAAAGGATCATCTCTTTAATTAGGAAGTCTTAGCACTGGGATGGCAAAGAAAAAGTGAACAAACCACATATTACTTAGAAGTAACCTATAAATCTGTGCACCAAAGTTATTTGGCCGATTCATTTCTTCTCCATCACTCCGTGTTATGCTAAGAAAATCACAGATTCCCTGTGAGCTGTAAGATTTCTTGGAAACCTTTTTCGGTGCTGTTGTACATTTTCACTTTTGGATTACTTCTCAGATATCCTTAAACAAATTGAATACATAACATATGACTTCTAATTATCATCAGAAAGTATAAGAAGTTAAATTACAAACAGTCTGAAATACCACTGGGCTACTGTAATTACAAATTGCTCAGTGTTTCAGTACCATCAGATTCCTCTGGCACCCTAAAATGTAAATACTTGAAGACCATATTTATGGAAGCAGGATTTTAAAACAACAACAACAAAAAGTTATACTGTAGTACAGTTGTGTCAATAAATGGAAAAATATGCTTTTTTGTTTGTTTCCACCTGTAATAGTTGATCTTTTTTATACAACCAGTTTTGGAACACAGATATCACAGATACACAAAAACTGTTGTGTATTACTTTATCTACAATTTTGTTCATTTCAGTGTAGCCACATTAAACCATGTACATGATTAGAAGGAGCAGTCCCTTCTGAAATATGTTACTGAACATATATTGTGCATACACATCCAGTGAATTTTCAAACATTATCATGAAAAGAAATTTGCTGTGATCATTAATGACAGTGAAATGTTAGATGAAAATTAATAAGAAAAGCACGAGAATACCAGCATGTTCAAATTCATTTTGAATTAATATTCTTGTTACATATTCTTTGTGCTTCAGATATTAACCAATTTCATCAACATATGCAAAAGCTGTTCATGGTAATTCTGTGGACATTGTGTGTGCTCCACTGTGCTCACGTGTTAGACTTTCTGCCTGCAAAAGCTTTTGTTTCTCTTGTTAGCATACCATTGTGGCTTAATAATTGGTATGAATGCCCAACTAATTCAGTTTCAAGTCTTCTTTGGCTATTCATCTGGCTCATGCTCTTTTCATGGCTCAAGCCCTGACTGCTCTGGATAAATAATTTTAAGCAAATTTAGAACTTAAATCTTGCAGAACTCAAGACTTATTGAGAAAATCTATGAAACATACCTTTTCTTTTGTAAACTACAGAAATTCTACCAGATAATGCTAAATCTAGTTCCCTTTCTTTATTAAGGATTTTTTTAATTAAATAAAGATTCTCTGTAACAGGTTTTTAACATGACACCAAGACTCTCACAAGTGGTATAAACTGGTGATAAATAAGGAAAGTTTCCAATGTGCAGGGCAAAATTGGGGTTCTCAGAGCTCCTTTGTATTGTTTTGAGGCAGGTGGAAGAGAATTAACAACTCATAACTTACATCAACCTGTACAAGAAAAAATCTACTGCTCTTATCCACCATTCTACCCAGCTCCAACCAGTTGTTCAGAAGGAGAGATCAATGAAAGGCCCTTCTTTCCCAGTCATGGCTACAATATAGGTTGCAGACCTGTAAGAGAAAGAAAGTGTTTTACCTGGGAGAAAGTGACAAACTTCAGCATCTTTAGCACAGATGTTTGGAAGAAATTATTTATTACTACTTTTTTAGTACTACTGCTAATGTGAATGAGAAAACATAGCTTCTCAGCCACTCTCTAAAAAAGTAAAGCCTTAAAACAAAAAAAAAGTTACATTAGTGTAATTTCCGGATCAGAGTGTAAAACTGTAAATCTGCTTTAATTGGATTATATTGCATGTAACAGTGACAGCAACAGAAAGCAGCCATACCGAAGAGAATGGGGAGTGCATTTGGGATGCTGAGTGTGTGTGTATCATTATATAGCAAAGTCATTGTCAAACACTGGATACATCAAGCTGTACTATAGGTCATTTATTTACTACTGACTTTGGAGATGAGTAAGTTGTTGAACAACCTTGCATCTCTGATCTCATAAAGGGAGGTATGTTTATAGGAGCAGTAAGATTAAAAGAATAGTGTACTCAGTACACTGTGAATGATGACCACTGAGGGGAAGCTTGAAGCGGGTAGTGCATTTATAATCTTTAGGCACCATTAATTTTAATTTGAAACTCACGTCTGAAAGGCAAATTCAAATGATCACATAGAACTTTTCAAAAAGTTCCCCTGGAGCCTGAAACTGCACAGAAAAATGAGGAAGACTGAAACACTGGACATTAAATACTTTGAAAACTTAAGCTAATACCCTCCGTCATTCAGATATATCCTGGCCTCCCCCTTCTGTTAAGCACTTGGGAACAACCATTACTTGCCATGGTGTTTTGTGAGAAATGATAGATGTTCTGTGCCATGTGAGCAGGAGGCCCCAGGGCCAGGGATGTCATCACCCTTTTTGAAACACTGCCTGAAAGTAGATGAGTGTATTAGTGTGTAAATTCAATTATCTGACTGTGATGGGTGCAGCCCATACAGCTGATGAAGCAGTTCCTAAGGGTTCCTAATCAGCTGCTTCTTGCCTTTGATACTCAATTGTTTTACATCACTTACATGGAGAGAAACAAAGGGAAAAAGGGTGTAGGAAAGGAAAAAACAGTGTCTGTAAAGAAAAACCTAATGTTCAAGTAGATTAAATGGTCAGTCACTATCTCCTGTGGATGATAAGGCTACAACAGCTTATTCAGGCCTATAATAATCTATGTGAATAACTTAATATATCTCAACATTACCAGATGCATTATCTCAATCACTAACATATGACACTGAGTTAATTAATATACCAGCACTTAAATAACAAGAACTTAGACTTCATTTTCCTGTCCTGTGAAAGGAAAATGATGAATCTCAACAGTTTTGACTGATGAGTTGAGTAACTGTAATGTATTAAAGTGTACTTCTAGCTGCCAGAAATAATATGCTAATTGAGATGTTACTGAATAAAATAATTTTGGTAAAATATCAGTGTATGAAATATAATTTTGAAGAAAGTATAGCCTAATATGCTTATATTATGACACATTGGCACTATTTAGTGCTTAATTTTTCCTGAAAATTAAAGAGTATTTAATTTTATATCAAAATGAATTCACTTTTCCTTTTTTTAATAATGAATTTATCTTGTTTGGTACATGAACCAAATAAATAATTATTCATATATCTCTGCTTCACTTGTGTTTTAATTACATGTTTTCTTCATAAAGCATAGAACGAATAGTGTCCTGAAGCACTGAAAGAGTTGTGAGTCCATACTGCCTGTGCAGCTATGGCAGATTCATAGATGTATATGTAATTCTGAATCTAATTACATCTCATAACCATTGAATGTTTTCTTAATGCTATTCAACATAATAGCAGGAAGGAAATATGGAAGCTTTTCTGTTTGTTTGTTTTTTAATTTTGCTGACTAGAAGTCATCACCAAATAATTTTGTAGAGGAAGTGCTGTTATGATTGACAGAAATTTCCCTATAAACTTTTATTCTGAAAAAGTAAAACAAGAGTGGAATTAAGTCTGAGAAGGAGGTGAGAAGTGTTGGTTTAGCACTTGCCTTTTTAATAAATAGTTTGCACTTTAATAAATAGTTACATTTTTATTTTAATAGGCAACAAATTAATTCTCCCCTAGGCGAGTCTTATTTTTTCCTCTAATGTTAGTTGTTCACTCTGTTTTTATCCCGACTCATGACCTTTCACATTCCTGTCCGTTTTCTCCTTCTATCACCCTGAGGAAGAGAGTGTGCAGCTGTGTGAACACAAAGATGTTAGCCAAGGCAAACCCATCAAAATGGTATTCTTCAAAATACTATTTCTTAGAACTAACAAAAGGTGGAGAAAAAGGATAGATAATCTTACATTCCTTCAGATGCTAGTAATCTCATGTTGCGCAGCATCAGACAGTGTACGGCCCTATCCACAGAGAAGCTCACCAGAATGTAGAGCTCCAACAGGATTTTCTTAGAAGAAAAAAGCTCTATTAATCATTTTTACTTTCAAACAAAAGGATATTCACTGAGAACCTGCAGGTATTGTAATCACTGGCACCAAGCAAGAGCTATCTACAGGCTCTTCCATTATGTGTAACCTTCAGAGCGTGTCCTGCAGCCATGGTATTTGTGCAGCACAGCACAGGCCTGAAGGCACAGCTATGTATTCAGGACAGTGCAGCGTAGCACAAGCCTGCCTCTAATCAGATTAGCAGCTATGTGGATCACCTACTCTGCAGCGTGCAATGGTCAGGATCACCGTCCCTGGTCACTCAGAAGAGGCAGATGTAAACGAAGGATGCACTGGGAGAACGGATTGTGTTGGGTTAGCCCTGGCTGACACTGAACACCTACTTGGCCCCACCTAGCAGGAAAGGCAGTGAAACATCGTGGGTAAAGAGAAAGACAGGGACAGTGCTTAAAAATTATTATTGCAGGCAAAACAGACTTGGGTAAGATTAATTTGTTGCCAATTGAAATGTATTTCAGTAGTGAGGAAAAAAAAAAAAGGCAAACATTAAAACAGTACCTTTCCTCTCTCTCCCCTCCCTGGCTCATGCTCAGCCCCACTCCCTCACTCCTCTCACTCCTTTCATGCTATGAGCAGCCCAGGAGGGGCTGGGGTCAGATTCATTTGGCTTCTCATACTTTTGTTCTGCTCCAGCACGAGTTTCAAATGGGATGAAGCTCCTTTAAGACAACTGTTCTCTGTTGTGTCTTCTCCATGAGCCACATTTCCTTCAGGACATACCCATCTGCTGTGTTGTGCATCCTCCACAGGCTGCAGTGACTATCTGCTTGAGTAGAGTCTCTCCAGCAAGCAGCAAGAAGTACCTGCTCTGGCTTCTGGAGCACCTCCTTGCCCTTTTCTGACCCTGGTACTTCCTCTGCTGCTTCTCATTCTTTCTTACCTCCTTCTCTCTGTCTGATATTTTCCTTTACCTTAGCTACATGCCACCATCTTGGCTGGTGGAGTTCAGCTGTGCTCGTGCTGTTAGATTCAGCTGGAGCTGGCTGTGTCCAGGATAGGGCAGCCCCTGGTCTGTACTGACAGAGACCACATCTGCAATGACCCTCAGAATATTTGGGCAGGGTACACAGATTCCAAATACGCATCTGAGCGTGTCTTGCTGTAGGACTCTGGCCTCTCCATCATGCTGAAGGACATTTATCCTTTGCTTGTATGTGAGCACACAAGTAAACAGCCAGCTGTTTCTGGTGCATGGGATCACAGCAAGAAAGCAAGGCTCTATCTCAAGTTTACCAGTGGTGAAGTGCTGCCATGCTGATGATTGGTTGTTGTTTTGCTGTTACTGCTTATTATAGCAGTGGGATTATATTTCAGCTCTAAATTTCTCTTTGCAGTTCTTATCCTGAACATTTTTTCTTAACTTGTCAGAAGTTTAGATCAAAATAACTTATCATCCTTGCCCTTCTCCAGTCACTATGTCTGCCTATAAGCTTATTTATTTTCTGATAAAACGTGTTAATACACACAAGATTCTTCTCTGTAATAAAAAGCCTTTCTCAGTATACATCATGTGTAGCCTCAATATGGTCTCCAGCAACAAAGAAGCTGTTGATTATTGCCCTGCACAACGGTGGCAGCCACATTAGTTCCATTATGTAGCTTGCAATAGTCTCATGACAAATTAAAAATACAGGTCATTCAAAGGACTAATGTGAGATCAGCATGCAGAAATTTGGAGCTCACCTGAATTCAGTAATTAAACAGCGCCACTTCTTACTCCATTTGAAAGGAAAAAAATCACTATAATTAGGAGTGTAATTCTGTCTTAGCAATTAGACTATGGCTGATGTGTACACATGACTATGAAAATGATAAAAATGTTTTACGCTGTTTGCAATTGTTTAAATGCTTAGTGCTTATTAGTGATTTTCCTGGTCATGGGAAGTGTTAAAGCATGGGAACAACTTGTCCTTTTAAAATATTACTTAGTGTGCAATGAGACTGATTCAAAGACCACTAAAGTTAGGACATTCTTTTCATTTGGTGGAATGTACTAGCCATGATTAAGTGTTTATCTTTGGGTAGAATAGTACAAATAAACTCTTACCATGGTGATGTTTGGAGGCAATAAGCATGATTTGATCTATCTTACACCCTGATCATGTTAGGAGAACATTAATGATGCTGATGAGAAGAACATTCTCCTTTGGAGAAGAAACAGGGTAGTGAAGAACAGTGAGGCTCCTGTTCAAGCAGGTTGATATGCTATGGCTTTCTTAGCCTAGTGAAGGATCTCAAAAAAAAAAAGTTCTTCTGGTAAACCAAAGGAATATACCAGGTAAGAGAAGCCACTCGTAAAGAGTGCCGAGGTCTCCTTTCTAAGATGCTAAGCCTCATCTTCTTCTTTACCTGAGAGAGTTCCCTGCTTGTCAGTGCAATTTTGTAAACGTGGCATATGGGATTATGGAGATGAGAGCAGTGTGCTGGAGACAGAAGCGAATGGAAAGCTAAAATTACCATAATCTGCCCTGATAAATCATCACCTGGGTAAACATCAAGGAGGGAGACCATCTGTTTATGCGTGAGAACAGATGAGAAATGCTGAAAATCAGAATAAGGTTGTTAGTAAGCAGAAAAGGAAGGCTTCTGAGCACACCGCTATTAACAGTTTTGTCTTTAACTGGTTTAAAGAGTAAACGTCATGAAATTATCTATAGAATTATATGATTTGGCTGCAGGGAGCTGGTTTCAATTGCTGAAGATGTTCCTTCCAATCTTCCCCAATCTGTTTTTTTCTTTTTTTTTTTTTTTCCTAAGTATTTTTTTTTCTGATTATTGAAGTTTGCCAGATTTTTACACTAATTGATGTAATTACCCAAGCTGTTTTTAGTAGCTGTTTACAATGTTGGTTTTTTTTTGTGTGTGTTATGTTCTTCATCTTCTTACTGATTCCCTCTATTTTTCTGTCATTTATGTGAAAAAAAATTATCTAGCATGCAAAGACCTACCATCTGAAGTCTTAAAGGAGCTTATTTTCCAGAATCTCCTTATAGATGTGAAAACCATAAGGACCTTCAACTCTTTTAAGTTATTGAAATTAAATAATTTATTATCAATACATTAACAATAATTTAACTCAATGCAGTATGCTGTCCTTTGTCTGCACAGAGACAACAAGTTTTTATAACTTTCATGGGTCTTGATACTCTTGTGGGTTTTATCTTACTTGATGTCCTTAAAAAAAAGCGATTTCTTCCCCATTTAAAATCCATGCATGAATAATCTATTCCACCAAACAATTAAAGTGCTGTAAGATGAAGGAATCATTTAGATTTAAATTTTATCAGATATACATAGATTAGCATCACCATTAAGGAGTACTGATAGAAGTAAAGGTACATTTGCATCAAACTCATGCAATAAACTGTAAACAATAGTTGCAATGTAGTTAACTAGTATATTCATATTAAAAGGTTTTAATGGACACTACATTTCGGTATCTATATAAAGTACTTGCCAGAGCTAATAATGATTTTAATTTCTTTCCATAAGTGTAACAGCTATTCTTAGCAAATTATTATGTTTGAGAGCTGTGAACAGAGACCATCAAGTGGAATTCTCACTTCTGCTTGGAAAGCACGTATCTGAAGATATAATTCTATCCAGGTGTGACCCCATATTGCTGAAATTAGCAAGGACATAATCACTGACTTCAATTGCATTGGTGTTAGCCATGAATATATGTCATGTTTAATAATATTAAAGATATAGCACAATATTAAAATGAGGTAAAAAACGATAATAATGCTTATTATCATCATTGTAAAATAGTGAAATGCAGAAATAAAGTGGTATAAGTCTCCATTAAAAAATCCAAGCATATATTTTAATAAAATTATCATAGTCATAGAATCATAGAATCATAGGACCCTTGGAACTGAAAGGGACATTCAAAGGTCATCTAGTCCAACTCTCCTGAAATGAACAGAGACATCTACATCTAGATCAGGTTGCCCAGGGCTTGATCCAGCCTTGCCTTGAAAGTCATCAGGGACGGGGCATACACCACTGTTCCAGTGCCTCACTACCCTCACTGTAAAAGACTTTTTCCTTATATCTAACCTAAATCTACCCTCTTTAAATTTGAAACCATTTCTCCTTGTATATCCATACACAACTATCAGTTATATTCAGTAGCATCATATCATAAAATTGTACAATGGCTTGGGTTGGGAGGGATCTTAGGGATCATTTAGTTACAATCCATCTGCCATGGTCAGGGCTACCACCTACCAGATCAGGCTGCCC
Source organism: Perdix hodgsoniae (assembly GCA_035772895.1). Taxonomy (NCBI): domain Eukaryota; kingdom Metazoa; phylum Chordata; class Aves; order Galliformes; family Phasianidae; genus Perdix; species Perdix hodgsoniae. The sequence continues at coordinate 3,987,359 of JAPSGF010000043.1, forward strand.
AGAGCCCCATCGAACGTCACCTTGAGAACCTTCAGGGATGGAGCATTCACAGCTTCTCTGGGTAGTCCATGCCTCATCATCCTCTGAGTAAAGAATTTCCTCCTAACATCTAATCTAAATCTCCCATTTTTGACTTGGAACCCTTTCCTTGTCCTATTACTATCAGGCCATGCAAAAGTCAGTCTCCATCTTTTGTAAAAGCTCTCTTTTAGGTGCTGAAAATCCACAAGGTCTTGCTGTAACCTCCTCTTTTCCAGACTGAATAAGACCAGCTTCTTCCACCTTTCCTTGTAGGAGAGGTGCTCCAGCTCTCTGATCATCTTTGTGGCCCTCCTCTGCACCCATGCCAACATCTTCACATCTTTCTTATTCTGGGGTGCTCAGGCCTGGACACAGTACTCCAGATGGGGCCTCATGAGACAGAGTAGAGCTTAGTGTCATCCGCAAACTTCTTGAGGGTGAACTTGATCCCGCTGTCTAGGTTGTTGATAAAGACATTAAAGAGCCTCAGCTCCAAGACGGACACCTTGGGGACACCACTTGTCAATGGTCTCCACCTGAACATAGAGCCATAGACCACAACACTATCATTGTGGCCATCCAGCAAATTCCTTATCTACTGAACAGTCCACTCTTCAAGTCCATATCTCTCCAATTTAGAGATAGGAATGTCTTGTGGGACCATGTCAAAGACCTCACAGAAGTCCAGGTGGATGACACTGGTCAATCTTCCCTTATTGACTGATGTAGTTATTCCATCATAGTAGGCTACCAGATTGGTCATGAATGAATTCCCATTGGTGAATTTGTGCTGGTGGTCTTGAATCATCTCTTTGTCTTGCATGCACCTTAACACAGCTTCCAGGAGGATCTGTTCCAAGATCTTCCTATTGTATGAAGAGTCCACAGTGACATAAGAAAGAAACTTGTCTTTTACTACAACCTGTTTTTATTACCTTTTAAGGGTTATGACTTCAGAGTTATTAAGCATCGTAACATAATAGCACAAGTTGTTAATTACTGGATCAAAATATAAAAAGATTCATAATTCACTTTTGTAAGTTTTAAACATCCATATGTAATAAGCATAAGTTCATGAGATTTAATATACTACAAATTAGCTAGAAGTATTGCCTCCTTAGACCAAAGGAAAATGATGGATTTCTTCATCACTGTACACATTTGAGTTCCCTGTAATCTAAATATACATACAAGATATTAAAACTGCAATAAAGCACACAGCACACATATATTTTAAATCAGAACTAAATGAAAAGACAGATGCATTCTAAAAGTTCTGTTGGAAGGCCAGGTAACAGTTTGGGACAGATGTAAGTTTTACTCTATCAAGTTTTACTCTACCAGAGGGAATTCAACAAATAATTTGAATCTAGGTGTAAAGAAAAATATAGGAACAGAAACAGCAGGAAAGAAAAAATATATATCTAAAATGACATTTTAATGAGTAAAAGGGGTTATTCAAACCTCTGTAAATATGATTTCCTTTCTCAAGTAATAGATAACTAGTTTAGCTGCCTCAACACAAAGAAAAAATGCAGGATCAGAGTGAGGGATTTAGCAGATTTAATGTTTCATATCTGCATTCAAGGAAGATGGTAAATGCGTTTGAAAGGATACAGCCCAGCAGACTGCTTACAATCCCCATGTTAGATAATGGGAAATCAAGAAATCCACCAGGGACCGAAACAATAGGGCAGTCATTATCTGGAAAGGATGGGTGAAGAAACCCTTCAATAAGAATAAAACACACTGCTGCAACTCAGCTACATGCTTAAATTGCTCACCACATCTCTACTGCTTAATTCTGTCTATAGACTCACCTTTTTCCAGGCAAGGGAGCAGGGTGCAGAAGTCATTTTCCATGACAGCAGGATAGGTTTGGCTGGATCAAGACTTCTGTAATTATGAATAATGCCTACAGAAACAGAAATGCTGAGATTCCAACACCAATACCCTGAATCCAGTGTAATGACAAAGAAATGAGAAAACTCTGGGAAATGTCAGTGTATGGATAAACAAACAAACTAACAAAAAGTAACAAACTCCAAAGTCTTCCAAACTTTCTTCACTCATACAACTTTTCCACATATTTCTAAGGTGAGTACTAGATTATTTCTTACTTGCACTGTAAATTAAGAAGATGAGATGGTAATTTGTTGTTGATAAGAAGCTTGAATACTGAAAGAAAAGAAACCGATGAGAACTGAAAATTTGTGTTTGAAGGAATGAACTACTTGGGATGCAGCAGAATGGCTAGTGAGAGCTATCTTTTCCATAAATTTCTTATTCTCTACTATTACTAATGAACTGCTCACCAGTCCTGAGCAAATTCCATTTCATCAGGGTATTAAAAAACATGTAAATATGTAAATGAGATATGGAGACCTAATTAGAATGCAGAAATTGCATGGTTCAAGGAAAAGTTCAGTTATGTATCAGTAATTACACAACAGCCATTTTCCCTAACAGGATAAAGCAATTCCGTTTCGGCATAATAAGTATTGTAATTTAAACAGCTTTTGAAACTAATGATGCATGAAGTATATAATAAAAATTATAAAGTCCAAACAACTGTAGGATTTGCTTAAAGACCTGGGAAGCTTGGAAAATAGACACTTTTTAATTTAATTTTTTAATTTGAATGCAGATAATACAATAGCATTTTATTTTTAGGAACAGAATATTAATGGAAAATACACAGTATTTTATGACAAAAAAGATTCATACTCAGTTGCAGCATGAATTTAAAACTTTAACTTTGCTCTTGTTCTTAGAAGTAAAGCAGACTGAAGAATATATGTATAGATGCTGAAGGAGGAGCCCAAGTATTTACAATAAACATTCAAAGTGAATGGTTTGCAGGGGTAAATTAAATGTAATGGGCCAACTCAATCTTTTCAATCATTATATTAATGCTATATATTGAGTATTATTATAAATGCACATTCTCCTACAAATTATTGTTCATCATGTTATATCCTTGACTTTTTCACTGCATATCAGAAGAATTTTTTCTGCTCTAAAAGATGAAATTGAAGGAAGCTGACCAAGTTGTATCAAGGCAAAAAGAATTCTGCTTCCTAAGGAAAAATGATTGAACAGCAGGTATATATACTTCTGGGTGTTAGGTTTTTTTTTTAACATATATTTAAATAACACTTTTGTATCACATCCAATTTAGACCATTTTCTTCATTTATTTCCTTTAGCCTTGGATATGCTACTGCAGAATAAGAAAATGCTGATCTTCTCCATCCCAGTGCTTGTTAAATAAGCTAAAACTACAAGCTGAGGATCAGAACTGTACAGAAACGTAGTAAATCTCTTTTAAATTTTACTGATCTATGAATGAAATCATCTGCTTGGTCTGTTAAATCTGTATGAAAATTTCCAAGTATCTTGATCTTGAATAGTGAACTTGTAATTTTGAATTCATTATTATCTTTCATTCTAAAGTTACAAAGAAACATGGGGAAATACCAGTTTTAAGAAGCTATGCTATTCAGCTCATTTCTGAGCATTTGTTTGATAAAACGGCCACTTCTATAGACTTGCACAGTGATAGTCTTTAGTCACGTCCCTGCAGTTAGGAAGATTCTGTAGGAGATGATTGAAGGTTGTGCTGCTGCTTCACGGAGAGTAGCTGGAGCCTCTCTGCAGTCCAGCAATGCAAGGGTTGTGATGCTTACACATTCAGATAAGTTGTCTGACTTTTGTGCTAATGTAAAAGGAGTTTGGTATCCTTCAGTCTACTCAGAATCTAAGCAAACCAATGACTGATATGTTAAACAATGACTTCTTTTTTTTTCTTCTTAATTTGCAAAGCACCTATCAGAGCTAGATCCTCAAATTTTCTTTCTATCTTGCGAAGCTCTCAGTGGTCTTGCTGGACCATTAATACCAATAAACTGTGTTTTTTTGTATTAGTATTTTTCTCATAGAGGAGAATGTCTTTTGACATGAAAAAAGCTGAAGGAAAAAAATTCTGGAAAATAAACTTATTTTTTTCTACTGCAGAAATAAAGAGGAAGAATAGTTAAAAGTCCAAAATAATATGTATACTGCAGACTTTCTTGAAACTTTCTCTGTGTCTCTGACCACAAATTGGGACTGTGTCAAAAAAAAAAAAAAAAAAAAGATAAAATAAAAATGAAAAAAAGAAAAGTTTAGCAGGGAATAGTCGCATTAGTGTGTTCAAGATAAGTTTTTGCTCTCAGGTAGTGCAAATAGTGTGCATCACCTTTTTTTGAGCTTTTTGTACCTCTTCAGCATTACTGTGCTGAGAAGTTATTGCAATTACAGTTCTTTAATTATTCCACTGCCTAAGATTATGCATATAAGCCATAAAGGAGGAAAAATCCTATATCCTATTTTATTCCTCTATTGCCAATTTAGTATGTTGACGCTGAGGGTGCACACAGCTGAATTATACTTAGTGTTAAGGAGATGAAAGAAATGTGAATCGGCTTATAGATTATAACTGATCAGGCCAAATAAGTGTGCATTAACTTTTTATTTTTCCCCAAGTCATTTATTCTGGGAACTGAATCTTATAGTTACATACTCCACATCTTTCCTTTTTTTTCGTCTTTTAAACCTTATTGTATTTTCAGTTTTTTGGATTGCACTAGCTTTGTAATGCGATGCATCCATTTGCAGTTGTATTCCATCATATCTTTAGAGCATGTAAGAAAGAAAACACAGCCCAAGATATCTTATAAAATTAGTGCTTTTAGGTTACTGTATGATGATAATTTCCACTTACCAACTGACTGTGAATTTGAGGCTTAGGGTGGCAGATGACAAAGTTTATTTCAGTAATTCACCAATTCTGTGAATAAAGTTTGAGACCCTGCCATTTCCCTAGCATTTCTGACATAAAAAATCAGTTTTTTTGCAAGAGTGTTATACAGTTTGGCATAATGGTGTGGTTTTTTTTGTTTGTTTTTTTTTTGTTTGTTTTTTTTCTTCCCCAAGATTATTAACACTTCAGCTGCCATATTTAAAGAATAATGAATAATACTCTTTTGCACATTTCTTGCAAGCTTGCTTATACTTCAGCCACAAAAATATATAAGTAAAGTTCCCTTTGAAATATTTTCAAGGAAATGTTTTACAAGTACTCAGTATTACTAGAAAGAAGTCAATACTTGCAAATATTTCACAAATATGTGTATTACTCTATGTACTGATGTCTTAGTCAATACATATTCAAGGGAGTTCCCATCCAGGGCTTTTACTAAAGATATAGTGTTAAAAATTCAAGAAATACATAATCATCTTTTATAAAATTGAGTCTGTTCTTTTGTCAGTGCTGACTGTGTTTTTTATTTGTGTACTATAAAGATTCAGGTGCAAATAACTTAAACTACTGCTGGAGAAATAAAATCTATGTTGAATGATATTAGAGAAAGTTATACTTCTCCTCAAATAAAAAGTGACCTATGCTATGCTGTTCGTTATTCTGTTTCTCAGATAGTGACTGTTGTTTACTTCTCAGGAATCCTTAGTCAAATTCAGCCTTTTGACATTAATGGAATCTTCTTCTCTTTGATTGCATAATTAGTGAGTATTTACACATTTTTCAGTGTATTTATGCAAGAAAATGTCAACGACCATCTTAGAGTAAAAAAGCAGAAGAGCTAGGAGCTCTTGCTCTATGCATATGATAGGTCATCTATAAAAACTGTTTCTATTCCTGTTTTCCACTGTTTTCTCTTCTTTACTGGTTTGTCTTTTCCTGTCTTAAGAGCCTCACTGGAACCTGATCTGTAAGATGAATTTCTCAGACTTCTTGTTTCTCTCTTTCTGATCTTTCCAGGTCACCCATGAAATTAACACTGCACTATTTTCTTTCTCCTACCCTCCAGCTAGCTTGTCTTTTCAGGTCAAAAGGACTGTTTTATACTTTAATCTTGTAGTAACATCTGCGTAGCTTTATATTTATCCCCCTCACCTCCAGCTTCAACAAATTTACTTCAGTTAAATAGCTCTTCAAATTTTCTTTAAGGGGAGGATGTCATTAGATTCCTAATATCACATGCTTTCTTTTTCAACTAAAAAAAAAAAAACATTCTTTAATAATTTTGTACAATCTCTTAAAAGGAAAAAGGCTTTTACCTTTTTGTTTCCTTTTCTTCTATAATTATTATTAAGAAGTCTGAAATTTTGTCCAGCATATACATTGATCCAAGTTTCTTTTTTTTTTAATTCCCAATTTTATCTCCCCTCAACTTCTTCCTCCCACATTCTAACATTTTGTTTTCAGCAGATGAATGTTATAGGTGAAAATTTGTTATGTAAAAATACACAGTCGGTCATTGTTCACAACATAAAGTCCGACTATAAAATGCATTATTTGACTTTTAAAATTCTTATATGACTGTTTGTTTTTATCTTCTGCACTTGTATTTTTCTGTCTGTGTGTCTTCTCTCCATTTGTTGCCAACAGTCTTCTCATATTCACACAGCAATATCAGCACATTTCTCAGATGCACCTTCCCTAATGTGCTGAGTTAAATCCAGATGGTGACTGGTAACAACTGATGTTCCCCATGGGACTGATCCTGTTTAATATCTTCATTGATGATCTGGACAAAGGGTTTGAGTGCACCCTCAAATAAGTTTGTAGGTGATGTCAAGATGAGAGGGAATTTTGATCTACTCTGCCCTGGTCAGGCCTCACCTGTAGTACTGTATCCAGTTCTAAGCTCATCGGTAGAAAACAGAGAAGGATCTCCTGGAGAGAATCAGTGGAGGGCTGCAAGGTGATAAAGGGCCTGGAGCATCTGCCCTGTGAGAAAAGGTTGAGTGAATAAGGTCTGTTGAGCCTTGAGCCTCTCATCAAAGAGACATGACCAACCTCTTTTCAGTGGTCTGCGGGGACAGGACAAAGGGAAATGACCATAAACTTGAGTACAGGAAGTTCTTCACTAATATGTGAAGGTGAGGGTGACGGAGCACTGGAGTAGACTGTTCAGGGGGGTTGTGGATTCTCCTTCTCTGGAGATATTCAAGACCTACCTGGATGCCTACCTGTGTAGCCTGCTGTAGGGTGCCTGCTCTGCAGGGAAATTGGACTTGATGATTTCTGGAGGTCCCTTCCAACCCCCACAAATCTGTGATTCTGAGATTCTTTTCTCCAGGCTGAACAGATCCAAGTTACTCAATCTTTCTTCATACGGGAGATATTCCTTGCCCTTTATCATCTTTGTGGCCCTCTGCTGGACTCCTTTTAGGAGACCCCTACCTTTTTTGAAACGGAGAGCCCTGAACTGGACAGGGTATTATAAATGTGGCCTCAGCAGGGCAGAGTAAAGGGGGAAGATCACCTACCTTGACCAGCTGGCCATGCTCTTTTTAATGCACCCCAGGATACCATTGGCCTTCTTGGCCACAAAGGCACACTGCTGGCTCATGGTCAACCTGTTGTTGCCAAGTCCTTCTCTGCAGACCTCATCTCCAGCAGATGATCTTACCTGTACTAATTCATTGGTTATTCCTCCCCAGGTACAAGACTCAGCACTTGCTCTTTTTGAACCTCATCATGTTCCTCCCTGCCCAACTCCCCAGTCTGTCCAGGTCTCGCTGAATGGTAGCACAGACTTCCCATATGTCAGCCACTCCTCCCAGCTTTGTATCATCAGCAAAATTGCTGTAATTGTATCCAAATGTAACCAAATTTTATGACAAAACTAGGAGGATACTCCTAGTATTTTAAGTGAAGTGTTTTAATCATAAGTAATAAACTTTCACTCTGATTCTGGAGAGAAAACTCTCCCATACAAACCCTTACAAACCAGAAGAAACAAAACAAAACAAAACAAAACAAAACAAAACAAAACAAAACAAAACAAAACA
>JAPSGF010000043.1:3995248-4069903 GCA_035772895.1 Perdix hodgsoniae
CAAAACAAAACAAAACAAAACAAAACAAAACAAAACAAAACAAAACAGTTCTGCTAATAGGAGAGCTGGATTAGCTGCAATTCGTCATTTAAAATTATGTACAAACCACACCATAGCAGTGAAATTAATGGCAATTTTCTCAGTTGAATTCAACGATGAAGAAATGCAATTGTCTCCTACTCTATGTAGTATAGCCAATACAGACACACTGAAGGGAAGGAGATGGCTAGTGGTCTGAAGCACAAATCTTATGAGGAATGGCTGAGTGCTGAGGAAACTGGAATTGTTCAGCCTGGAGAAGAGCAAGCTCAGGAGAGATGTTATACCTCTCTACAACTACCTGAAAAGAGGTTGTAGTGAGGTGAGGGTCAGCCTCTTCTCTGAAGTAACAGTGATAGGATAAGTGGGAATGACCTTGAGTTGTACTGGAGGAAGTTCATGTTGGATATTAGGAGACATTTCTTCTCAGAAAGTATGGTGAGTTATTTGGACAGGCTGCCAAGTGAGGTGGTATAGTTTCTGTCCCAGGAGGTGTTTGAGAAAAGTGGAGATGTTGTACTGAAGAACATAGTTTATTGGGCATGATGGTGATAATTGAAGTAGATGAAGTTAATGATCTTTTACAATGTTAATGATTCTATGATTCTATGAAATATCTAGTAGCATTCAAGTAAGTTGCATTTAGTATTCCAGTAAGTAGTACTGCTTTACAAGGTGTGAAGTAATACCCAGCTAAAAAATATAGTAATAAATTTGTGATCCAGTGCATCACTGGATCAAGGGAAAAGCAACTTGCAAAGCTGAATGTGGAGAAGAGAGTTTCCTAGAACCTGGACACAACTGTACAGAGAAGCTCCTTTAATGCAAACTAGACCAGCTGAAAAGCTGGCTTCCCCTGTACCAGCTGCCCACATATTTAAGGAATGTATTTTGTCTAGTAATGTTAGGTATGTTTTAATGCAAGTAATTTAGGAGGTATTAGCATGATTTGTATCCTGATTTTTTGTGCAAAGTCTTTGTGATCCCAAATTTACTGAGAATGCATAGGGGTGTATAGGGTTGTGGTGCATAGGGATGTGGAGCAGAATTCCACAGGAAAACAGGCTTCATTAATCAAATGTATACAAAACAGGATATTTTCTATTCAACTAAATGTCTCTCTAGTTGATAAGCATTTCATATTGTTACCGAACTGAATACAGTACAGCAGACATCTGGGTAAAGATATTATGAAACTGATTTATAGAGAAGGAGGTTGCAAACTGTTTAAATATTATTTTTATCTTATGTGCTGATAATTTCCCTGAATTATATTTTAGAAAAATATTCAATTTATTTATAACTATTTATAACTATTATTTATTATAACAATTTTAAACTATTACTATATTTAACTATTTAACTATTGCTATAGCTATTATTTATAACAAGTATTTATTATAACTGTTATTTACTAATTATTTATATCTGACTGTTTGCAATAAAAAACCTGTCTTTGTGATGTCTCAGATGTACCAAAACCTATCAATGGCAACAGTAAACATTCTGTCTTTAACATCAGTGTATTTTATACAGTTTCAACATTACTGGGAAGAACAACTTGCTGCTGGAAATGTGATAAGTCACAATTGATCTCTTCAAACTCTTGAGGATTCTTGTCTGGAGAGAATACAACTTGCTTAAGAAAAGTGGTTGCTTTTGAAGTTACTCTTTCCACTGATGAATTTTACCTCATTAGTTCTGACTCTGATAAATGCTCAGGCCTACTTTAATTGAGAAAAAAATATATATATCTTTTCAAATGCTTACTGAATGGAGACTCTGTAGCCTGTAGCTTTCAGGAGTGGAGAAGAGCTCCCATTCAAAGCAGAAGTTTAATACAGAAATCTTCGAAGTGAATAGAGTTGGCCACATAGAGTACTGTATTTGAGTTTCCTCTGTGGGCTATTCGGATTAAAATGATTAGGTTACTGGCTTTGTGCTAGGAATAATAGTTCATTTAACAATGCATTAATTGTTTTAAAGGTGCGAGTAGGTGTTGCTACTGAATCAAACATTTTGCATAATAAAAATATAATTAAAAAGACATCCTAGTGTAGTGTTCTGGGAGAATAACTTTAGTAATAAAAATATTAACTCTGTTATATATAACATAAAAGATTATTACCCTGTAGAATCCATAGTGAGACTGCCACTCCTTTTTTCTTGCTGGAGGATTGCTGTATGTAAAGGTAGACACTAAATCCTGTTAGCTCTGCTGCATTGCCTTGCATACTTCCTGAAAACATCTTGAAATATAAACTTATACAGTAACATTAAAAGAACTCAAACTCAATGTTTTTCTTCAAGGATGAACTAACTGTTCTTATGTATTTTGTATTTAACAGCCTGCACAAATATACTAAGAAGCCAAAAGTGGTGTGTGGACCATTTATAGCTCTTTCATTTTAAATGAAAATTCTTCAGATTGGAAAAGTTCTGCTAAATGCCCTGAATTGTGAACTGTATTGATCAAAGCTATGGTGGCAACAGAAATGGAACATCAAAGTAATAGCAAGTACCTTAATGCAATCAAATAATAACATGAAATAGTAGATGGAAAGCAAGACAAAGAAGAGCAGAGAGATCACAAAATGTGGAACTGCAGAATATTAAACTTGCTGCATATTGCCAGTGGCATATGAACAAAATTAAAATAGACAGTCAGAAGCTACAAGCTGGGAAACATAAATTCATTTTTCACTTATGTTTCCCAAATGGATATCTCCGATGCATGATGGAGATTTATTTTTAAATAATGTTATTTCACTGCTAACTGTCCTTCCTGTCCAGTTCAATTTACATAAGGAACGAAGATACTTAGAAGGTACAATTTTTTGTAGGAAAGAGAATACTTGATAAGTCACTCTGGAAGCCAGAAGCAGGATTTGTTTTGTTTTGACTTAGAGAAGTATTAAACAAAATTCTTAAAATAGAAACACAGAAAACCAATTATGTTTAAATGTAATTCCAAGACCATGTCACATCTTCAAGCTTGGAGTGAGCTGCATTTTGTTTGAGTCTTTTGCTCCCATGAAGCTTTAGAGGCTTTAATAAGACTTTGGGCAAATTCAGGCATCCACTCACACGGAGCTTATTTCAAGTCGGGAAGCCTAACATTAGATTAAATATATTGAACTATAAATTATAAGCCTGTTCTTTGTACAAAACAGAACTGAAAAACAGCTGGTTCTTTGGAGTAAGTGATGCGGGGCCATGTGCTAGCAATACCAAGGATTTAGGCAAAGGTAAAGATATGCCCTGCTCTCACTTAGGTCTAGTTAGGCACATTGTAAGTAATTGTAATTATTTTTTTCCTGTTCACTTCATGGTAGTTCTTGGTGTAGTGCAGGACATTCTTGTTGCTATACAAATATATGACTTACCATGACTTACCATTTTAGCGTGTGATTGAATGAACTGTTAATTCTCCTTAGACCTGAATTGGTGGTGATTTGTTCTTGATAATGTAAAAACCTGTTCATATATCTGACGTGTTAATGTGAATTAAATTAGTCTGTACAGGCACAATATACTTACACTAGTAAATTAAGCATTGTTAGGCAACATCTGTGGTACTGGTGTTCAGTTATTTACATGACTGAATTATTAATACCATCCCTTTTCCAGTTTTGGCTTGGGAAAACTAGCTGTCTCTTAAATAATTCTTGGTTACAGTTTTGGAGTTATTACAGTTCTGTGACTGTTCCCAGTAGTCGTTTTGGATATAGTCACTGTGTTCAGTACAGAAAGACTGTTTAGCAGTATGAATGCCAGCCTTTCTAGGTTAGCTGGCTTCAGTTCTGGTGAGCGATCAGAAACATATTTAATTTATTAACATTGAAATTGCTTCACAGTCTAGTAGGACATCACAGATGAAACTTAGCAATTAGCTCCCAGGCTGGGGAAGGATAAAGCTTGAGAGAAAGCTTTGGAGCTGTAAAAGACCATGTGAGCAGGTGCTATTCTTTTATGCCAAACTTAAACCAAATTATTCAGAAATGGCTTAATTGTACCCATTTATTTTTCTTCACAATAGACTAGAAGATTTTACAGTCTCTAAGATATGTAAGACATGTAAGGTATGTAGGCCATTGCTGTATGTGTCATTTTTGCCAACATATATTGGAAGGCATCTCTCTCTCCTAGACTTCATCTTAGATCTCTGGACTTTTCTTCAGACTATGTGAAGTGCAGGCTGTGAGACTCTACTCTGCTGCTCCTACCATGGCAATTTGCCATGGCAATTTGGCCTGAGTGCACCAGATTTACAGCTCCAGGGACACAAAGTGCAGCATCATTGCATGCTTTGGTTTAACCTGCTACCACATTGTCATTTGCTAAGCTCCCAAAATTGCCTCAGTGTGACAGGGGAGAGAACAACGACAACAACAAAAAACAACTCAAAAAACAACAAAGTAGAACTCATGGATTGAAATAAAAATATTCACTAGAGCAGAAAAGGAAGATTAAAAAAAAAATAATGATAATAATATATAGAGCTAATATGTAATACGTATATATAAAGCAAGTAATGCACAAGCAATTGCTCATTATCCACCAACTGATGACCTGACAGTCCCTGTGCAGTGGCTGTTCCCCCAGGCAACTCCCAAATGTTTTTAAGTTTTTGTTTTGTTTTGTTTTGTTTTGTTTTTTTTTCACATAATGTCTTACAGTAATAGAATATCTTTACCAGTTTAGGTCTGCTGTCCTGGTTCTGTCCTCTCCCAGCTCCTTGTGCACCTTCAGCCCCCTTCATTGACATTACAGTAAAAGTCTGGAATGTTCCTGGCTCTGTGCAACACAGCAACTGAAACATTGTTCTTCTCCTAAAGAAAAACACAGCATACTCGACACTATGCAAGAAAAATTAACAGCGTACCAGCTGAAGCCAGGACAATAAGCAATACAGATATTTCAGAATTTAGGTTGGTGCTAACCCTAGTATGATTAACACAAGATAGTAAAATGGGGTGACAGCACTACCAAAGGTTGTGGGGTATGAGCTTGCTCAGCTTAAAATGTATCTGATAGTGAGCCTCAGTGGGACTTCATGCAAAAGAAGGTTCCAGCGTTCTTATGAATTCCCTGGTTCTCTTGTGTCAATTTACTACCAGCGTGTGTCCAGGGAAGGGGAAACAAAACTTACTTCCAGCATGAACTCTGGCCATAGGGCTGAAGGATAGCTATACTGGAAGACACTAGCAAGATATGGTGAAGCATAATCTGAGGCTTCCTTGATAAATCCATCACTTGAGCTGCCTTCCGAGCCTCAGAATTATGAAGGTTAATCATTTATGCCTCAGTTATGAGGCATTATTTTCAGAGTAACCTATATATATACACTTGTTTCACTTCTGTGCTTCTTCGTCTCTATCTTTGTATAGTCGTTTTTTTTTAGAATGTAACTAATAAAAATCTCAGTGGATATTGTTCAATGAAGAAAAAAATACAAGACTTGACTTTGTGCTTAGGGGAATTTTTTAGTCCAGTTCCATATTTCTTTTTATATGGCTCCTGTATCTCACTATGAAATTGCTATTATATAAGTCAGTGGTTTTCTTTCCCCATTAAACAAGAATAAATGGAAAAGTATTTTCATAAGAGAAACCTACTGATCACTAATCTGAAGTGTAGGTTCCAAGTACATTTTCTAGATTTATTATTTTCTGCCAAAATTGATTTGGACAAAAAACATTGTAGTCACCTAGTATGTGGTTAGCAATTTTCCATCTCATTACACAACTCTTGTATCTTATTACCCATTTAAATGAATACCTGTTAAAAGAACAGACCTGTACAGTTCAAACAATTTTTCAATCCATCAAGCCAAAACAAATAGATGCTAGAATAAAGTCTTTACAATAGTATACTGCACTACAGAATGCAGTAAAAAAAGGGCTTTATCAGTGTAGAACATCATCTAGTTAAATATACAATTTTGTAACAGAATCCAGATTACTTTTTAAGGGGAGGCCCTGTGATTGTACTGCAACCCTGTTTGTTAAAAATCTGAAGGAGCTCTTGGGAAGCATTCTGCACTATTCAAATCAGATCTTTGAATATCTGTCACTATTGTACTCCTATTACAAACAAAATACATACCAACTATGCAACCATCTATCCTATTGACTTCTATCACTATGCATCCATCCTGAATTCCACTGACGTGAATTTCTTTAAAACTGAAACACTTGAATTTCTTTAAAATTAATTTTTTATAAATCCTAGTATTTTAAAGAGATAATCATAGCAAACTACCATGAACCTGGGGATAGCAGTGGACTAGATTAATCCATTGATTAAAACTGTGATTTACAAGATATACAGGTGGAAGAAAGCACATTCACTCTTGGCTCTATTTATAACAAAATTCACTTTCAAAGCAGTGTACTTGCTAACTTTTAATGTATGTAAATAGAACTGATTAGAAAAATTACTGGCAGAATGAGAAGAACAACGGATAGCACTGGTTGATGACATCAGAAACATTTTTAATGAAATTTGTTGCTTTTAATAAACATTTGGAGAAGAAAGAGCGGGAATATATATTTTTGTTAAGAATCAAGTGAAAGGAAAGAAAAATTAAAAGGAAATAGGAAGGAAAAAACTCAGAAAATGGTATTTTAAAATGACTGAGCGTGAATTAGTTTACTTGTCAAAGTTACTAGACAAACAGATTCTGTTAATCTCACTTTTTTTTTCCAGACACATGCTTGAATGTAGTTCATTATTTCTGATTTAAAATGAGTGACACTGCACATATCTTTCTTGACTAGTGCTTTCTGACTGTAGAAGAATTTAAGAATATGCCTGCACAGATACATGGCTGCAGGCACAACACTTTCTTATAGCACTGACTGCTTTTTTTTTTTTTTTTTTTTTTTTTTTTTTTTTTGACAAAAGTACCTCAGACTTTTCACTTCACTTCCAGAGCTGGGTGTAGCTGAAAGGCAGTTTAATAAGCTATCCCACTGCACTGCTATGCCTCTGCTAACAGCTACGTCCCAGTTCACATCCTCTAGCTAGCTCTTTGAAAGCATGTCTGCGTCAGGAAGACATCCTTACGATTTTGAGCTATAATGTCTGACTACTTCTTGCTCCTATTCAGTAGAAAAGGACTTCAGATAAACATATTTATCAACTGAGATGTGGCAATAACTTGTCTCACCTGAACAGCAGCTGACACATTGGTTCTCCTCATCTGTGTTGCTTTTGTCTGCAACATATTTCACCTATCAAAAAAGACACAAAGCTTACTTACTAACCATTTCCTATACCTGTTGCCTTTTACCCATACTTTGGCTGTGAGTTACAAAGATTTTATTTTTTTTTCCCTGTGTGAATGATAGAATGTTGGGTCTCCAGTGTAAGAGTGATGAGGAAGCAGTATAAGTATGACTTAAAAATACTTGGGCTTCATGCCTGGATCTTTCTGGCAGCCAAATAGCTCAGCCAGAGTTTGATTCCTAGAAGAAAAATGTAGTCTCTATTTCATTTAACTGGTATTGCGTAGGAAGTGTATATATGCTCTGGGAATAGCAAAGCAATACTGTCCTTGTTTAGAAAAATAGCCATTTTTTTGACATATATTGTTTCCTCAATTACTGTCCAGTTCCTTCTAGAATGTATGTGAGTTCTGATAGAAGAAATTTTGATACTTCTCTATCTCAGTGAAAAACATTACACCGATGTTATGGAGACTGAATGGTACACAGAATATCATGTGTATGAAATATCAAACAGGGAGAAACAGTGATTTGAAAACATCTCAGTAAAACCTGAGTTACACTCAAAAGAGTTGCGGCTTTTAGAAGGATCACCTTCTACTCAACTCAGTCTCTTACAGGGGAGAATCTGTATTTGCTACCCAAAGGATTTCCCTCCTTATCTGAACTGATGGAAAAGTAAGTATATGACAGATTTTTTTTTTATGATGACATTGACACTATGTTCATGCTTGTGGTTAGCCTCTGATGGCCCCCTCCTCTTGTAAAGTCTGCTCCCTTGAAGGTGCATACTTGTTCTCTAGAGAATGGATTTCAGCCATGAATGACTGAAAGAGAATTTTTAGTTCAGAACAGAAATCCCTGTAGAAACACAGATGGCAGAGTTTTCCCTTGTGCTGTACATCCCATTGAAAGTCTCAAATAGAAGATACAAAACTAAGCACTCCTACTTAATCAGTTTCTTAGTTATCAAGCAAACTATGTGAGAGCACAGTGAATGGAGAGATGGAAAATGATTTTCCCTAAGATGTTCATCTCACGATAGACAGTTATTTACAATAACCACTTCCTTATGTGCTATCTGGGCATTTTAGATTCATAGTCTACTTCAGCTAAAAAGTGACTATTCATACATTTACAAGTACAGTCTTTTCAGGGTTGAAAGTCCTCAGTTTCATGTTGATGTAGAAAGGAAATAATTTCAAAATAAGATATTCTTGTTGATCCTTCCCCTCCTCAGATCCCCTCAGTTTAAGCTCTTCAAACCACGGAATCCTTAAAATATTAGAAGCCACTACTTTTGACACACATATAGTACCAATAATGTGTTGGAGAAAATAGGGACATAAAACACAGTTCAGAAAAACTTTATTTTAAGCAAAAAGGTATATCTCTTGTAACAAGAAAAATATATGAAATATCCAACCTGGAAATATAAGAGTTCTCTTTTTATTTAAGGCAAAGACAAAAACGATATTGTTGTGCAACAATTAGATGTATTGTATATGCTAGAATGCTTCTAAAGAGATTTTTGCCTTAGAAATATCTAGGCATTAATGTTCTTTGATAGTAAGTAATGTTTCAAAAAATTGACATTATAAAGATGAAAGCATGTTTCTTACTTTCTGCCTTTCTCACTTTATTTCCTTACAATTTTATTACTGACACTCAACTTTTTTTTTTCCGTTATTTATTTATTTATTTTACTGAATGGAATAAAATACATTAAAGCACAGAAGCCTTGTTTTCAGAGTTGAGTGAATTTTTATTGTCTACTGATAAATCTCAAGAAACAAGGAATTGTGGTGGAAATGCTGAGAATTTCCTGGCTATGTGATATGGTCTCAAGATACAGAGCCATGCTTGTATGCACACACATATTTTAAAATACATGTAGTCAAAAGTAGAAAATTAAATTTTCTAAGGGCAAAAGCTGTGCTAAGCTTTTTAATACTACCTTCCCCTTTCCCTCCCCTCCCCCTCCCCCCCCCCAAAAAAAAAGTCATCTTGGAAGATCAGATCACCCTCTGCTTGAGGAAAAATGCTTGTACTGTATATTATGTATCTGTTGTATCTACATGTTGACATGACACATTGCAAGATAGAACTCTAATGAAAAAGAGATGCATGAAGAAAACAAAAGAAAGCAAAAGGTTTATTAATTTTTGAATTTACTTTCTCCATAGCCAAAAATTAAGTTTTCTTGTACAGAATTCTTCAGCACGTTCACATAGGTGTTCAAATATCAAGCTACTTCCACACATGCTTAACTACCTGTATTTATTAACATAATCAAAACACATGCTTAATATTTACAAATGTTTGATATCTTTACTGAATTAAGGCCTATATACCCAATCCTGAGCCCTTTCTCATCAGTACGACTTTTTCTATTAACCAGAAAGGCCTTTGTGTTTATGGAGAGCTAATGCTTAGCAAGAGCATTAGAATGTGCTCTTACATACCCATTTCACCATAAAGCTAAGATAAGAATTAACATAATAAGGGCATTGCTTTGGTTTTGTTTGCTAGCTACTTTTTTATATTTATCTTTGCTGCTAATACTATCACTGTACGCAAGATTAGTTTCTGGCAAAAAAATTTAAAAATTTAAAAAAATTAAAGTGCACTTCTGGTAGAATGCAAAAATATTAAATTTGCATGTTTGCTTGTTTGAATGCATAAGAAAAACTAATTCATGTGACTAATGAATAGCTCCAGTAATGTCACATGAAATCATTACTATTTGCATAAATATTCCCTCCTGCTCCCAAGGAGAAGGGATATAGTTGTACTGTATCTGTTATAAAATCTCCTTCACTGTGTCATCATAAAGGTTTCTCTTAAAACAAAATATATTTTCTGAAAGGAAATGCCTAAATCTGCGACAGCTCTTTCATTGAAATGCCACCTTGTTTAAGCATAGTTTTATTTAAGGGAAAACGGGAGCTTACAACTTCCTCCTCAGCTATGATCAGTCAGCATCTCTTGAAGGGCATGTTTAATACAGATGGTTTTTCATATGAGAATTATATATTAAATTAAATTCACTTGGAACATCAGAAGGCTAATGTCACCAGAAGTGCTCGTTCACTGAGGGCTTGATTCAAATTTTGCTGAGCTCAGCATGACTATTTATTTTGAGAAGTGGAAAGCATACCCACCCACTCTAAGTGGTCTGAAAGCAGACGTAGTACCACGTTCCCAAAGTATAATTAGATGATGATATGCCAGATAGATAGATACCAGATAATTAAGATACTTGTTGGTTACTGATAACAATTTGTCAAGAACAAAGGTTAATACCAATTGTTGAAGAAGCAAAGAAGTAGTAACATTTGGCTAATTTCAGGTCATTTTAAGGACTTCAGTTGTGAAGCAAAAGACTACACTGTATTGGAAAAAAGTAGTTGCTGCTTTTTCAGTAACACAGAATGCAGAGCTGGAAAGTAAGTGTCCTATTTAGTCACTTATCTTTTGCAAATAGATGCTGTCAAGGATGAGGATGGTGATCTCTGACTGATTATATTTTAGCCCAGTTTTGTTGAAACCCTAAAGCAAAATTAGTTAACTAACCTCCTTCTTGAAGAAGCAAAGAGTGAGGCTGAGGTAAATAAGAAAGATGAGTGAAAATATCTCCAGTGCAGTTCCCAGAAGTACTGCTTGAGGAGTCTGTTAAGGCCACAGCAAAGTCACTTGGGTCTGCAGGGGTTGCCACCACAGCTTCAGAAGTACCGGTGCAGTAATGATGTTCCCCATCTGCCAAAACCAAAGTGCCTGTCTTGGCCACTTTCATTCTCAGCTACTAGTTTTGGCAAAATGAGACCACTTCCTTTGCTTTGTAGCAATGCAGTTCCTCTGCTCAAGATTGTTTTTAGTTTATTTCAGCATTTGTAGTGTCTTTTCTGCCTTTAGCTTGCTACTTTTTTCTGTGTTATCAGTAGTTTTCAACCTGACCGAGGTTGTACATTTATCCGATATCTTACTTCAAGATATAAAAATGAATCCCTTATGCCATGCAAAATACCTCCTCATAGCTCAATTAGAACTTTCTGGTCTATGGATATTCAATAACAGCATCACTGGTTCAGCCCCTGTCTTCATCCTAGCATTGCTACTGTGTCAGTAGTTACAGGTCCCCCGTCCCCCCCTTAAATCTGCACTGGGAAAGGAAAATTAACAGATGATTTGGAAACTACTACTTTGCAGCTCTGAAAACCTGGGGTCAGTTCCCCTCTGTTTCATGGGCCTCTATCAGTGGGGAAGTCATTACTCTACAGTTGCCCTTCTAGAGATTGTACTTTAACTTAATTGGATCACAATCATCAAGCCAGGATAGCAGTAGGAGAGACATTAAAATATGACAGATAAATACTACTGTGATCTAAAGAGGGGAAATTTTGTGTTGATTATCAGTCTAGATCACTTGTCGAACAGCAGTCCTCTTTCCTTTAAATTTTATTGGTGTAAGAATTAGTATAATTCAAATACAATCAAAGAATACAAATGAAAATGTCTTACTTTAGAAATTAAACTGGCTATATGGGAACTGTTCAGTCATAGCCTGAACTGGTGATTGAGCGCCTGATGAAGAAGTGTTGCCAGCCCTGGAAGCACAGGTTTGTGACTAATACCTTTCTTGGGTTATCCAAAACCTGGTTAGAGGCAACTATATGCCTCTGATTCATACCATATACTGGCCTTTTGCAAAACTGAAGAGATTACAGCAACACTGTGAGTTATATAGGCTATGCTTTCCAATCATGAACATTACTTAGAATGACAGAACAGTTCT
Organism: Perdix hodgsoniae; assembly: GCA_035772895.1. Classification (NCBI taxonomy): domain Eukaryota; kingdom Metazoa; phylum Chordata; class Aves; order Galliformes; family Phasianidae; genus Perdix; species Perdix hodgsoniae. Next base: position 4,007,315 of record JAPSGF010000043.1, read on the forward strand.
TTTGCTGAAATAGCTGATTTACTGTCAGTTATTGAAAGTTCTGAGGAAAAGCCTTGATTATTTCCAAAAATAAGCAAATTTTCCTTAGCGTAGTTGCATAGTACTATGTTTCTATTTCATTTTTGAACTGCTATACAGTTCATCTCCCTCAATTGCAGACTGTCTCTCTCAAGATTATAAAATAAATCCCTATAGGACTAGAGGTCCTTTTTTACTGGACAGCTCCTTCCTTTCAGGTCCTTCCTTCCAGAGCAGTTGATACATCATAGTATGGTAGAGGAGGGTGTTAGATTAGCTGCCCCTCTGGGGTTACTTCAAAGCATGGGACTTCAAGCAGTCACATGGTCTAATCGTGCCAGAGGCTGTCACTCACACTGAGCAAAATGATCAATACTAACCAAATCATCCTATCTTAATAGAAAATTACTTGCATAGTCAGTCAAAGGCAACATTGTGCCTCTGGCTGATTTGCCAGTACAAGATTTTTTCAGAACTATCCAAACTTCTAAAAGACAAAATGACATGGGGTGTGCAGTAGGGGCCTAATTAAAGTTAAGTGTATGTAATTGCATGAATCTTTATTATAAAACTAATATAAGTATATTTTCTTGAAAAAGAAAAATGTAATTTCTCTAAGGAAAAATGATAGAGTTGCTCTTGGTGCTACTTCTTCAGGCCATTTTAATATTAACAATAAACAGTTATCTTTAGACACTTGCTTCCAGTCCTGAAAGGAGTATATTTCATTGTTAAATGTCAGGTCCCCTCTTTTTTTTCCTCCTTGACAAATTTTCTACTGATGTATTCAGTTTCATATTTACAATACATTGTTCTAAAATAAGAAAAACCAGAGAAATCTGTAAAATTGTGTACAAAAAAAAAAAAAAAAAAAAAAAAAAGAGTAATATATAGCCACGCACCTGAATACCAAGCAAGGGTAATGGCTTAATTAGACACAGGAGATTCTTGTGATGTCTAATTTATATTAGCAGGACTTCTAACAGATATATGGCAAGTAGTCCAAACTTCAGATAAAGAATTTGTCTAATCCTTAGTTTAAGAAAACCAATCCTTTATATTTCAAACAATGATGTATCTCTGGCCTGTTCTCACCAAGAAATCTTCTGTGCTTCCAAGTGTTCTCACAGGTATCTTACCTATTTGATCTGTTTATTTATAAAAGAGATATATGATAACTCAGGATATGGCAGTCAGAGAATAGATTTTGAGACTCAGGAGTCTTCTTGCCTGGAGTCTTTACTTAACACCATTCAAAATTTAAAAATTTGTTCAAGGAAAATGTGATGGTGTCCAATGTCAGACTAAATAAATTGCACAAAATGTGAATTGCTACCTTGTAGGAATTTTACACCAAAAAATCTGATTCTAACTCTTCTTATGCTATAGTTAGAGTACATGAAGAAAAAAAAAAACAGACATGAAAATTACATGAAAGAACAAAAGTATTTTCAGCTTATCCTTAAAGTAAGAGTAGTTTCTACAAGGGTGAACCCACAGAAAATTGAACCAAATGAAAGATTTTTCAATGCATTCAATGGTTCCTAGATCTAGCTCTTTTGAGATCATGCTGGATTCTTCCTTTGGAGTAATATTGGTAGAATAATATTATTCCTTATCTCAGCAGCTGATACAAAGAAAAAACAAACATAATAATACTTAACAGTTATTTTTAGGTAGTATCTATCTTTGTAAAGTGTGCTCACAGCCTACAATGTTTCAAACAGATGTTCAGATACATAGTGTAAGTTTGGAATTTTTAAAATATCAAAATAGAAAATGACCACTGGCTAAGAAGACATTTCTGTCCAGATAGTTCCCTGAACTGCAGTGATTTTAATATTCTTTCTGCAAAAAATACTACTTCTACCACTTATATATGATTGTTACATACATGGTATACTTAACAATTAATAAGAGGAAAATTCCTCTGCCACAGGAGTTTCTCAGACATATAGACAGATGTATATTGCTGGCTAATGAAACTCTCATTCATATTTAATACTGGCTTGTTTTCAGGTAGATATTTTTAGCACAAATAGGACACAATTATTTGTGTAAAAGGAGTAAGAAAGAAATGAAGATGCAAAAGCTAGAGCTTAACATGGTTATTTATGCTGCCATTTTATCTCTTTTCAATTAAGTACTTGTAGCTATATGAAATATATGCATACTTTTTTCCTTTTTTTTTTTAAATTGTATTTATGATTTCTTTTAAACTTATGTTTTTCCCTAACAACTTTAGAAGCTGTAAGTTTATTTCAGTCACACGTGGCACAGAAGATTTCAAAATGGTGAGATCACTTCAGTGACAATTACAGTTCTATCAGTTCTACAGGCAAGGGCTGAAAGACTGTTGAAGAGCCATGGCACTGAGGGCTGCTATATGTGTTCTTCTCCTTAGAGGACAAAGAGGTGTACTCTTTGCAGAGAAACCCTATAAAAGATTCAGCTTTAGAGCTGGAACATGCTCAGTTGGATCTCATGCCTCCTTAGCAATCAAAGTCAGTCCATCATAAATCATATAAAGTAGAATTTATCACCTACCTGTAAATGTCTATAGTGTAGACTTGTAACTCTGAGCTAGTCACGCTTTTTATAGTCAGTGGGGAGTAAAAGGCACTACAAGGGCACAATTCATCTGATCTGCTTTAGAGATATATTTTAAGATGAGATAAATTGTCCTAGAAACACGAACTTCTCTCTGTTGACTACAAAGGCAGTCTAAGGCAACATATAACTGCTGATTTAAACCTCAATCAAAATGCATGGCACATCAAACTATTCATTCCATAGGTATTTAGTATAATTTAACTCTGAAAAAATGTTTCCCATGCTCACAGCTTTCTTGAATATGAATGTGACAGATTAAAATTAACTGAAGTGTAGAGTAAAGCTGAATCAATCATTTATTGTTCACATGAGAACAAGTACACTGTCTCTCCATTATGTGTTTAGATGTTTGTTATGTGTGCATATGCACACACACATGAACAGCGTACAGTTTTCTTACTGCCTTGTGCTTTTGTTGAGTGTCTCATAGGCCTGGAGGCAAAGTGAAGGGATGAAGAGGTGTCAGTCAGCATGTGGGGAGATGTGATGCTTTGTGCATCACATTTTTTTTCAAGATATATACAATTGTCTTTACTGTTATTTCTCTGTTCCTTTTCTGTTTAGTAAGTATTTACCTCAGATAAACATTTTTATTATTTATTTACTTATTTATTTACCTACAAGTTCTACTTATTTTCTTTTTATATGATTCTCTTCCCTATCCCATTGGGAGTGGGGGAAGTGAGATAAGTGTGTGGTGGTTAGCTGGTTGATGGGTTAAACCATAACAATCCTCCTGTCCAGCATGGGGTTTGAATCAAACCTTCTTCTGACAGGACAGAACAAGAAGCTTAAACATCCTTAGCTACACAGTGGAACAGGTTTCCCAAGGAGGCATTCAAGGCCAGGCTGGATGTGGCTTTGGGCAGCCCGGTCTGGTGGTTGGTGACCCTGCACATAGCAGGGGTCTTGAAACTCAATAATCATTGTGGTCCTTTTCAACCCAGCCATTCTATAATTCTATGATTTATAAATCACTGCTCAGCAACAACTGAAACATCAGTAATAACATTGTTTGTCTCCTAAAGTCAAAACATAGCATCATACCAGACATTAGGAAAAATAACTGTCCCAGGACAATCTGATTTTTTTTTTTCTCTATAGTCTATTAATCTGTTAGCTCTAGCATAATGAAAGAATGGAAAGCATGAGACTCGGATTCTTACAATAATAAATTAGTAAGATATGCATGTGGAATAGCAGACCACAAAAAGGAGCTCATGGCAAGAGGGCTGGGGGGAGCTGTCCCCTATGGTGACCTGTACTTGTTCAGCTCACTTCTGAAGAATTGACACCGTGGTATGGACCTATGTTGGAGCAATTCTTGAGGAACAGCAGCCTCTGGAAAGCTCACATAGGATCAGATTGGAAAGTGTGACATCCCATGGGAGAGACTCCATGCTGGGACAGTGACAATAAATAAATAGCAGCTGATGGAGTGTTATGAACTGACCACAGCAACCATTTCATGTTCTCCTGCAATGTTCAGAAGGTGGAGGTAGAAGCCAGTGGATGAGAGGATGATGCTTTCAATTTTGTTTTAGTTCTCACTACTCTAGTCTATTATCATAGGCAGTAAATTACATTGATCCCCCTATGCTGGGTCTGTTTTGCCTGTGATGGTAAGTGGTGAGTGATATGCCTGTCCTTATCTCAATCAATAATCCTTTTATCACTGTATTTTCTCCCCCTGCTCTTTTTAGGAGGGGAAGTGAGGAATGGCATGGTGGAATTTAGCTGACCATCAGTGTGAAACCACCACACTTACTCACTGGGATTAAAGAGAATATATATCATTCTGGGCTTTAAAACTGCCTAATTTCATTGAATGAATATATCTGTTTTCTTGTACAGGCCTCCAAACACAAAACTATGGTATATCATGACCAATAATGGTAATAAGGACACATCCTTTGGGAATTTCCAGGAGAAAGCTTGAATCTCTTTTTCCTTGGGGAGAAAAAATAAGACAACAAAACAACAAACATAATTGAAAGGATTTTAAGTACTTACACTGCCTGAGAAATTGCTTTTTTTCTGGCTTTTGTTTTTATGCTTGTGGAATTCCATGCTTGACAATCAGTTATGTATTATGTATACTTTCCATCTGAAATGATCAGAATATTTATCACCAGGATAAAATAAGACAATGTTTCAGAGCCAGAACAAGACAGTTTGCAACACAGCTGAGAAATATGGTTGTGTTAAGTGTTTAAGGACTACTTAGGAGTGTTCCATGACCTTAGTCAAATTTCTTCTGTACATCCAAGTCAATTTTTTTCAATCTTGTGAATTTCTATATAGATCTCTCTATGAAAATGATGTTTTTGGGATAACTGTCAAGTTACAAAGTAAAAGAAAACTTGGAAGAATCTGTGATAACGTTTTGAATATCTGGAAGGCATACTTGCAGACTTCAATTAATTTAGTAATTTACAGATGTGTCAACAGTGACTGATTAGTGGGTTTTCTCATTTCATTGTTTCATGTCCTATATGACAAAGCTTCAAAACCTAATGCAAAATTTTGAGAACTTAAAATGCTCTGTTTTGAAGGAGATTGTTTAATATCTATCTTAACAACAATAGAATAATATACACAGTTGGAAATAGTAAGTAAATTTCAACAGAAAAGATATAAATTCCATGAAATTATGGAAAAATATATTTCATCAGAGTATCCTTAAGTTAGGAGTTCAAAATTTTGGTTAATAGTTTCAATACAACAAACTATTATTATATCAAATAAATGATTGGGATATGAATAATGTTGGTTGTTCTGTGCATGCTGTTTGCCTTACTTCCCACATTCATTTAGAACTAAAAGCACTTCAAGGCTTTTGTAGAAAGGAGAGAAGGGAAAAAACAACGTAAGAAATCAAGATTAATTTTTTAAACACTGCTTAGATATTTTACTTACTGTAATAAGCAGAAAATTGTCTCTTCATAGTAGGGAGCTGGCTTTCTTACACACAAACATGGCTTATTTGCTTGCTGTACTTCATGAACAAATGAAATGATGAATGCAATTTCTATTAGGCAGAAATCGTGGAAAAGTGGTAGTTACAAATTCTAGCAACTAGATCAGTGGAGTGTTAATGATTAGTTACCTTTTACTGTGTATTACCTTAATACAAAACACTTCCTCCAGGATTAGTGGCTCAGGTAAGAATCTGTCTTTATATTTTTTAAGTGTTATTGAGAGTATAAAAGCAAACTCCAGGAGAAATGCAAATGTAGTGGCTTTTGCTGTTGTAATTATATGTTGTATTTTTCAAGCAAATGCTTGTAGATAATTGCTGCATTTGTACTTTCACAGGTGGACTGAAAATGAAATATAGTATACTATTACTGAGAAAGCTATAACAAAAAATATAAGCAGAAATTAGTGTGCTTGCTTCAAGTATAGAAAGAAGCATTGCTTTTTACAGTCACTTTACTCATTCCACAGTTTTTCTGTGGATGAAAGATATTTTTATTTTTACACAGTCAAAACTGTATGCATCAATCTGTTGCACAGACTCTGTGGCTATGTGCAGTCATTGACACTTTTGTCTTACGGAATTGGACTGTTCCTCTTATTTAGGAAAAAATAAAGTTTTTTTTATTCTGTTATTTACTTTTGTGCAACATGTTGCAGTTTTTGAATCTCCAGTTCAGTGTCAGATTCATATTTGGGGAATGAGAAATGGCTTGCCATTTCTGCAGCTCTAACTTGCTTTCTCAGCAAGTTCTTCAGCATCCACTGGCAGAATCATATTATCAGAGGTCAGTGAGTAGGCTTCTCTTGACAGTTTGTGTTATAACAAAGAATCATTATTGTTGCAGCTGTAATTTTTATTAACATTACACACAATCTGTAAATGCCAAGAGTAATTTAGGCCAAAACTCTTTTATCACTGTCTTCCTCACAACTGCTTCCCTCATTTTCCATCCAGCTTGCTTATCTCCAAAATTTCTTTGAAATACTGACCTACAAAATTAGAGCAGCAAATACAAGTAGATTTATTTAACTTTGAAAGCCTTGCTGGCAGAGTTTTTCACTTTGTTGTGAAGCAGCTTTTGCACTAGACAAGCAACTTAATGTGATATTATTCTGTTCATTCCTTTTCATCACAAGTGCAACTTTCTATCTCATTATTTAAATAATTGTCAATATGATAACTTACTATAAAACACAACAAACATTGTCCAAAGTGTTTGGTGAGCTTTCCTGTATGATGCTAAAACTACACTAATCTAAGGTCTGAAAATATAGTTTTGTATGTTGGCTTTTTAATCCAAGTTACACAAGACAAATCTTGCTTTGTTAAGTGCATTTACACTCATTGGGAATGGCAAATAATAGGTTCCTAGATCTGATGTAGACAGCTTGCCCGGACAGGTGAGAGAAGACAAATACAAATCATTGCATGAGCTATGAATTTTCTGCAGTAAGTTTTGAATAAGTTTAGAAGGCATGAAAGGGCAGTAATACAGACTTGTGACTGATGCCTCTCTGAATAGCTCAGCAGATTCAGTGTGCTACCAAGAAAATTAGGGGCTGAGTTGTTTTGGTTTTGGCAGATCAAAGCATGAATAAGAACAAACATTTATTTCTATGCACCTGCCTATACAGAAATATCTAAAAACATCATGACTTTAAATAAATGATAGATTAAAGCTGAAACCATCAGATGAGACAGGAAAATGTTTGCGATTACCAGGCAATCAATATCCCTCACTTATGATGAAGAACTAAATCCTAATTCAAAATGGAAATCTGTAAAATGTTAATCTGAGAACAAAATAGCAGGTGCAATCAGTTAGCTCCCAAAGTCTATTTTATTATTAACCTTGCCATGGCAGCATGTGAATGTCAGTATTCTTTTCATGATAACAAATGTAAATTCAATAAGGCCAAGTATGCCTATGCTAAAAAAAAACAGAAACAAACAAACAAAAAACCCACAAAATAATCCTTGAGATGAAAGCAGAATGAAGAATTCAATTCTAATAAATATTTGTTAACTGAAAATTTCAGTATGAATGATTTTTATTTTAAAATGAAAGCAGTTTTTTCTTAACTCCCTTACTGCTACTGCTGAAATTGTGTAAATATCTACAGATGTTTTACATGTCCTGTATATGAACATCAGAGCTTCAAACATTCATGATGGCACAGCTTCAAGATTTATTGGGTACATTAAGCTTCTGATGATGGGCTTTATAAATTACAAATTACAACCTAATGTAACTTTTGACCTGAGGGGATTATAGTAATTATAGCCCAATCCTTTGACCACGTAAAAGCATTAAATTTCCTACAGCACAAAACTATTTATTGAGGGCATAAAAAAACAAAGATAAACATTCTGCCTTTTTGCCATTATTATTTAACTACTGTAGTCACTGAACTTGTCTGGTTCCATTTCTTTAAATGCTACGGTATATGACCTACCTTGACCGATATGTTTTACAAGCTGGAGTCATCCATTAAACTTGTGAAATGACTTTGCCGATACAGCTTGTACAAAAAGCCAATAAGTAAAAAATGTTACTCCTATGAGCTGTCTTAGCATTTCTTGCTGTGATTAATGTAAGCAATTCTCAGTTTGACTCTTCAAGGAACTGATAACTAAACACAAATAATGATGCTAATGGAAGGCAGAGAATTACTTCTTGTTTGTATTGTTGCCTGGAGTTTACACGCAAAACATGTTCAGTACATGCCAAATTTACTGGGTTACTAAAAGACATGGGAAGGTTATTATGAAGATAAAAATATAAATGTTGCTCACTGGAAGTGCCAAATGCAGTTTGCTGGCAGTATACGATACAGCAGTGATGAATATTCTGTACCAAATATGCTAAATAACTGTCATTCTTGTTTATGTTCCAGCAGTTACATTGCTACATATGAGAAGTAGTAAAATACATATAAAGTACATATGAGAACTAATAAAACAGTAAAATCCTTAATTTCACCATCTCCAGAGTTAACTTAACCATAACGCTATTTATCCATAACAGACCAATATGAATTCCACAGACCTTGAAGTTCTCCAATTGCCTTCTGTGTTATTCTACATTTTGAAAAGCTTCTCACTAGTTCTCACAGCTTCAAAATGTTTTGAAAGGAGACCTTTCATTAGTATTCAGACTATGTGGTGTTTGTAGAATGCTGCTGGACAGCATCTAGTTTCATTTAAATCTGCCATTAGAGAGGTTATTTCTTCTTAAAAAAAATAAAAATAAAAATAAAATAGGATTGTGAGAGGAAAAAGAAGTCCAATAACTAAGTCTTCATCAGAAGATCACGCCTATTCTCTGCTAAAAATATTCTTTCTGTTAAATATTCTTTCTGTTTCTAATTAAATGCTCACTGTTCTGTCCTAACCTAGAATTATTTTGTGCAATGTTTCTATTATTTATAATTTTCTGTGTCATCAGCTGCTCAACAGATTAGCAACATTGTTTCTGAGAGTAATTATAATGAGAGAGGTTTTGTATTCATCAGACTTTTTAATGAGGTTATTAATACCTACATATCATTACATCTGTTGAATAATAATTTAATTTTTAATTAACTACATGCATTTGTGTGTTTTGTATCTGTATCCGTACATGCTGACTATTGGGTTGTTTATGTCACAGAGGCTTACAAAAATTCATTTTAGACAAGAAAACTGTTATTGTGTCATTGTTTTCAGGAGAATTAATTTGTGATAGGTAGTCTGACCTTTTGACTATTTATCAAAGAAATTTTTAATTCCTGTTTACTAAATTTAACATTGTAGATCTCAGTACAAAACCTGTTGAATTCAGCTGAGTAACTCCTATTGATTTCAATAGCTGTTATCTTAGATCAGTATCATGTTTTGTTACTATACTCCTTAATCTCTTCAGAAACAAGAAAATATCATTTAATACTATCAGTTGTTAAGGGCAAAAAGAAACAGAGAATGGTAGGAAGGATGCAGAACACTTTGGTGATCTAATCTCTGAAGATGAATAATTTTTAATTCTATGAAGAGAAATGATTTTTTTTTTATATCTTTTTCCTCCTAACTTAAAACTCCATTCTGTAAAGCTAGGATAAAGGAGTCACCTTGAAACCTGGAGAGTACTTTGCCCTTGATTCAGAAAAAAACCTTGGAATAGTGCTAATCTACAAGCATATGAGTACTCCCACTTGAGCCAATGGATAGCTCTATCCTATGTCTGCTATCTGCAGCCTGGGTAGATTAAGAAAGGAGTTTAATGGTGGGTTCATAATTACTGTTATGATTATGGTCACGATAGAGTCAATTTCTGGTCACATATACAGCTTAGTTTATATCAATTATAAAATTTTACTGCCTAAATTTAACCTGACTCTTCACTTCCTACAATATTGATGAGACACTGAAAGCCCAAAATTTTGTACTGTAAAATTGAAAAAGTGACTTGGGATGGGATTTATTTTCACCAAATTCAGCCTTCTGACATTTCATGACTGTGTTAGCCATGTGAGATAAGCTTCTCTAGAGGGATTTGTATATATCTGTAATTATTTTTTAAGGAGATGAATTATCCTTTCAGATTTCCAAATTCTCTCCTTTATTTTCAAAGGGAAAGTTCCTTTCCTTCCAAAGGAAAGAACTAGCTTGCAATATCATAATAAATTTTTAGATATCTGAAATTAGCCTAGAGGATCAAGCTGATCAAGCTGAAGTGTATACATTTATCAGGAGTTCTACTGGTCCACCTGAACATGTAGTGAACTAAAATAACATTTAAAAATGGTTTAGCTGCTATTGGTACTTAATGAATCCCATTTGTCTGTATTTACATGCATAAACCCAAATGATTTTTCAGTTAAATGCCTTAATTTGCATTACATGTACAGAATTCCTACCCATTATTCTCTGTAAAACCAAGTATCAATGAACGTGCAAATACTCAGTGACTCTATTTATAGTTATGGTATTTAACACATGCATAGATTGGATCCCTCTCAAATATATGAAGATAGATAATAAATCAATTATTTAGTGATAGGAGAGAATAAATTAAAGTTGATGATTATACGTCTGTGGTAACTCAAATGTCCATGAATGAACACATCTTGAAGACAGACAAAGTCTCCTGTTGAAAGCGATGATGATGCATAAAGCAGAAAACAATAAACAACATAAGCCTGAATAAAAAGTCACAAGTTTTAAATGAATTGTAAGTAATGTTAAAATAATTGTCTTGCTAAATAATGGAATTGTAATCATAATGCCTCTGTAAGCTACAGATACCAAAACCAAGTTGTATATATTTGTAGTCAATGAATTAAAACTTTAGAAATAACTAAATTTTCTATTTACAAACTGTTAGCTTGGCTTTCTGGTAGGCAATGAACTAATTTTTAGGATTAGGATCTTTTAGTCCAGTTTTCTTGGTCAGCTGCACTGGCTGTGTCCCATCATGCCCATCTTTATCCTACTTGCTGAGGGAGAAACGGAGAAATAGAAAAGTTCTGGTACCATGCAAGAAATATTCAGCCATAGCTAAAGTGCCACTGTGCTATTAATATTGCTCAAATAATGTTTAATCTGACAGTACTATAGTTAACATTTAGACCAAATAATTATCATAATTTAGTTATTTCTGTGTTTGTTTTCTTTTTATAATTTTTTTTTTTTGGAAAATAAATACCATTTAACAAGTAGAGTACAAGATACATCCAAATTAATAAGTAGAAGACATGAAGTTCCAATTCCTTGAGTGTATTTACTGTTAATTAAAGTTTTCCTGTCCACAGTTATGTATATATTTAAAATATTGGACTGTTACAAAACTGTTGGCATTTACTAGAAATAGTAGTCCTGCAATTTTGTAATTCCTCTAAACAATTTCTGTGTTTGTCAGCTGCTTGACCAAATTAAACTTCCCAATTATTGTACTGGATTTGACTTAGTTCATAAAAGTGAATGTCCAGGTCAGTGATATCTTTCTATGAAAGAGTTGGTGACATCATTGGTATGTTAATGTGGAAGCAAAATATGAATTACCAGGAATAATGAAAATGTTGGTGTCTTTTACCTTTATAGTTGGGGAAATAGTGTAATCCTGCAAATCTTACTCATTTATCTTGACCAGACTGCCCTGTTTGAGGGCTTCTCCATATGTTCTTTTCTGTCAAGAGAATAAAAAGTTCAGTTGATGTGAGCTATGCAATTTTTCAGCTAACAGAGGGGAATACTTTTTTTTTTTTTTTAACCTACAAGACAATATATATCTATTTATCTTCACATGAGAAAAAATCCTGAGCACTCTATCAATCAATCCAACAAGTTACACTCTGCACTCTGACAGTACAGTTACACGCCAAGTCTTTTGGGCTTCGGTTTTAACACTGTACATTGACATAGTGCAGGAGTTCCAGCTGTGCTCACCTGCAACTGTTGCTGTTCCCTTCCTGCTAAACTGCAGTCAAATTTTCTCTTTAGCACACTATGGACTAGAAAATGACACTTTAAGGCAGGCAATGGGTGAGGAACCTCTTTAAATCTGCCTACAAGAGGTCCTGCATACCTGAACATGAGCCTTGTTTGCACTCACTTAAACCTGAGTGAATGGAATTATAATAACTGAGCTTGAACTAATATTTCAAAAAGCAAAGTACATTACCTCTACAATATGTTTCATGGACAGATTTATCTTTCATCTCTCTGAAAACAGTGAACCGGAGACCAGGCTTCAAGGATTAGGATACTACATCGCAGCATCCAGTAGACTGCAAATATATTTCTCCAAACATGACTTGTTCCCCATTTCTGTGTATAGAAGCCCTGTGGAAAAACTTGCATCCATTCTGAAAGAGAAAATGGAAGCAACTCCTCAGTCTGGATTATATAGATATTAGAAATACTGGTTTAGAACTACTTCCTGAAGAGAAGGCTATGTACAAAATTAGATTTTTTTTTTTTTTTTTGTGCTGTTACTAAAATACCATTTCCGACTTTAATTTCACTTACCAGACAGGAAAAAAAAAAAAAAAAAAAAAAGGAAATATGACCAGAAATTCCAAAAATTTTCCGGATAGAGTAACATCTTTACAAGTGTAAATACATTTAAAATTAAAGACAAATAAGGTGAAGAAAATTCTGTGTCTGTTTCTTGGAGTGATACGAGTACAAATAATTTTCTTTGTGTAAAGATCTCTTTTCTAAGCTATGTTCCACAATGTTTTTAAAACATGATGTAGTTTTCCAGATGTTGGAAATGTGACATAAAAAGTAAGTGGATCATAATGTGAGGTCACAGTGGAACATAGTTGAGATTTTATTTTTTGCTTCAGGTGGATTGGAATTGTAAGAATCTTTCTTGTTTTGCAGTATGTTTCTCATTTTCATTATACTACAAAGGCAAAAATGACTACCTCTTTCACTGGCTGGGTTTTGAGAATTATTTTTCTTCATTTTACAAGTTTTCTCCCAAAGACTAGATTTAAAATTCTCTTTTAAAATCAGCTTTTTTTTTTTTTTTTTTTTTAATGTGGTTGCCAGACATGAGCTTTTTTAGATTAGATGCCTTTTCTTAACAGCTAAGATCAGTAGTATCGTTAACTGTGTGTTGAACTCCCAGAGGTGAGAATGTCTATATGGAGAAAAGGATAATTTCTTCTGCAAAAGATTTTTGGAGAGGCTTACTAAGCCTTCCTGAAGGAAATGATAAAATAACTAGGAGAGCAGATCAAAAACAACTTCACTCAGATCCATTCTCCATTAGAGTCCATGGATGCCTATTTATGAAAGAGTTTTTCCTATTATACATTCAAATGTTGTCAGTTTATACTGGGGAAGGGTGAGTTTCATCGCACCAGTTCTAACAACTTAAGTACTAGGGCTTCTCCAAAAATAATGCCTCCTATTCTCTTACATTGGCCCGCAACAAGTGTTTGTGGTGTGGAAGGCTCAACCTTCCTCCCAACATTTCATTGCATTTTGTTGCTTTGTGACAGGTGGCAGCAGAAGAGCAGTTTGACAAAATGGTGTCTGACATGAAAGTATACGTGAAGGTGTGTTGTTGAAATCCTCTATGTGGAAAAAGTGGCACCCACTGACATTCACTGATGCTTGGTGAATGTTTATGTAGACCAAGTAGTGGATGTGAGCACAATGAGGTGGTGGGTGGTGTGTTTCAGCAGTGGCGACAGTGACAGCAGGTCACCTCCACTGGTGCAGATTTTTATGAGCATAACATGCAGGCTCTTGTTCATTGCTGGTGAAAATGCACAGCATCCAGAGGTGACTGTGTTGAAAAATAGTGTTTTGTAGCTACGAATTTTCTCTGTCAAATAGCACTATTATGCTCTTTGTTTCTGTTGTAGTTTCTCTGAAAACAAATAGGAGGGATAAATTTGCAGTGACATATGTATAATATAGGTAGTTTTCAGAAACCATTTTTTTCAGTTACTCTCCAGGGACGAGAAGGTAGGCAACTATGGAGTTGTCTCCATTCTATCAGTCTTTTAGTGTGATGAATTAGGTTCAGGAGATTGACTGTCTCTTGCCATGAATATATAGAGGGCACCTCAGAATACTACATTTGAGTAGATGCAGGTACATGTCTTTCAACAGATAAAAGTAAGAAGGTTGATGCTCACACAGGCTGCTAATGGCATTTCAGAACATCTAATTTTGTACTGTAATAAGACCCAGAAAACTAAGTAGCTTAATACACCCCGTACTTCTGTCATTCAGTACCTATTGTTAATCTGTCCTGCAAGTGGGAAGGGATCAATATCAGTGTTAACTGAAATTCTTGTGCATGCTCAGAAATAGTGAGCTGTGGTGCATTCACTAGAAGGAGTGTGATAAATATTGCCACAGTTAGAATATGATATACCTGGGTCAGTATCTTCAGGTATCCTGAATATAGGATGTTTCAGGGAATCTCTTTAAGGACAAAAATTATGATAAATGTCAGACCACTACAAATCCTCAGAAGGGACTAAGCAAAATATTTGGATATGTTGTCTTCTGGACACTAGTCTGAATTTTATATCATGGTTGCAAGGCCTAGGTAATCTGAACCTTTCCTGTTATTTGATTTGAGGTTTTCATCTCATCTAATTTTCAGTGATGCTCAAAGCTTACGGAGATGAAAGCTACAACAGACTATTTTGTCTGTATTTCCCATAGGAAAACAGCTTTTAGGAAACAGTAAATTTTGGTATAAAGATAAAAGCAATGAACATTGGCCTTCTAATTCATTCTTCTGTACCTAGTTCATTAAGAAATTATTTCTCAAATTGGGAGTAAATCAAGGGAAAGAAAGACCATGAAAAATAAGTTATTTCCCAACAATACATTCTAACATTTTCTTAGCTAGGATGGAATTGCTTTCTTCAGGGTGTTTGGTATGCTACTATGTTTTGGTTCTAAGACAAAAACTGCTACTAAGCAGCGCTGTACAGAGCCAAGGCCTTTCACAGCAAAGGGCCCAAGGATCTGGGAGGGAATGGAATTACAACAGCTTACTTAAATGGGACAAATGGATATTCCCTACCATATGATACCATGTGAAAGGAGTTTTGAAGGAGGTGGGAGTTCATCTTGCTCTATTCTGCTGTTCAAAGGGCTGGCTGGGCATCAGTTGGATGTGGGGGGCAATTGCTTGTGCATCACTTGCTATATGTGTATTCATATATATATATATATTCATAGCCATAACTATTATCCTTTTCCTTTTCTCTATCTTAGTAATATTTCTGTCTCAAGCCATGGGTTATACATTTTTTTGTTTCTCTCCCCCAGCCCATTGGGTAGGGGAGGGTGAGCGAACAACTGTGTGCTGTTGAGCCACCTGCAGAGTTAAAACACAGCAGTTGTGCATTTTTATCATGTATATTTTCCATAGTGGAAGGATAGTTTTAAAAGACTCAACTATAATTTTTCTTTTCTGAGGATATGGACCATGTAAAAAAATTTGGCAAAAAATTGAAAAAAATTGAAAGATATAACATAGACTATTCTTCATTTCAGCAAAATTTTTGTGCAAAGCATCCAGATTACTTGGCTCCCTCTAAGAATCTTGAGAATTAATTAATGATAGACTGCTTTTTTTTAAGGAATAAAGGAAGGAGAATATTCATAGTTAATGCTGTCATTAAATCTCATTTTAAAGTATATTATTGGCTTCTACATTCATTTCTAATTATGCATCATAAATGCCAGCTGTTCGGGGTAAGCAAAGTGGCACTGGTGTGGGGACAGAAAAAAAGTTGTTTCAATGGTATTTCGTAAATTTTACTTTGTTAAACTAGAACTGTTTGGCACTGGAATATTATGGTATAAATACTATCATTATAATAATTTTCACAAATGTAGCTGGTGTTATTTTATACTTAACTGTCTGTCTGGATATTTGTTTATGATTCAGAACAGTAGTACAACAATCAATATTTTATTATTCACAGATTCATAACTACAGCAGAACTTTAAATATCGGTTTTTTTCCCCAGCTTTTATTTTGCCTCATCATTTCATCTAGGTACTCTACAAAGGTTCATTTGAAGTGAAGGTCTTCATTACTAGTGGAAGAAACCCCTGCAGAAAATGAGGTTGTCCCCTCTGGGTAGTAGAGACATTAGTCCTTAATACAGAAAATCTACAAAATAAACATGCTGAAGGACCATTTCTTAGCTTCAGTTTGTAGTAATAATGCTGTTATAGCACCCACTGCCACGCTGTACAATATCTTTGTTTATATCTTTGTGATTTCTCATCTCCCTCCTTCCACTCTAATTAAATTCCGGTAGAATTTTGTACAATAAATGATCTTCCTTGATGGTAAGGATTGTCCCATTTCCCTTATGTGCATACACTGTTTTGCATAAGGAAATCTTAAATATAAACAATTGCGCAAGGGTATTACTGAAATACAAGTAATATCAACCCACTGTGTCTTCTGCTAAGCTTCATTATCAGTGAGATACTTGAATGTATATGAGATGAATTTTCATTACTCCCTTTAAATATTATGCCCTTAGGTGAGTAATAATTGCTTTCCTTTTATCTAACAGGAATAAAAATACAATTTTTTTCAAACTGCTGAAAAGAGTAAAAAAATTTCAGAATTTTACACTTACATTGTACTGGATGGAGCATAACCATGCCCAGATTAACTCAGCTACATCTGCTTTAAACTGAAGATGTGTATTTCCACATCAAAGCATATGAAAAGAGGAAATACATAGTATTTATGGGGAATTATTGTTGATTAATATGCCAATTTCATAATATAATTTTTTCCCTTGATAGTTTATGATTTATTTCATAAAGAAAGAGGTAAGTAACATTGATAGAAGCAGTAACAATTCAGAAGTTTTTTGTTTGTATTTTGATAAGGAGTAGGCTTTAGCTCTAGGTGATGCATGGGTCTTTATTCACAGAACTGAATTCCAGTAATTATTTGGTCACTAGTCAGCAATGGAGCAGTAAAATGAATTTGCTTTTCAAGTAATGGGACAGAATAGATGCTCAGATTCTGTAGTGATCTGTTATGTATCTTTGATTTCTGAGAAAGAAGCTTAAAGAAATTGGATAGGATTAAACAAAGTATGATAATAAGGGCTTAATAAATCTGTTCTTTAAAGCTAAATTAAAAGTTTTCTAGCAAAATGCCAGCCATTTGCTTTAAGTGGAAAAGAGAAATTATTTCTCATGGGGCCATTTTGACAGGTGAAGACTGTATATTTCTTTATTAATATTAAAGTAAAAAAAATAAAATAGCTCAGACTGGTGCAGGTATGGCATTTGCCATTTTGGTGTGCTGTGGCAGACTGTGATCTGCAAGTTTTGGCTGTCATTGCTTGTCATGGGATGGGTACCAAAGGAACACTTTCCAGCTTTTTCAGAGCACTCTGAGAGCATTTATCCATCATCAGTGTTATGTTTTCATATTTGGCATAATCTTGAAACTTAAAGCTTCTTGAAGGATCTGTTACCATAAATCAGTGAAGGTTTTGCTTCACACATTATGCAGTGGGAAAAAGGTAGTTAACTGGAGTGTGTGGGAGACATGTCTGCATTTGTTCAGTCCCTTGTTCTCCTTTCTCCATTCGAGATCTTTCTTCTTTCCTAAGAATATTTATTTGGAAAGCCCATTTTGTTTATAAGGTGATTTTTTAAAATTCAATTATTTTCTTATTTTCTTATTTATTTACTTTTTATTTTTCTATAAAGAAATTTACTGTTTAGTTCTCAAAGGACACTGTTTTTAGTTCCTGCCCTGTCTTTCATCATTATAATTACACTTGATAGCATATAGCAAATCTAGTAGCTGCCTTTCTGTTTTCCTAATATGAGATAAGTTATGGGTTATCTAGGAAGTCATATGGCTGGTAGCCAGGCAAGGCCATATTAACAAGGGAAGGGAGAGGCAAATGCACCAAGAAAACACCTCTACTACAGCAACATATTTGATGAGATGGCTCTTGAAAGAAGAAAAATTACTGTAAAAAATAGCACCAGTTAAAAGCTCCAATTTGATTTAAAATCAAAACTACCTTGATTTACACCTTGAATAAACATAAGGCTTGAGGGAGTTTCAAATAAGATAGTCAAATATTAAACTTTTTATTTGTAAATTAAACATCTAAAATACAAAAGCCCTTCACAGAAAAATATAGAGATATGGTTGTCAGAGTAGGAAAATCAGTATGTCAGGAAGCTGAGAAATGAAGATTGTGTGGCAATGTAAACTTGACAGGTGTTGTCATAACTTGTTAATGACAACAAGAAAACACTATATGCACTCAGACAGCAGATATAAGAGGAAAGGATATGAACAAGGCACTCGACACAAGAAATATCCTGGACATACTTTGAATCATACTAGCCTCTTTGGTTGCAAAAGGCCTTTAACTTCTGTATGACCAGAAATCGCTTAAATGTCTGTCAGATAATCCATTAAAAGAAGCTTTGTATTGAAGCACAAAGAAGTCATTTAATTCTGCAAGTGAAAGCAAAAGTGAAAAAGAAAGAATTATATTTCATCTACAGGTTTTCACCTTTAAATCCTACGTAGGTCACTCCAAAAGTAATGCCTCCCATTTATTTCCAGGACATGGAGAGCACAATATCACTATTTGATAGAGCAAATTCTGAACTACAAAATGCCATTTTTCAACGCAGTCACCACCATACAATGAGCATTTTCACCAACAGTGAACAAGAGCCTGCATGACATGCTCATAACAGTCTACACTAGCAGATGTCATTGTTGCTGCTGCTGAAATGCACCGTTCACTTCCTCTCTGTGCTGACACTCAGTGTTCAGTCTCTGTAAATGATCAGCAATCATCAATGAATGCCATTGGGTGCCATTTTTTTCTGCATGGAGGAATTCAATGACACACCTTTGCTCGGAGATATGATTTGCTTGGAGATATGATTTGCTCGGAGATATGATTTAGCAGAGGGTTGTTAGAGTTAGGGTGCTATGGTTAGGCTGCAGTTGGACTTGATGATCCTTGAGGTCACTTCCAACCTGAGAAATTCTATGATTCTACGATTCTATGATTCGTACGCACTTCCTTCTCAGATGCCATTTTGTCAGACTGCCTTTCTGCTGCCATCTGTCACATGGCAACAACATGTAACAGAACATTAGTGGGAAGGTTTGGCCTCTGTTGCCATACCACCACTCTGCCTCTGATATTGTGGATCAACTAAATAACACAGAAGGCATTACTTTTGGAGCTCGCATCATTTTTTCCCACATAACCTCAGGGAAAAAAAAAAATCTTATTTTTTAAGGTTACTTTGTAATTCTGTAAAGAGGAACTGCCTTGCCAACTTCTCAGAGTACTCATGGAAGTTATTAAAAGCACAAACACCTTTATTTTTTATCAAAATTATATGTCTGGGTTAATTATTCTGTTGTGTATATTCCTAATGAAAAATAGCTCATTGAAGTGAGAAAAAAGAAAAAAAATTGGAAAGTAGAATGAGTATGTTTACAGCAATAAATCTTCTCACATCTCCTGAGAAAATGGTGGTGTCAGTTTTGTGTAGGAGTGATAGTTTAGGTGCGGATGTCTACATATTTCAAGTAGTTAGCTTTACCTTGGATGAAAGCTTTAGAGAACAAAATGTGGATGAGTTTATGAGATTTGGGTTATAGATCAGATCCTCACTATAAAAATGCTGTTTTAAACAGACTGTTTCCAAATTCTTCACAGTTCAAAGGCAATTTTTGAGCATTTTATACTCTACCTATCATGTGAGAAATATACATATCCATATTTAATGTAGAATTGATGACTATATAAGGCTATGAATAGCATGGTATGGTTTAGTATGGTATGTAGCAGTGAATATTAAAGTAGAATGCTGCATGGGAGAAATAAATGTGCAGTTCATAATGGTGCAGTCTGTTTACATTCATATTTCCCCTAAAAATGATCCCTACCTGTTTTTGCTCCCCAGGCAAAAAATTGCTTTAGTGTTTTGAAGCGCAATATAAAAGAACCATTACAAAGCTGAAAACACGTTCAATATTAAAGAAGAGATGAGAAAAAAATTAATTAAATTAAGTATAAATTAAGTATAAATTAAGTAGAAAAACAACTGGAAGTAGAGAAAGTAAATTGAAAAATAAAACAGGCATCTTATCTATATATATATTTTTTCAGTTCTAAAATGGTAAGAAAATAAACACAAGTAATGGCCTGTGCAATATTACTTACTTTACCTTGCTTGTGGTCCTTGACACTATTTTTACCACTTTGGACACATCTGTATACCTACCTTGTGGCAGAGAACACTTGTGTACCACACCCTGTCTTTCATCATGTTTCATCATATATGCCACCACAGTAAGATGGGTAATGTTGCTAATTTGAGCATAGTGCCTGCAAATACTTGTCATCTTTTATTCTAATTACTTTGATGCCACACAGACAAACCTTGGATTGGTGTTCCATAAAGAAATATCGGAAAATATTTAATTTGAGGAAATGTTTTATTTGTTTATTTTTTCCCTCTGATGATGTTAAATGAGAACTGCTTTGTAGTAATTTCATAAAGGAGGTATCAAAATGTTTCATTTTATTTGCAATTTCTATCAGTAGTCATGAAATTATTGTTTCTTGGTTTTACTTAACAGTAGTTGGGAGTCAGGCCCAAGCTAGTCTATTCAGTTTCCTGTCCAATTGCTGGAGAAGGATAAGCACTGTCAGATGACAGTTTATGTTATCAAAACTGTTACTGAAAATAGTTGCACTCATTCTGCTAGTATGTTTATTTCTGTGTACTGCCAGATAACTGCCTTGAATAAGATACCTAATTCCTCTAGGACAAGTTGGGTGAAGTTCATCATGAATGCAAGTCACTTAGTCTATATTCAGATTGTGTGTGTGAGATGCAGCTGCTGTGAAAACAAAGCATTTATGAAGAGATTTGAGAATGTAGATTTAATACTACAGTGGGCTTCCACTCCTCATAGGACTTGTGCTCCAGACCCCTCACCAGTTTCATTACCCTTCTCTGGACACGCTCCAGGGCCTCAATTTCTTTCCTGTAGTGAGGGGCCTAAAACTGAACACAGTACTTGAGGTGCGGCCTCAACTATTAGCAAGATCTCTAATCTTGGCATATGAGTCAGTGTGACACAGGTCTGTCTTTTAATTCTGTATAACTATAAAACAAGACTGAAACAAAAAGCAAATACTCAAAATGTCATATATATGTAGTCTTCCCTATTCTACACATTAAAAAATATGTAATTCACAACAGAAATGTTTCAGGAAAGTTATTCGTATTCCATGGATTGCTTTATGTCTACTAATATTTCTGTGTATTTCAGAAGCAAAGTATCATGATTATTCTTTCTTTTTTGGGTTTTCTTCACACTGATACCTTCATTCAGTAGTATATTGTCATCATTGCACTGTTATCAGGAACAATAGAGAATCACTTTGAATGTGAGTTTGAAAAATTAACCAAATCTAGCTTTGCTATAGAAAAAACTATATTTAAGAATAATAACCTTGTAATATTAGTTGACTTTCAAAAAATTTTTCACTTGTACTCAAGCTTTATTCTGCTGAACGTGTACAGCTCTGCATCTCCAAAAACATGCTTGCTGTACCCAAAATGTTGCTTTTCAAACTCATACACTTCCTACGCTTCTAAATGATTCATTTGATCCTGTGTTGCCTGTGCAGGTGATGGACTTGCATCATTCAGCATGTCAGGCCCTTTTTGCCAAGTCATTCCAAACGTGCTCCCTGACTTGCTCCGTTTCTTAATTTCTGCTCTATCCTATTCACCCAGCTGTGCTTTCTCACAGATTTTTGTGTCCTTCCTCCATCATTTCTGCTGCTAAGAACTGTTGAGCTCTGGCTTGGGTTGTACTCTTGCTCTGTTATGATACTTGTGAGCAATTCAAATTTTCATATGAAGGAAAACAATCTCTATCAAGCTTCTAGGCTATGAGCACCAACATAGCAGTGCAAGTAACATCACTTATTTCTCAAGAAGAAAATAGAGTATGG
This sequence comes from Perdix hodgsoniae, assembly GCA_035772895.1. Lineage (NCBI taxonomy): Eukaryota > Metazoa > Chordata > Aves > Galliformes > Phasianidae > Perdix > Perdix hodgsoniae. The sequence continues at coordinate 4,029,464 of JAPSGF010000043.1, forward strand.
TAATTGTGTGTGAAAATTTAATTAAAAAGCGTATTTTTGAAAACAAAGTATATCTAAAAATGAATAGACATCAAAATATACATGCAAGGAATTTTTATTCCTATGTTGTTTCTCATTCTTTTGACACAGTTGTGATGATTTATTTCAGTTATTGTGCTGGATTTTTCAGAAGAGCTTGACCTTGTAAGTTTCATATAGCAGCAAATTTCTGGCCTTATGTGCAGACACATTAACATTAGCAAGTGTCTGGCAGAAATCTACCAACTTGATTTAGTGCAGAAGGGTTCTGCATCACAGAATCTTCAAGCCAAGATGTGTACTTTTTACTTTGTTTAATAAAGAATCATGTATATAAATTGTGCTGAATAAATAGCAATGTCAATATCCGAGGAAAATTTTCATGAACCTATCTTACTTTACTCTTTTAAAAAATGTCACCTCTGGCACAATGTTACAGGAAGTAAAGGTTTGATTGAATTTGCTAATCTGAACAGATTATGCTTGGGGGAATACATTGTCTTTTTATATTGTTCTCTTCTTTGCCTAATGTTGTCTCAATACATTATACAAGCATTCTATTTCTTTCCTTCTTATCTTATTAATATCACACTGATTGCTAAAATAATTGCCAAATGTTCCTCCATTATATCATATTTACATCCATTCTTGACAGATTTCTCAGCGGTTTCAGAGCTGGTAATATAATGAAAATGATATGACTCATAATAGAAGAAACTGGAATGGGAGATAAAGGCAAAATTAAAAACAAAACAAAACTTAAACAAGTGAAGAAAGGAGGTAAGAGTTTCAGTTAGAGACGTTAAAAGATATATGAAAATAGAAAATACATCCAAAAGAGAAAAAATAGTGTAGACAAACTAAAGTTTCAGTGAATAATTCCTCATAGTTCATCTACACACAGAACTGGAAGGTAAATAATTTTTCAGCAAACAGAGATGAATAGATGTTCAGTGATGGCAGGTATTTGTACTGCTCCGTTCACAAAAGATATGGTACATGAGGTGACTGTGCTGGCACAAACCAAGCAAAAAAAGCCAAAGGGCTTGTGAACAGGTAAAATTAATTTATGCAGTTTGTGGAGCAATAAAAAAACAGCTTTTCTGAAAGGTATTTCACCAACTTTTTCTCATACAGAAACTTTTAAAATATCCTAAAATTCAAAAGAAGAGGATGGATTCCGTGAAGAGAACACAGCATAACTTCTTATCCAGAATAGTCATACACTTATTTTTTCTTTCAGCCATGAAAAAATACTTTCTGTCTTGGGAGCTGCTCTGGTTTACAGAAACTTTCTTAAAATCATCTGTGATTTATGCTGGAACTAAAAATGTCTCTTATATTACAATTCTTGTGGTAAGTATCTTGAAAGAATTCTGCCAACAGTCCCAGTGGAGTTCCAGTAGCCTCCAGTCTCACACAAAAACAGAACTTGGCAGACAATGTCAAATCAGAAGATATTCCAGCAGAGCTGTCTGCCTCTTGGAAAATATGCAATGAGTTTATCCAACTAGAGCAAGTTGGAGTTGTTAGCAGTAAAAATTACATATAGCACAGATGAAAAAAAAATTAATGTCAACAACTCTGTAAAACCCTTCATATGGCAGAACCCTTGTGGCAGAAGATGAATGGACTGTTCATGTAAGGGCAAACTGGACATTCAATATTTTAATGTTGAGACTGCTACATGAGGATTGTAGCAAAAACTAACTGTAGAAAACTTGAAAATGTAGTAAAAACATAGATAGAATTTGAGATTGAGAAAAATCCTTTAAAAAGAATGACATAAATAAGGGAATAAAATTGTAATTATACAGTCTCTGGAAAGGTCATTATGCACAAAAAAAAAGGAAAAAGAATTGTTTTCTTATGAAGATGAATTCAGAAAAAGAAGTCATGATTTGAATGAAAGGCTGAGAATACCTTTCAAGAGAACATGATTTCTAACAGTGTGGTAGCATACAAGTGGAAGAACAAGTTAATCCAATAATCTGTTACAGAATCATAGAATCATTACGGTTGGAAAAGACCATAGAGGTATGGTCTAATTTAGCTGTCAACTCATCACTACCATGCCCAATAAACCATGTCCCTAAGTACAACATCTATGTGTTCCTTGAACAGCTCCTCGGTCTCTACCACCTCCCTGGGCAACTTGTTCCAATGCTTGACCACCCTTTCTGAGATGAAATTTTCCTGATATCCAACTTGAACCTTCCCCGGGACAGCTTGAGGCTATTAACTCTCGTCCTATCACTAGTTACCTGGGAGAAGAAACAAACAGTTGTGGCAGTTTTCCTGTCACACTATTATTTCTAGCTCCTCCTGTTTGTTGCCCGTGTTGTGTGCATTCAGCGACCAATTGTCTTACCTCGTAAATAGTGAGGAGTCTTTTGATCTGTCCTGGCGGGCAGGATAGGATCTCCCCTAGAGTAGCGATACCTCTGCAGGTTCCTCTTCCTGCAGATATCCTTTGCAGTTATGCCTTAATGTCTTGCTAATACATCATAGATTCATAGAATGTCATGGGTTGAAAAGGATCACAATTATCATCATCTAGTTTCAATCCCCTCTTATGTGCAGGATAGCCAATTACTAGACCAGGCTGCCCAGAACCTGGACATGTACATATGATAATATATATACATACCATTGGTAAGTGACTAATAGTTTGTTTAAGCTTTGTTAAGGCTGTAATCAAAGGTACCTTGTCATAACAGGTCTTGCTAGATCTCATTTTTATTCAAGACTGTGCTTTGTTAAATCACAATATCAAGAAATATACACATGGTTCTCTCTTATGAGTTTGATATCTGATTGACTAAGATTGATATCTGTGCATTTAGGCAAAGTTCACTAATTCTGAGCGAAAATATGATCAAGAATCTATGCCTATGACAGTTATACTGCAAGATTCTGGATTTTGATCACTTCAGGAAGAAAAAAAAAAATAGCAAAACTTAGATCACCTCAGATCCTTTAATGGAAGATATTTGATTTTTTTTTTTGGTCAAAGAAATATAGCACACATGCTTATGATCTAAGTATTCGTATGTTCCAGCAGAGAAGAAAACTTTACCAGAAATGTGTGAATATACTGACTCATTTTTTTTGAATATACTGAAAGGCATCATGTGCACTGGTGTTAGAAGTAAACTGGAGAATACAGAAGTTCTCCCAAAAATACTGATATCATTTTTCTTTGTAAGTTTTAAGATGTACGTTGTAAGTTTAAGTTGTAAGATTTGTAAATTGAATATAAATTTCAGTGCACTTTGCTGATTACAGCTGCTTACTTTGAAATATTTGTCAAATTTTAATGGAGTGCTAGACAGACCTAGCAAATCAATATATTGATTTGATTTTCCTAAGTCTGCTTTTAGGCAGAATGTAGACTATATTAACTAGAGTAACAGTTCATGAGGGCATAGAGGATTTTAAAATATAACAGCAAGAATATATTTCCAGACCCTTTCCCAGCCAAGCAGGAAACTTTCCAAGATAAAAACTTGTTTACAAATGTAGTGATTCAGAATCAGTGATAGGAGATACACTGCTGCCATTTGGGACCTGAAAAATGAGATAGCAGAGGATCTTGCACAACAGATTTACTTGCTACTCTGGCCTACCTGATAGCAGTATCTGTCTGTAGGGTATAATTCCATGGCTATGAGTTTAAAAGGACTGCAGTAAAAATGGGTTGGCAACTATCAGAGACTGTGTGAGGGGGGTCATATTTGAGGCAAGAATCTATAACAAACCAAAGGCATTAATCCTTTTTGTCTGTGCAATATGTGAGTACAAGTTAAAAAAAAAAAATCTGAAATGTATGAGTCAACGTAGTAAGATTTGACTTTTTTGAACACAGGCCTTCCAGGTAGAAAATATTTTTCTTCATGGTAAACTAATCATTGGAGAATAGTTTAGTTAAGGACTAAGTCAGTCAATAAGTGAAGACAGCCAGAACCCTAATTTTGCATTATCAAAATAAAATATCTTAACTTCTACCAGCAGTAGTTCTTGTATTTCAAGGGAGATCCTCTGGGCAAAGCAGCAGTGCAAGTCATGCTGGAGGTCAATTAGATGTGGCCTGTCAGTTCATTTAGGGCTTGCATTTCAGTGCCTGAAAGAGTGTATAAAGGTAGCTGACAAGCAGTTACAAAATTTGCTTGGTGAAGGGTGTCTGTAACTAGCTCAGTTTTTCAAGGAAAGATGCTAAGCATGGATATGAGAAACCCAAGAATCCATTAGGCAGCTGATGTCTGAAATGAGAAGGGAGGGAAAGTGCTGGTCAAGCACCCTAACTACAATATGTTTTACAGCATTAGATTCCCAGATTTCTATCTATTTATTTATTTATTTGCAGGAAGAAGAATTTTATTTTAATTATATTATCAATATTGTTCCTAGGACAGTTCCAAGAGGAATTATATTTTCTGTGCAATTAATGAATGCTCCTTAATTATATTTGTTTATGCAATTCCCCCTTTAATGTGCTTGCAGATTCTCCTAGTTAACTATTATCTGTAAGAGTGGTATTTATTCTCTTCTTTCAGAGCATGGATACATATGACAAATCAGAACAGACCTAATAGAAATTTCAGAGATATAGGGGAACTCTAAAGCAATGTGCTTCCACTTAGTATTACCTTACATTAACAATATTTTATGCACTATCAATTTTACAATATGGTTCTCCAGACTTATTTGGTTAAATTTTATGTCTAATTTTCTGTTACACGGCGTTGGAAGCACTATCAAACTCAGGTTACACTTGACTGAATTAGTATCTTTTGTTAACTGATAAAGGTCATTCAAATTTACTTTGGATTTTTATACTTAAAAATTTTGCTCTCTGCAATTAATTCCAGCTTTATTGTGAACCTTTGAATGGTCATAATTTTCTTGCTTAGTATTTGTTTCAACATTTTATTAGAGACTGAATTCGTTCTCTCCTGTTTCTGCCTGATACTGTCTCTCTCATAGTGATTCTTCAATGTTTTTGCCCAGTAATATATTCTGCCTACTGATATAGAATCTTCAGGGTGGCCTTGCACAGCTTCACAGTATTCAGCAAGAAATGTAGACAAAAACTCCACCATATGAAGTCCTGTAATGGTTTGAGTTGGGTTGGACTTGTAGATCATCTGGTTCCAGCCAACAACCATGATAGTGTCTCGAATGGAGAAACATCCTGATTTCAGACCAGGCCACCAGCTTCTGAGTATGCTTTATATATATACGCACTCTACCACCCTCTCAGAGTAATAGCATGAGAATGAGCCTTACGCAGTGTGACGAACATTGACAGTCTCTTCCAGAGAGTCAGTTTTGCTGTCAGTGCACAAAAAAATGCAGCTTAATGTCATCTTCTTTAAAAGAATATGATATGTAAACCACAGTCTGTTTTAGACCTGTAAAAATTAAATTCTTACTTTAACCTTGGTTTACTGGGGAATGTTCTGAATTCAAAAGCAATCAGAGTCTTATTTTATTGGTTATATTTACCTCAACATTTATCTTCCAGCTCTATTCCTGAATCTAGAACACTCTCTATTCTATTTGTATTTTGGAACTATTTAAAGCATGATGGAGGAAAAAAAAAAAAAAAAAATTATACTGCCTAGTTTTTTAGATAGTCAACATCTCTGAAAGTTAACCCGGGTTTCTAATAGATAAGTAATATGTGATTGCATCACTGTGTCCTTCAAAGACCTTGAGAAACTGTGGAATGTAGGGAAGTTAACAGTTTCAATTTTGTTTTAATGAGATCTGCAGTCTTGAGAAGCTGTGGAGATAAGGAGAGAAATAACTGCAAAATAGATGAGAAAAGTAACAGAGAACTCTGAGATAGAAGACTTTTCATATGAAAGTCTTGGAGAATATGCCATGGGAAATAATAAGGAATAATCAAAGGGAAAGATCTTGTCTTTGTATTGCGCTTTTCTATTTTTGTAAATCAGTGAAATTTATAATAGTACTGCATTGGGATCACCATCTGGCTCTGACGTCAGATTATGGAAACACAGTGTAATGATGTCCAGCAAGATGTGAATTGAAAATATGCTCAGTTGTTGCTGAATCATTCTTCAAAGTGAAAGTCAGATGAGGGACAGGGGGTAGGCTATGCAATATTTTCTTATCTGGGATCATCATGACAAGGACCTTTCACAAGCTTCTTCACTAGTTGTATTGAAACTGATGCTCTAAAGCTTATGTATTTCTTGAGGAATACTGTGGTACTTTATTTTGTTTTCCCAGCTGTTTAAAATAAAAACTAAACAGAGCAGCATTTTTCAATTTTGGATTTTTTTTCTATGCCTTTAAAATTGCAGTACAGTTTAAGTTGCAATACTATTCTGAGATTGACATTAATTATGTCCGTCTTCAAGATCTGCATCTGAGGAAACATCAGAACATCAAAAGTTCTGAACATCTCATCTGAGAGAACTAAAATTCTACTGCAAGCTCTGGAGAAAAATCATCAAAAAAGTAATTCCTTGTAATAGCCTCAGCAATGTCTGGATGATTTCTGAGTTTGTGTTTCTCAGCAAGTGTAATCATTAACTAATGTAAAATGCTTACACTAGTTTTCAGTGTATAGAAAGGGAACACACAAAGATCTGTTCTATTTTTTTTTTACATCAGTAATCAAAACTGTTTGCAATGGAATCATATAGCTTTTGAGAATTAATACATTTTTTTTTCCTATTGGTCAAAAACTTATGCTAATAATTTTATTTTTACCCCAGACAAACTTTTTGTCTAAGGCTGAAGAAGACTGTTTTCTTGGAAGTCTGATATCACTCTTTAGTGTACTATTTTACAGAATTTAAAAATAATGAAAAAAAATATTTCACATAAAAGAAATTCTTCAGCTAATGAGGATAGCTGTCCAGCACTTGGAGGTAGATGGTTACAGTCTTTGCAAGAAATTTTTTCTTATCATATGAGCCTGATGGCTGAGTCAAATCTGGTGGAGACGATTTCATAGAAGCAGATAGTGGGGGGAAAATGGAAACAGCTTACTTGCCTTTTCATTCTGAATGCAGCTCTATGGCATGAGGCACTCCAACAGACATCACTTTGTCATTCTTCAGAGCAGATGAGGGAGACTATTGCCCAGAGGTGTGGGACTCTGTACAGTATGCAGGGGAAGAGCATTTTGGAGTCTCATGCACCTTCCTACAAGTTGTTTACAGGAGCAAGCAGAAGAGAAGAATGGTTCTCAGCGTTTTGGGGCAGACAAAGCAGAAATACCCTTCACCTTCTCAACAAAGTTCATTGAGTCTTCTCATAAAACTTAATTTCCAATTCTCTTCCTGTCTGTGGGGATCTTGTATGTGTGTGCATGTGTCTGGGGTCAGGGGTGCAGCAGCTGAAGTGGGATCAGGGCTTAGAGCCCTGTGTGTCCATGGTGGCAGCAGCTGACTGAGAGTGGATGTGTGAGTAAGTGTGCTTTGCACTGCTTTCTGGCTGCCCCCCCGGGTGAATGAGAAGAAGCAGCCTTGTCAGTTTTAGCCCCCTACATAACAGTATACTGATTCATTCTTAGATTATAGGTAATAGATGTCTAGCTCTTAGGATACTCATGATCTCAAACCAATTGCATTTATGTGATTTAGTAGGAGACTCATTACACTTAACTATAACCATCTAAAAGATTATATGTATAGCCTTTGCTGTTTGCCTAGTCCTCTTGTTGTATTTATTGAAGTGTGAATGGGAGTACTGAGAGAAGAATTTGCCTAAAATGCCTAAAGTGCCTGGGCTGAATCACCCTGAAGGGACCAATTTCCCTTTCTTGACTGGAGAAGGCTTCTACAAAATAACCTTTGACTTGATACAGAATTTTTTGATGGCTAGACTTAGAAGAATTTAATACATAGTAATTTGAAGTTCTAAAAGATGTTTTATTTTATAATCAGTAATTTGAAACTATGGTACAAACCTTCCCTTTGGTATTCATTGGAAGAATGAGCTCAGATCTAATTAAGATGAAGCCACATGAGCCTTGCTGTCATGTTCCCTTTGTTTCACAAGTCCTTTTTCCTTGACAATAAATCTTTATTAATGAAAGAACACTGAAATTGTGCAAAACTAAGGTGAAGGCCAAAATCTGTAGCATTTCCCTTTCCCTTGTTAATGAAAAACTACAACAAATGAAAGCTACTAATTTTGTACTGTTTTGTTTTTCTGTAGGGATTTTATGACAAATGATATTAAAGACGATCATGACAGGACAGATTGTGCAAGAGCTGCACTACTCTTGTAGATAAAAGGAGTAAGAAGATTCAATGACTTTGCATCTGATGATACATTGATTTAGGTTCACTTATTAGAAAAGTATAATTTAACAACACCAGAGATTCTAAGGTCAAGAAATCCTGGTAAAAAAGAATTTTGGTGTTTGTGCTCCCTAATGAATGTTTATGCTATAGCTTAGAATTTTAACTATTAACTATTGACAATTAAATTTAAGTTTTAACAATTTGATAAAATTTATCATGATTACAGGGAAGTTTTGAACTACTGTGCTATACACTGCCTTGCTTTGATACTTTCTGAAAATAAAACAGAAAGAAAGTGTGAGTATGAATTTACTGTATTTTCAGAATTCTAGAAAGATCCCACAGTTCTTAAGCTTAACTGTGAGGATGTTATGGCAGACTGTAAAAACTGTACAGAAAATTATAAACGCTGGAAGATAAAACACATACGATGGCTATAATTTGAAAAGGAAATTGAATAGTTTTTCCAATTTGTAGGGTGTCCATATATTTTTACTAAACACTAAAATAAGCAATACATGTCTTACATGTCCCAAGTACATGTTATTCTTTGACTCATTTAACTGCTTTCGTGCTTTGGTACTTTGATTCCTTTCAGCTGAAAAGGTATGTGCTGTCAAATGGGAAAAACTGGAAGACTTCTAGGTATACTATTTATATCATACTGTTCTTTTGATACATTATTTAATGATGTGTGAAAACATTTTTGGCCATCGCAGGCCAGATTTCTGTCGAATATGATATGGTTCTCAGATGATGAAATGACACTTAACTTCAGTGAAAGCACTGAATAAAAAACTTCACAGCCTATTCTGCTGAGCCTTATTCAGAGCTCAGGGAAGATCTAACAATGGAGTATGCCCTAAGACTTGTTCTCAAGAAGTCCCCAAAACACAATCTGATGAACACGGAACAACAGAGCACAAGGAAATTCTGTTAGTAGATGTTGTAGCTGGTACATTACTGCTGCAGAAAAGGTTACCTTAAAAATTGGTTCACAGTAGCATGCATTTTCTTGATTTCCAAGTGTATCAGATACTGGGAGCAATTTACTTTGTGTGTGCAAACTTTGGTTTCGGTCTTGTTGGGTCTATAAGGCTGAGGATATTTTCCTTTCACTTACAAAGACATGTTAACCCTTTTAAAATAGATTTGAATGTAAAAGTGTTGGTTAACTGCACAGGCTCAGCAGTTCCAGGTGCCTGGAGGACATTGAGAAATGTATAGATGTGGCACTGAGAGACATGGGTGAGTGGGCATGGTGGTGATAGGTTGATGGTTGGACTAGATGATCTTAGAGTTCTTTTCCAACCTTAAAAATTCTATGTTTCTATATCCAGTTACTGGCTAAAATTGACAGAATATATCATCAGCTGACCTTACAATCTCTTTGCTGGGAAACCTATAACTCAAGTAAATTGTGTCTTCCATCAAATACAGCACAGTTGATACCCTAGAAGGCAGTACATTTACTTAGTAATTTACTTCAAAATACCCAAATATTTTGAAGTTGACTCCACTCACATTCCTTTAATTCATAAGTCTGTCTGAGATAGGCAATTATTTATACATCCATCCAACTTATACATGTACATATGGGAAAGACTTTCACTATCTTCACTAAAATTTCTGTAAATCTATTATTAATCTTTAAGATTAATTATATTAGTACGTATCAGTGTAGTGACATTAAAAGCATATCATCATATTCAATAAAACAAAGTCATTTCTCATTTGAGGAATATCAAATATTCATTAGTATGTTTATTGTGATGAAAGTAGAGTACAGTCCTGAAGCACAATGAAAATAGGTTTCTAAATGTTCTGCATCAAACACTTGTGTGAGACCAGTGAAGAACCGTTTTGTGAAATGAAGAGTCCCCAGTTTCATCTAACCTTAAAAACGTGGATGTTTGATGATGGGAATAGCTTTATTTTGACTTCTAGTATGTAGAAATTTTTTCTCCTACATCTTATACAATCTTGACAGTCTCTCTTTGAAAGTATACAAGATAAACTTAATAATGTTCCTAAATTACTCTCTAAACAGGAAAGCTACAACAAAAGCTTTAACGCCCACTCCTCAAATGAATGATAAAACATTTCTTTCATAATGTAAGATTTCCAAAATGCTATTTATATTACCCATCTTGAAATAACAATAATATTGTGTCACAATAAATGTTATGTATGAAAGAGTTTGCATTCATGTTATACTAAATAAATTTGAATTTATTTGATTCATGTTCTTCTACCATCACCATTGGTAGGATATCTGAACAACTTCAAGATTTTCAGTACATGAGGTGGAAACATCTGTGCAATTTAGCAATGATGTAACTCATTAAATCTTGTACTATTCTGACTTGTGTTGAAGATCCTAGATGGTGTCAGAAGAGCAATACATCATATCATCTTTTTCCTGATTATCTCTGAGATCATCAGTAATTGAATGGCATTTTTGCATAATGCTACTTCAGTATGCTTGAAATGACCTTAATTTAATTAAATTCTTTTACCATTGTTGTTGTGCACAAAGCCATAGTACTGCCTTTAACACATTTCTTTCTGTGTGATTCAGATTTTATGCTGTACTTCAGAAGACCAGCCTGGCTGAACAGCGAACTTCTCTGGAACTTAGGAAAAAATTGTCTACAATCTTTTTGAAGGTAAGGGTAAGAGAAATACAAAGGCGTGACATTATGCAAGGACCAAATTAGAAGAACCAAAGCCCAGAATGAGTTTAATTTAGCCACTACTGTGAAAGCCAAAAATATTTTTGGAAGTACATAAGCCAGAAAAGGTTTATGAGGAATCTCCATCTTTTACTGGATACATAGAGGGAGAACATAGTAACAAGAGATGAATAAAGGGCTGAGGTACTTAATGCCTTCTTTTCCTTAATCTTTATTAGAAAAACTAATTCTTATTAGGGCTTCCAGTTCACTGAGCTGGAAGACAGAGGCAAAATGTAGCCTTCATAATCCAAGGGGAAATGGTGAGCAAACTACTGCACCACTTGGAAACACACAGATCTATGGGGCCAGACGGGAACCACCCAAAGATTCTGAAGTAAGTAGTGGAAGCCCTTACCAAGCTGCTTTCAAAAATTTACCAGCAGTTCTGGATAGACATAGAGGAACCAGCTGACTTAACATTAGTGACACCCATCTTCAGGTTTGACTCAGAAATTACAGGCCTGTCAATCTGACCTTGGGGCTAGCAAAGATCATAGAGAAGATCATCTTCACTGCCATCACATGGCACTTATAGGACAATCATGTGATCAGATCTGGTCATAATGGGTTAAGAAAAGCGGGAGCTGTCAGACTAACCTGATTTCTTTCTGTGTTCCACACAGTGGACAAGTGAAAGGCTGTGGATGTTTATTGTTGACAGCTGACTGAACACTGGTGAGCCTACATTTTGAATATTGTAGTCAGTTTGGGATCCTCACAAGAAGTACGTGGAGTTGTTTGAGCCTGTCCAGAGAAGAAAAACTGGTGATGGGTCTAGTAAACAAGAGTTACAATGTGTGAGTGAGGGAACTGGGGCTGGAGAAAAGGAGGCTGCAGGGAGATGTCATCACTCTATAACTCTTGAAAGGAGGTTGCAGCTGGGAAAGTGTGTTTACTCAAAAGACAATTGATGAGACGCAAGGTAATGGTTTCAAGTTGCACCAGAGTAGGTTTAGATTGGTTGTCAGGAGGAATTTCTTCAGAGAAAGGATGTCTGGGTTTTGGGACTGGCTGCCTGGGGAAATGGTAGAGTCCCCATCCATGGAGGTATTTAAGATGTGAATTTGGCATTAAGGGGTGGGACTCAGTAGGTTAGTTTGGTGGTTGAACTTGATGATCTTAAGAGTCTTTTCCAACATAAATTATTCAGTGTTTTAGTATTTCACTTGTTCAGTGAATATCCTTCCCCAGGCTGATAATACGTAAGGTATCTCTTCAAAGATCTTACTAAATAAAACACAAATGATCTTAGGAAATTCTTAGCTATTGACTATATTGGTATTGAAAAGAAAGTAGTGGCAAATAGCTAACGCGCAAAAAATAATTCGTAAGTTGGCTTTTTGTCAAATCATTTCTAAAAATGATTCTCAACATTTGCAGGGTCACTTTTCTATAATTTTCCCCATAATTATGTTTACTCAAAACATGTAGCTTTGCCTGATAATCGGTATTTATCTGAAATAAACTATAATTGTAGACTAAAAATAAAAAAAATTTCCTCAGTGTTGTTTCAACTATGAATCTGCATATGTAGACACAAACAGGCATTCACAGTATGACACAGACAAATTATTTTTAATCTCAAAGTAACTTAAACATAAACAGCTCAAGCTGTTAAGGAACGTACAAAAAAATCTGTTGTTGCTTCTTCTAGGTCATGAAAAAATCCCTACAAAAAGAATAAAAATAGATAAGAAAATGAATTTGGCATGGCTGACACTTATTGAACTGGATGGTTTTATTTCCTTTTACATACTCATAATATTAAAATCACTGTTCAATTAGAATAGATGGTATAGGTATAAGGAAAAAAAGTACAGTATTTCTATTAAAACTGTTATTACAGATACTTTGTAGATACTGGTTTACACTAATTTAATGCAGTATATATGCCCCTGCTAACCTCTAATGAGATGAGAAAGGTATTCAAAACAGTTTTACTGCTGTGTACTATGTGACAACATAGATCTAAGAAAAGGCTAATTTAGTCTGCTGAGAATAAGGGACAGCAAAGAATCTCAGGCAGACAGATAAGAGAGGGAAATAGGGAAATAATGTAGTATCAACAGCCTAGGACAGGAAGGATGACAAAAGACAAATTCATGAACTAACTCTGTCGTGTACAGTCTGCAGACGTCTGTGCTAAGTTCAAGTGATAGGAACCTATGAGATGCTTAAGGGTTTACTTTTATAAAAATTGAGTGATGGTGACCAGAATCACTCCGAGGAAAATGATAAGTCAGTTGAAAATAAAGGTGAAATTATGAGCTGATATGAAATGTTAAATAAACCTCATTGTTTTAGTTTACTGAAAGGAAAATGAAGGGTGACACGAAGGCATATGCACAAACACATTAACATACATATATGAATACGTGTATGTATACATATATATACATATGTATGTAAAACAATATAGAATGAATTACTGAAAGGAAATTAACTGAGGAAGATATAAAGAAGCTCAGTACCTTGGAGATGGAAATATACACACTCAGGCTAGAACTAAGGTATAGGTTTCTTTGTGAGGAGAATTAACCACTTATGTTTTATTGTAGCCACCACCAAAGACTGCAGTCCAGTTAAGGATTTATCAGCGTTGTTGCAGACACATCCTTTCCATCTGCACTACGGGTCTGTATAGGAGTTGGTTGAGCAGAGAACCACAAAATAGTATGATGTGCTGGTACAAAGGTGATTATTGGATGTGATATGGACTAACTTGTGCTAGTGGTATTTCTTCATAGTGTCGGTACGGGCTCACGCTAATACAGTTACAGAGCTTCAGGATCAAAACGTGCAAATGTTTAACTAGCTTGGGAAATGAGCAGAATGTATATTCAACTTTCCATGCACTCACATGTTATAAGAAATGCAATAGTGAAAAAGCAGATGTCATAGATGGCCCAGTAGAATAAGTGGTTGATGTTCTTTGAGATGTACTATTCAGCAGAACAGCCTACATTCATAACATCCCTTGGTCTATAAAATCTTTAATTCTAAGTAAAAACAAATGAAAAAATGGAGAGATTGAATAGTACCATTTCATTGGAACACTCACTGGAACAGGCTGCATAGTGTTCACAGGAAAAGACTGCCCAGGGAGGTTGTGAAGTCTCCTTCTCTGGAGATATTCAGGACCCACCTGGACACCTACTTGTGTGACCTGGTATAGGGAACCTGCTTTGGCAGGGGGTTTGGACCTGATGATCTCTGGAGGTCCCTTCTTGTGTTTCTTAATCTCACGCCATGTATACAGATATTAAAAGAACCTCCTCTCCCTCCTATAAATTGGACCGAGACAACTCCTCAGAGTGAACAAATGTGATATCAATAGGTGTTCTTAAGGAACAATCCCTGATACTGGTAACAAATATTTGTTTTACATTATGCAGTCACTTTTAATCCATTTATGTAACAAATTAAGACAAAATGTGAATTAATTCTTCTCCTTGCTGCTTCTGTGCTTACTTTTTTTCCCTGCCCAAGATAAATAATTTTAGACAACATATTCCAAATATCCTGAAAATGTTTTTGATATCCAGATGTCAAGATGCAATTTCCATCATAATACTTCTATATTTTTATAGATTTCTGATTTCAGTCTGATGTCAGCCTGTGAGACAGACAGATTCATTTCCTGCAGTGTTTTTTCTGTCTCCATTATCTGCAGAACCCCAGGCAAATAGTTTACAGCATGGATAGTATCCCAGCACCAAGCAAGGGCTGTCATATCTGGTGAGGTTTGACAGTTTGCAGAAATTGCTCAGGGAGTTGGATCTTTCTCTTACAGATAATAAGGCTAGCATGTTTTCAGATTATCCGATTCACACATTCTAATGATTTCTTCTCAGTTTCTCTCTGGCAGGCTGGAATGTCATTTGATGATTACCAGCTAAACATATGTAGCACAGCCATTTCTGATGCATGCAGTTTTAATGCATATTGATTACTCTGACTGACACAGTTTGAAAGTGGCATCTGTTTTGGGACTTCATATTTTGGCTTTCAGATGGGTGTGAAACGAAAATTCTCTCACATGATGAAATATTACTTTCTTCCATTAACATGGAAAGACAAAGTGTCCGTAGGTCAGCTTACTACATCTGTTGAAGTCCTCTGTTTGCACTGATTTTTTGTTGAAACACAAACAATGCTTTGCTAGCTCACTGTGGCATTTTGCTTTCTGCTACTAGGCCACAGCTAATCTTTCGAAATTGCCAAACCAGTGGTAAAACAGGTCTTTAGTTGTTCGCTACTTAATTATCTCTGACTCACAAATTGCCTTTCATTTTCACTGTGTCAATCCCAGCAATCCCAGGGCTCAAAACGACCAATTAGTGACATAGTGGCAAAAGAATTTCACCACCCTGTTTCTAGAGCTGAGTTTAGCTTCTATTTAGGAGTGTTAAGAGCCTCATAATTAGATTTCTTTCTTAACAGCAACTAGTTTCTGTAAAAAACCCCAGAGGTTTAAGACCAAGCAATCATTTTGATAGAATAGCAGCTATGCTTTTAACTGACATCTTGTGTACTGCAGTGCTCCCTAGTCTTCACTTAAATTCGTGGAGTTCAGGAGACTGAGGTCTGTGCTTGAACTCTGCTCACACACTGTTTCCACTCTTTTGCTGTACTCATCCTTCATAGACAGTAAAAATGGTTAATTCTGACCCTTCCTGTTCCTCGTGGAATGCCAGGGAAAGAAAAGTGGCTAAGTGGATGAGAGCATGGTTAAAGGAGAAATGGGAACAAGAATAAAGGTGAAATGGCTTTCTCCCTTTCTTGCCTCACTCACTGCCAGTCCTTTGTCACATACTTATTCCACAGTTACCTCCAGCAGGTCTGTCCTGAGCCAGGTGAGATATGCAACAGTAATCTAAAAATGGTCAGCATGCAATTAAGAAGATACTTCTGTAAGGAATTGGTGTAATATGAAGAAAGAAAACTGCCACAAGTGACAGCAGTGAATATCATTCAGTGCAGAGGTGCACTCATGGGTTGACAAGTCTCATTCATGCCAAGAGCACATTGTCTTAACAGCTGCTGCTGGGGCTCTGCTGCCTCAGTCTGAAGCAGCTTCCTTCATTCTCTTTCTTGCAGCTTGTGAGAGCAAATGTACAGAGTCCACTGCCTCACTGCTAAGCAGTGATATTAATTAATAGGCATGCACATCGTGTCTTATGGAAATCCAGACATCAACATGCATAAGAGCTTTCTGTCTACAGAATTTCACCTTTGGGAGTGTAAGGTCATATATTTATAAAAGCCTGAGTAATCTTGAAATAATCCCTACTCACTAGATATAAAGCAAGGAAAGCAGCAATGAAAGGAAAACTTCATGTATTTCTAAATCCATGCAGTCATTGCTACTAGCTATGAAAAATCATGAGTCACAATATAATTTGCATCTGAAACATAATAAAAGTATCATAGTCTCAAACTCAGCAGTTTTGCAAAACAGACAGAGAGAAGATTTGGGGACCTCTGAATATCTGCTATTTTTTACAACGATTTGTTTAATAAGGTTGTTTCAAAATATTTCTTCAAGTAAACACACATCAAATGTTTTAAAAAATATTAATAATAAGAAAAAAAAGTCTAAATATTCCTTTTGCATTGTGAAGCTCCCCCTAATTTAAATTCTAAGATTTAGCTGCTAGGGGAAAGAAAAAAAAAAAAAGAAAAAGTTTAAGTTCTACGAAATCCTTGCTAAATGAAACCAAACTTAGTTTTCTGGAATTCATGTTCCTAACTTGGTGACCAGAAGATGATGAATAACTTCTAATCTGTGAGGAGCATGCCTTCTTTTTCTTTACACCAAGCAGGACTCCATCCTGCTGGGACCTTCTCCAGGTGAGATCATTCAGTGTTCTTTTTTTCCCAACACTTATAAATACTGGCAGGGACTAAATCAAATTACACGGAAAGACTTAGTTTGAAATCCTAAATTAGATTCTGCAATCTAAAGAGAAACTGTGGTGGAGTTTGTGTACTCACAAAAACAAACAGACAAAAAAAAGCTACAACACTTGGCAATGTAGAGACCATAGGCAAGTAAACAGTCAGGTGAAGTAACTTAGACTTTTAAAATTCTTCCACTATCTGTGCCCAGAGAGAGATTGACAGAATGACAGACTAGTGGGAGCATATCCAACATACCCAAGGCTATTCCAAATAGACTGTTTCAAGTAAGCTTATACATCTATTGCTAAGATATTGTTAATAAATAAACATATAAACAAACAACATTACCTTCTCCTAATCTTGGCAATGGGGACTCTGATCCATATCCTATTTCTTCCCTGCCTTCATCATATGGCTTCCTGCTGTGAGTTATTTACAGTTTGTTAGAAGAATTTCTTCCCTCTCTTCTGATCAGTGTTAAAATCACAGTGTAGTCTGTAATGCTGTTGTGACTACCAGATGGGAACGATACTATGCAGCAGATTTACCAAGAAAACACAAACTGCTCTCTCTTGAAGTTAATTCTCTTTGTATATTTAAGGCTTCCATTAAATGTTTTAACTGATATGTCAAAGGAAGAGTTCATAGGTGATGGAGAAGGTCCAAAGAAGGGCAACAAGTCTTGTGAAAGGCTTGGAGAATATGCCACATGAGGAGAAACTGAAGGAGCTGAGGCTGGTTAGTCTGGGGAAAAGGAGGCTGAGGGGAGACCTTATTGCTCTCTTCCAATACCTGAAAGGTGCTTACAGCAGGAGTGTATTGGTCTCCTCTCACTGGTGATAGGTGACAGGATGAGGGGAAATGGCCTCAAGTTGCACCAGGGGAGGTTTAGGTTGGATGTCAGAAAGGGTTGCTAAGCACTGGAATTGGCTCCCCATGGAGGTGGTTGAGTCACCATTCCTGGATGTGTTTAAAAGCCATTAGGATGTGGTGCTCTGGAACATGATTTAGTGGAGGGTTGTTAGAGTTAGGGTTGTATGGTTATGTTGTGCTTGAACTTGATGATCTTCAAGGTCTTTTCTAACCTGACCAATTCTATGATTCTGTGATTCCATATTTTGTTGTTCATAATCGCAGTTTTCCTAAGTCAGCTTGTAGTCATGTCTTCCTATCATACACTCCTCTTCTACCAGAGTGGCTGATTCACAGCTTTGGCTCCTAGATGCTTTTCTCCTTGTACTGTGTCCTGTTACCCAAATAATTAATTTGTTCCATGATTTTCCTCTTCAGAATTTCCATAACCTTACCAAATGTTGTAGCTGGCGCATTACTGCTGGCAAAAAGACCGAATTGCTGAATTGTCACTTCTGCCAGATCCCTCAGCACCTGTAGCTGCATCCCATCAGGACCCATGACCCATCAGGAGTTTTGTGTGTGTTGAGTTTGCCTAGATGACCTCTGACCAGATCCTCTTTAGTACAGGGGAAGCTGTCCTGTCTCCAAACTCTTATATAGAGATAGAGTGACTCTGAAATTGCTTTGATGTAATATTGGAACATACTGACAGAATATATATTTAAGAATTTTATTAAAAAGTTAGAGAATTTGTCTTTACAGCAGTATCTTATAAACTGAAATTGGGCTTTCTGAAACAGTCATGATGTCATTTAGAACTATCTACAAGCTTCAACCTTAAAATTCAAGAAGAGCTGTTACCTGCATTTGAACTTGATTTTTGAAAGTGCAGTTGAAAAGATAACCTGTACAGAGCAGTGACTGTCAAGTACATTTCAGCACAGCTCAGGTAAAGTTCAGTTTATGAGAAAATATGAACGTGCATATAACGATGTATGAAAAGGCACTAAAATATTAATATATCTTAGAAGGGGATTATTATTGTTTTTTACATAAATACCACTTATTAGTGAACAGAAGATAACATGAAGTGTTATAATAGTATCTGAATTAAGTATTTCATTTTTTTTATAGATTTAATAGAAAGAATTCAATAATGTTTTTACAGATTGTAGCTGAGTTGCAAACGGTTGTGTTATTGCATTTGCATAACTGCCAATGCACAAATTGCAGAAAGGCTTTATGGACAATTTGACAAACACAACACTGATTGCAAGCAGTACCAGAGGAGCAAAAGTAATTAAAGACTTTTTTTTTTGCCACAATACACTAAATTCTCAATGTGTAACACTGGAAGAGCTACTTTCAACTGAAAGGTGCTCTGGAAACTTCAGGCTGTTGGATCCTGGACTGGTAAACTTTTGATATTTGCCCTGATATTTTGTCAGTGTAATGGATTTTTCTCAGATTGTTCCTCTTCCACTGCTGGAGTGCTCTATTTAAATGTTACAGTGAAGAACTAAAAGCATGGCTGGCTCTAATAAGGTACAGTTTTTTTTCATTATTTCTTTTCTGAGACAAAGCAGTGAGCACAAGAAGATTCAAGTTTGGAAATATATATTTCAGCTATAAATTACAATATCTCTAAAGCCAATATTAGAAAAGAATTAGCCATCCATGGCAGGACTTCTAGTTTTATGTTGTAAGGCATATTTTCTGTTAATAGACTGATATTTATTCTGTAAAAATTCATAAATGATGATATTTTCTAATATTAGTTGTGCTACACATAAACAGAGCAAACTTTGAACGTATGCAATCTGTGCTTTTAGATAATAACCCATCCTTAAAATAAAAGCATTGTCTGTCCAATTAGTCCAAGCCTATACAGTAGACTTCATGGGGATGTGGAGATCTCTGAACTAGCTTTAAATTGGCCATTTTGAGTACTGGAACACGGTTTCCATGATAGCAAGAAACTCTACTTGGACTAATTTTCCTTTTTTTGGACTGAGCAAATTAGCTTAAATATGCCAAGTATAGAAAATAGATAGTTTAAAGCTAGTTCCTTTTTCTTATTATTGCACTATGGTCTTGAATACAGCTGCGTTCCAATTAGAGAGGCAAGATAATATTTTGTTATTTAAAGTTTCCTGAGAGACAGGATGTGTTAAAATTTTGTTCCTGTAAGCCTGACTCCCATTTCAAATCACAAAGGACAGTAGTTCTATATATTTGGATATACAGTTATTGGCCACAGAACTGGCCACAAATCATCCAGCACAAATAGGATTTATGTAGGGTTTTAGGCAGGTTAGTTACAGGCTGTAAGTAGTTTTTCACTGTATCTCTGTGAAAATGTTTGAGTACAGAAATATAACCTATGAAGTAATGAAAATTGTAATAAATGTTTTAAAAGTATAGCTTTTCTACTGTTACTATGGCTGAGGAACTTTTACAATTACATAAAAAGATTGCTGTTTTAAATGTTTTAAAATCACTTTCCTTGACTGGGTTGCTATGAATTTAACGATATTGGATGAAGTATTGGATGAGATTTCAGTGTGGGATTACAAGAGCTGTGACTAACATGTACGCACAATCCTACTTTCTATCATATCCCTTGAAGCTCATGCGTCCCAAATTGTGTTACATGTCAGTCTTTCCTGCAGTTGTAATTGTCTGCTTCCTGGTGCTAGCCACTCAACATTTATTCCCAATGATCCTTTTTCCAGTTCCTTTGGAAAAACAACTTTGGGAACATTATGAAGGGAAGAATTGATTTCCATAAACAACTCAGTGCCGAAACTGTAGGCTTGTAAATGCTTATTGTGAGAATGGTTTCTGTTTCCTCAGACTGCAGTGGCACCAAGATATCCTCTGAGTATAAATCGACCTCTAGCTGTGCACTTCAACCACCCCTTAACAGAAATATTGGTAAGACGTATGGAAGCATTGCAAAGAGTTTGTGAAGGGTGAAGGGGGTGATGGGAAGAGGAGGAGCTCTCACCTAATGCATACAGATTAATTTAAAATACTTCAAATATGTTTTGAAAGGCATTAATTATTCATTTCAAAGGAGAGCATCTAGGAGATGATAGTAGAATAAATGGGAGAGCGAGAGACAAGTTTTGGCGTTGCCAAGGAATACAAGAGAATGACAAAAGAATGAGGTGTATGTGGAGAGGAATAGGAGGTAAGTGGTGAGGGGTTCTGAAAAAAAAGTATCTATGAGAAGTTCACTTGACAGGCATTTATAACTTATAGCTGATACAATAAGCAGTATGCGGTATTACAACCCTCAGAAGGACCACGAGTAGAAATCACCGATGGTTTTCTAAGCGATCTTCCGTCAATATTTCTACCTAATCAGCACCATACACATTTACATCTTCTTCCCCTTTTTGCAGCCCATAACATTCCTCAGACATATGGGTTGCAGGAACATGAACCTTGTCTGGAAGTTTCAGTTCCCCATTTACTCAGACTTGTGCTCAAGATGTGATTGCTCTAACTTCATGCGTACACTGCTCCCTGTGCTTTGCTATGGCACATATTACAGATAAATTCCCCTGCAAGGGCACATAAGCATACTCTATGTGTGAATCCCTTTGTGTTGCAACCCTACTGTTTTTCCTCTAGCTGAATGCAGGCTCCTCTTGATGTCTGATGGGGAGGCCAGTGTATCTGATCCAGAAGGAGATCATGAGTTCTTGCAGCACCGAAACTGTTTCTCACTGCTGCTGTTCCTCTCTTATCCCTCCACAGTAACACCAATTTTCTTGCTTCATTGACACAAATCTGGAAGGAATGGTTGATATTCCAGAGTACTGTGCTCACATTCAGAAAGATCTTGACATGCCATAGAGATGCAGAGAAAAAAACCTCTTGAAATTCAATGAAGACAAGTGTGAGGTCAGGCATCTGGTGGGGAATAATCCCATGCACCAGAACTGACTGGGGACTGATCTGCTAGAAGGTAGCTCTACAGAGAAAGGACTTAATGGTCCTGGTGGGCAAACTGAACTGCATTAGGAAAAGTATTGTCAACAGGTTGAGTGAGATGATCCTTCACCTGTACTCAGCCCTGGTGAGGCCATATCTGGAGTACCGTTTTCAGCTTTGGGTTTCCCAGTACAGGAGAGACATGAAGCCCCTAGAGTGAGTCCAACAAAGGCCTGCTAAAATGTCTAAGGGACTGGAGCATTTCTTATATCAGGAAGGCTGAATGAGCTGGGTCTGTTCTGTCTGGAGAAGGATTAGGGGGAATTTGATCAGTGTGTATAATTATCCGAAGGGAGACTGTCAAGTGGATGGGACCAGACTCTTCTCAGTGGTGCCAAATGATAAAACAAGTGGCAATGGGAATAAACTGAAACACAGGAAGTTCAAAGTGAACATTAGGAAAAACTTCTTATCAACAAAGACTGATCTCTTGAACAGACTGCCCAGAGAGATTGAAGAGTCTACTTCACTGGAGATATTCAAAAGCTCTCTGTACATAATTCTTGATAATGTACTCTAGAAGACCCTGCTTTAACAGGGAGATTGGTCTAGATTTCCAGTGGTCTTTTTGAACCTCAGCCATTCTGTGATTTTCAGCCTCATTCCTACCTCCCCAGCTTGTTTTCTCAAGAGTCTTTCGGCTTTTCTATGAGAGGTTGATGGCTATCTTAATCAAATTTCATTATTCAGAGTTTCCTGTAGTGTTACGAGTTAAATCCTCGTTAGAAACCAGTTTGGGATAGCTGTTCATACACACTATTTACTCTCACATATCTGTCTGGTTATCTACTGCTATCTCAGCCATTTTAACAGGAAGAGGTCATTCACAGTCTCCCACAGTATAGGAAAGGGGAAAGGGAAATGCATTGCTCAATCAGTGAATTCAGAGATGTAAACAAAAGACACACACAAAAAGCAGTTATTGAAAATAATTGACAGCCTGAGGCTCAAGTCTATTTCCAAATTTTATCACAGAAGTATTCTTCATTGCCCCATTTCAGGTCTGTACAAAGAGCTTCAGAGCTTCAGGTCCTTAGGTGGGAGCAGCAGCTTCTTCTTTTATTTTCCCTTCTCTGTTTTTCCAACATGTCCAATATTAGGTATGAAGAATAACTGCAAAATCCATTCCTTTTTTTTTTTTTTTCTTCTTTTTTTTTAGTTATATTTTTTTCCAGTGATCAGGCATTTAGCATGGGCTTCACTACAAACAAGGTTATTTCTTACATTCTCCCTTAAGACATGAATGATTAGCCTGGCTGCAGCCCAGCAGCCTTTCTAGTGAAGGACCTTTTATATTCATAGATATTGCCAAAAGATACAAACCTGAGCAAGAGAAACCTTAATTTTGAGGCAATGTGTCTGGATTATGAATGTTATACGTGTCAAGTACAAGTTACATAATTAATGTTTCTCTTATAAAGCACTTTGCTACTAAGCATACCTGTGGAAGACGTCTACACAGTGGGACTGAGAGAGAATTCAGTACATGTTCAAAGCTGGATTGAAACTTGATCTAATGAGAGATGTCTCTGTCCACAGAAAGGATGTCAGAGTAGATGATCTTTAAGAGTGTCTTCCAACCCAAACCACTCTGATTCTGTGCTACAAAAACTGAAGAACTCTTGATCTTACATGTATCAAACAATTTTTTTGCTTAACCACATACTATTCAACAGTTAAGTTTCTAAGGACAGAGAAGGAACCAGATTCTCCTAAGAACAATAGATTGCCAGGACCAAATTCCTGAAATTCAGATCCTACATTATATAGCTATAGCTTAATCAATATATCTGGTTAAAGGTGGAGATTTTTAATGTATTTCAACTTCAAATGAGCATATCTGCACATACATTGCTACATTTGAATTATTTTTATTTTTATTTCAGAGACTACTATTTGCTTAACTTGATGATCTGTGGCCATGAAATACTACAACTCTTTGTTAGCAAGTTATAAGTGAATTTTCAGCACTTGATGACAGATCATCAATTGGCAGAGAACCACCCTAACTTTTAGAGAATATTGTACTTATCCTTCCTTATACCAATTCTATGCTATGAATTTATTCCATCTTAAGAACTAACACATATGACACTTAGGGTGGGAGAAAGTACTATGTTCACACATTCAGTGTTTTGTAAGTAGATCTGTAGACTTGGAATTTAATCCTGGCACATTACATTAATATCTCAAATTGGAAGCTTGGTCTCTTCTCACTGGTGACAGGTGACAAGATGAGGGGAAATGGCCTCAAATTGCACCGGGGGAGGTTTAAGTTGGATACTAGGAAAAATTTCTTTACAGAAAGGGTTGTTTAGCACTGGAATTGATTCCCCAGGGAGTTGGTTGAGTCACCATCCTTGAATGTATTTCAGAGCTGTGTAGACGTGGTGCTCAGGGACGTGAATAGTAGAGGGTTGTTACAGTTAGGGTAGTATGGTTAGGTTGTGGTTGGTCTCGATGATCTTCAAGGTCTTTTCCAACCTGACCAATTCTATAATTCTAAGTTTTTGTTCTTGATAGTAATGCTATAGAAGACATTAGAAAGAAAATGTAAGTTGTGTGGTGGCACAATTGCTTTAATTAAATACAGTTTCAGTTGTGGCCATAACATTCTGCTCAGTGTTTGCCATTTTACAATTACTTTAATGAATAGCAGATGAAGGAAAAATAGAGGAAAAAAAAATCACAGACGTTATATTGATTTAAGTCCCAGAAACTTTCCCTTTGTGATAGATACTGTAGCTTTTGATTTGATGTAAGTGAAACATTGTTAAATGTTCCAAATGTTCAGTTTAATTTCTGGACAGTAATTAGAAATTATTTTATTTGGACAAAACTTTCAAAAAGAGAATTCAGAGACAAAGACAGCAAAATATGAAGACATATTCTCCACTAAAAATTATCTTCAATATTTATACACATATGGGTGAAATAACATTGATTTGATGGAAAAACTTAGTGTAAATGGCCTGTAGTACTAATTTTAAAGTTGTGTTACTAAAAAAACCTGTTTCTTATATTATCAAATGTTAATGATGTGCTATGATTTTCTATATCCAATATAGAATTTTGTAAGAAAGAGTATAAGCAAACTACCAGTGTTCTGCAGCAGATGGAAACACAAATATATTTCTGAAAGAAAAGTCTAGCGTGAGAATCAGCTACTGATAAAGTAATTCACAGAATCACAGAATCACGGAATGGCCAGGGTTGGTAGAGACCTCAAGGATCATGAATCTCCAACCCCCCTGCCACATGCAGGGCCACCATTGTGAATTTTTATAATCATGAATGAATAACATTAAATGGTGCTGTTAACTCTGAAAGTTTGAATTGCTACTTAGGTAAATGACACATTGCCTTATACTGGCTAAGAAAAAGAACATTTAAAACCAAAACCCAAGTCATTCCACCTTCAGGTTAACCTGTGAGGGGATTCCATTATTCAAATCTTTAAGTATATTCTTCCACAGCAGTATTATTTTGGGGTCAGAAGGTTTCTCTTCAAATGGAAACCCTCTCTGAAGATGTAGTTTTTAAACTCTGCTTTGATTCACATTTGGAGCTGATGCCTTCTAATGCCAATCTCCACCAACAATGCATTTTTTTCTTTATGAACATTTCTGAAGTGTCAAAGTGTTCCAGTCAGGTGACTGTGATAAAAGATGCAAATGGAACATAGGAAAAATTTATGAAGCAAAACTACTGGTATGTCAAATTTTTGACAGATCAGATGTAAACAGGAAATTGAGAGGGCTAAGAAAGAATTTGAACACTTTGCAAAGGATGCTTGAGCCAACAGTAAAAACAGCTTAAATACAAGAAAAGCAGGAAGACAGATATGAAATGGTGAACAACCCCAGAACAGAAATGTAAGATAGGTATTTGGGATCACACCAAAGAAATAAACACTAAATTCTTTCTGTCTTGTACTGGTGAAACACTCTGGGGAATGATTTATCATTATTATTACTATTGTTATTATTATTATTGGTAACAGATCATTATCAATCAATCAACAGATCACAGAGTTTAGATTAGTTTGAAATAAATATGAAGCAAATATGATATTGAACAGATTTTTATGTCTGACCTTTGTAAACCAACGGGACTAGATGATATTCACCAAGACAGAAGTCATATGTGAAATTGTGGAGCAGTTGGCCAAGGGCATAACTTGTCATCAGAAGTAGTATCTGTGTCAAAGTACCAGTGAGCTGCCAGTATGATTACCAACTACAGAAAATCCTGGTAAGTCTGTCTTCTGCCTCCGTTTAGATGATAGAATAAAGAATAAGACAGATAAATTCATTGGAAAACATGATCTCTGGGGAAAGAGGCTGGTTAACAGTTCCAGATCCAGAGTGTCCAGCTCAGATAACAGATCCAGAGTGTCATAGACTGTTGACAAAATGAACCCCAATACACAAAATATTTGAATTTTCAAAAAATCTTTGACAAGGTTATATGCAAAGGATTATTAGAGAAACAAAGGTGTCAGAAAGTTGGATCATTTGTGAAGCAAAACGAAACAAGAGACAAAAGTTTGGGATGATCAGCATAGCACTAAAATTAGGCATGTGACTAAAATTAGGCATGTGACTAAGTTCAGTGCTGAAGTAAGAGGGGAAAAATAGGCACCAAATAATTTCCATCTGCCAACACAAAGAAAGCAAGGTAAAGTAAGAAAACTTATTGGTATAGGGTGGGAGATATGGGCAGAAGAGACAAAGAATGTTTCCAATTTTTTTACAAATATTTATGCAACCAAAAGAATGGAGTAGAAAGATAAAGAATAAGAAAAGAATCAACCTAGCAACCTAAACTATTTTCTATACTGTGCACATTAGTAAAAGTACAGACGCCGAATAGAGGACAAGAAAGAGTTTGTATTGAGGTTTTTTTACCTACACGATTGTTCATAGAAAAAAAATATAAACAGAAAAATCTAAAAAAAGTTAAAAACCAAAACCAAACTATCAGAAGTTTTAGCTAATGTGGACACTAACTCTAAAGCATGTGGTACCTTTTTTTCATAACATAACATTTAGCGTCTATTGTACTTTATGCCAGCTGAAAGTTGGTGTGTTCAATATGTTTGTAAATCTGAACTCAAAGATTCTACAGGAATCAGAAAAAGAAGACTCTGCAGAAGTTTGAAGCTGAGACCAGAAACATGTATGAACTCACAGTCAAAGGAAGGCATTGAACATACCTGTTCTCTTGGCAGCTATAAATTATGGGTTGTTTGGGTTATTTTTGTTATATTCTGTTTCACCTACTACATTACAAATTTGTGACAAAAAAAAGGCTTTCTTCAGTTTTATTAAATTTTTATTCAAGTCTAGAATCCAAATTTGAAATGATCCTCTGCCACAGTATGTCAAGAACAAGATTAGAGAAGTTAGACATTTAAAAAAAGACTCGTGTGCAGTTTTTATACAAGGAAAATCACAACAACTGTTTTCAAGTCAGTAACAGAAACAAATCAAAATTCTGAAAACTGAGATGCTGCCTTTGCAAACTTATTCAAGAAATACCTTTGAATGCTTTTAAAGTAAAGCTCATAAAAACTCACAGGTATGCTTGTGAAACCGAGCCAGAGAGAAAGTTGAAAAATGAAATTGAAGACATTGAAATTGACATGAAATTGAATTGACATGAAATTGAATTGACAGTGATAGAACTAGAGGCAATGGTTTCAAACTGCGCCAGGGGAGATTCAGGCTGGACATTAGGAAATTTTACTTCTCGGAAAGGGTATTCAGGCATTGGAATGCACTGTCCAAGGAGGTGGTGGAGTCACCGAACATGGATGTGTTCAAGAGACGTTTGGATGTTGTGTTGAGGGATAGGATTTAGCTGGGGAGTATTGGTGATGGTTGGACTGGATGATCTTTTAGGTCTTTTCCAACCTTGATGATTCTGTGATTCTGTGATTCTGTGAACTTGGAGACAACAGTTCTCAGAGCTTATGCATTAATCCATTCCCTGGTACTCTTCCGCACTCCAGCTAGCTCTCCCTAAGTGTGCTGTAGCGAGTCATACAGGACTGCATGGTGTCAGGACTTGGCTTGGTTCCCCTTCTACTAGTAATACAGATGTAGTCTGTTTCTATAGGGTTGGGAAAAAAAAAAGAGCAGGATGTAAATTAGATCATAATTTTACAAGACACTCAGAGATAAAGAAAATTACTTGAGCAAGTGGAGTGAACATTCCCTTGAGACAGCATGAAATCCATCAACAAATTACGTTTAAAGATAAGCACCCACAACTTTGTCTTTTGAGTGTTGCTAAAAGTTCAGGTGAGGCCTGGATTTTAACAAGGTGCATAGCACATAGACTGCAAAGAGATATTTGAAACTAGTTTGAGAAAACAACTTGCTTAAATCACAGAGATCCCAGATCCTGTGTTAATAACAGGAAACACTTCTACTGCATTTTTGCTGCAAGGAGGATGATACTGCCAGGGCACTGGGACATTGAAGCAATGGACTGATGGTTCGGAATTCAGATATGAAGTTACTGTTCCAAAAATTTAATGACCCATAGCAAAACTGCCTTTAGAGGAATGACATTGTAGCTGCCTTTAATATTTCTCCTCATCTTGTGTTGTGTGATATTTTAAATGTCACTGTGATCTTACTGTCCTGTGACCATTCTTTACTGCTTAGCTGATTTAGTTGAATTAGACTTTTTTTTTTCTTTTTTTTTTTTTTCTTTTTCTTTTCCTCAGACATTGACTGAGGTGTCTGGGTTCATTAGCTTCTTAAACTCCTTAGAGTTTCTGCTTGCTATTTAATGCAAGCGTGAAAAGTTCATCAATAAATTACTGTTAAGGCACAGATACAGCCTCCATTGTCAGTCATAAAATGAATGACATAGAAGAAATAAAATAATAAAAAAAACCCTATGGAATGATTGCTTGATAGTTGTTTGGTTGAATCTGTAATGAATAAAAAAAATGATCTGACCTTTCTCATGTTACTTATAAATAAACAAAGAACAGATGGAAATGATGCTGTCACTGGGGCACTGAGTAAGCGACGAAGGATCTATGTGGCACATACTTGCACAACCTGACATTTTCCCAGCATCAGTAATTGTCTGTCATTTTTCTTTTATGCTTTACCAGGTCTTTGTTACACGTTAGTAGTATTTGTGCTTACACTGAGTGACCAATCTCTGAATTGATGGAAGTAAAACATATGCAACACACTGACACTTCAAACTTCATAGATTTCCTAAAGCAACAGTACTGTTAAAGGTAAGGCAAGGTTGATTAAGTGCAGAAGCATTAAATTTTTAACAGTGTCTCATTGATACCCTGCATAATTGTTGCTATATTCAGTAGCTGTCTCCGTAAGTGCTCCTTCATTATTCAACAGGCTGAGACACTTCGTGAATGCCATCAAAATCAATTACACTGTGGCTACTTTTGGGGGCCAATGAGGCAAAGAATTAACCTCCAACTAATTTCCAAAGTCATTTACTGACTGATAGTTTAGCACATTTACTTCCACAAGCACAATATGTTATGAAGCATTTTAAAAATACGGTATGCAATAAAATATGAGAATAAATCTGAACAGTAAAAGGGCAATTATTATTACATGATAAGTTGAAGTAAACGTTGCACATTGAGTATTTAGGGCAATGGGTTATATGTAAGAGTTAATTTGTGAGATGTATTTTCACTCAGTCTTTAAAAATCAACACATTAATTGACTTAGCTTAAAACAATAATGCTTATTTATAAGACATGGTCACCCAGCTACCTGACTGAATCCATTACTACTGAATTTCATAATTGGAATAACTGATGTTATACATAGGTTCCTCTGAAGGTAATGCCTCCTATTTATTTCCATGGAAACTACAACAAAGATCACAACAACACGGATTGATAGAGTTCAGCTACAAATTCTCAGCTACAAAACACTATTTTTCAACAGTCAAAACCATGTTTCCCAAGCGATGAACAGGAGTCTGCATGCCACACATAAAAATCTGCAACAGTGGAAGTGCCCACTGTCACTGTCCCCACTGTTGAAACACAACACTCACTGTCTCACTGTGCTTTTATCCACTCTTCAGTCTCCATAAACATTCAGCAAGCCTCAATGAATGTCAGTGGGTGCCATTTTTTTCTACTTGAAGGAATTTAATTCCATACCTTTGCTTCATTCACACTTCTGTATCAGAGAACATTCTGTCCAATTGCCCCTCTGCTGCCGTATGTTGCACAGGACAAACACTGGTAGGAAGGTTTGGCCTCTACTGCCATTCCACCAACATCCATTCCTAATATCATGAGCCAGTATAATAAAATATGAGGCATTTCTATCAGAGCAGCCCTCATAGTATGGAATAAGAATTAGAGAATTAAATAGATGATGTTTGCTTTTCTCTTTCCACTGGGCTGCGATGGACTATCTTAGACAATCATTTTATTCATCTTAATGTGAGTATTTTGGAGAATGGACAAGATTATAATATAAAAAGGTAATCTTCTTTTTTTCTCCCTGAAAGAACTGGCTATATAACCCATGGAGCATTGATGGCATTTAGACAAATGACTTAATACTCAGGAACACTTTTTTATTTATATTCTTCTGAAATATAAAGAGCTGGAATCAGGAATCTACTACTCTAATAAAAGCAGTGTACAGGACAAGTGCCTAGATAGAATTTATACATGAAATAAACACAACTAAAAAACCCCACAACACTATATGAGGGCTGCTCCAAAAGTAATGCCTCATATCTATATTAAGTTTAAAAGAGCAGAGTACAACTAAGTTGGTAGATACATTGGCAATTTCTCCTGCACTACTACTGCATGATCTTGGTCGGGAGAAGCTGTTGAAGACATATCTGGCACTGAAAAGTATCCCTTAGTTTGGGTTTTGCTGTCAGGTTTGGTTGGCTGGGTTGACCACTCCATAAATCCAGGAATTTCAGGAGTCTGTCAGTGCACTCTGTGCTCAGTTTTACATTGAAGTTTGAAAAAAACAAACAATATGACTATACACGCGGACTGGGGGATGAGATTTTGGAGAGCAGCCCTACAGCCAGGAAGGCCAAATGCACCCTTGGCTGCAGCAAGCACAGCACTGCTAGATAGTCAAGGGAAGTTTACTGTTCTTCAATATAGTCAACACCAGTAACTATGCATTTCCACCAGTGATGGAAAAGAACCTGCATGCCACACTTGCCAAAATTTGCACCGGTGATGGTGACTTACTCTCACTGTCATCACTGCTGAAATGCACCACCCACCACCTCACTGTGCTCACATCCACTGTTTGGTCCCCATTAATATTCAGCAAGCACTGATGAATATCAGTGGGTGCCATTTTTTTCTTATGAATTAATTCAGTGAGACGCCTTTACTTCGTTCATACTTCCGTGTCAGATACTATTTAGTTGCACTGCCCCCCTACAGCCTCTACTGTTGTACTGCAACAAAAGTTAATGAAATATTGCTGGAAAGGTTCAGCCTTTACTGCCATGCCACCAACATCTGCCTCTGACTTTGTGGATCAACAGGAGACCTTACTTTTGTAGCAGCCCTTGTAAAATACATAATGAAAGTCATATACATAAGTAACAAAACTTATTTTGTTTTCGGGCTGCAGTGCCAGCTGTGCCGGGCCACATACAGCATGTGAGCTGCAGGGTGAACCAGGTTGCCTGGTCTGTAGCCACATTATCTGTATAGCAAGTGTATATACAAATAAATATTAAGTCATAAGCTCAGTTTAGTAGTCTACGTTATGTAAGGAACCAAGAATAGTGGCAAGAGAAGAATCATAGTCTAGCTGGACTCACCTGAATCTCTGTGTTTTTGCCTCAGTGAAGGCTTCAATCCAGAAGACAGCAAAGTATTGTCTAACCACAGTAAAAAGGTTTGATCTCAGTTTGGCTGAAGACTGATGGAACTGGAACCTTTTAAGTAAAAAGCAACAAAAAACTTTAATTATTGATTTGAATAGAAAAGCATTGTAAAATCTAGGCTTGGATTATTTTTGCTTTGTGCAGCTACAACAGAGATTTTGATAGTGCTTCTACCAGAAAATGAACATTATTATGGCCTCTGGAGGTATTTGAAGTGTAAGACATGTACTAAACATGGTTTGTAAAGTTTGTAAGGCTTATTTGGGCACAGATACACGTCAAAAGAACATGATAAAGCTTTTAATAGTTTTTTCCAAGTGGGAGATGAGCAATCTTCATTTCCATTGTATTCATTTAAAGGTGAAACCACTGACAGTTTACAGAAATTAACATAACAATTATTAATTAACAATTTCAACATTCTGGAAAAATTTTCTCTCTTTAAGTTTAGGCTAGATGATTCTCAGAACATTTGACACTGAAACATGGTAGACTAGGCATTAAGATATATAGCATTATATACATGTAATGTTTTAAAAGTGTGAAATGAACATGAGAACATGAGACCAGAGAAAGAGAAACATGATATAATGCATTCTTGAAAGCATTCAACTCCGAAAAGTGTCCCTGCTTCCATGCCTTGCATGAAGACTTTATTAAATAGCATTCAAGGCAACATGGCAGTGACCCTTCTCTCGGACAAATGCCCTCACCACTCATGAATAGGCTCAATTTTATTTTCTTCCTTTCTTTCAAGCCTGAATGTTAAGCTTCATCATTAAGAGAAGAGGATGGATGTTATTTTTGTCTCTAGCATAGTATATTATGCTATTCCCCCTCTCCCGCCCCCCTTGGAATTCAGAATTTGATTTTATATACTTCAAAATCTTTCTGTAAGAGGATGATTTATTTCTTTAAACCCAGGAATAAGTTTGGTCTGTGAATCTTGATCTCAGATACATTTCTAAACCAAGGAGAAACAGACTTGTAGAAACCTGTGCATTTCTACTGGTTATTTTCCCATCCTTTTTTTTTTTTTTGTCTGTGAAACCCAGTCCTATATGTCCCATTCTCCCTTTGAATTATACTAAGATCTCAGGAGCCCACCTTGCTATGACTATATGAAATTTCTACTCCTGGAGGTGAGTAAATGGATATCTTTTGAATCAATGAGTATTGCTACATAGTGCTTTTGTGGAACTGAGCATTTATATGAAATATATATATATATATATTGGTGTTTTTGTCAGAAGTCAATGAATGAAAAAATTCATAAAGATGTAGATAATGCTCTTGGAAAAAAAAATTCAGAAAAAAATATTTTGGTGAATTAATATGGTGTCTTTCACAAAAGACTTTTAAAGGATATCACTTATTTTTTCATGAAGACCAGATGGAAGCTTATTAACTGAAGCTAACCTATTTAGTTTATCCAAGAGAAAAGTAACTTCATTGTACTATTTCAGAACCTGTATGGAAAATATATTTCAAGTGGTAGCTACCTTTTTAATCTAGTTGAGAAGTTGCAATTAAATCCAGTGGTTAGCTGATGAGGCTGGACAAATTTGAATTAGGAATAAAACTGAAATTTTAATAATCACTAGATTTTAATTAATCACTAGAAAAACGCAGCAAGATATGAGGTTAGTTCTTCATCATTTGAAGAACTGAGATTGAATATCTTTCTTAAAAATATGGCATACTTCAAACAGACATTATTAATATAGAAATTGCCCAGTGAAATTCATTTCCCTGTGTCATATAAGAGGGCAGACTGGGTCAACATTGTGATATCTTTATCCTTAAAATCTATGAATCAATAGATTGGCAGAGTAAGATTTAAAGTAAAGGCTCCTTACTTACCAGAAGTTACCCCAACTTCTTCTTCTAAGTAACCCGGTTTGATGAGTGAGGCTGTTTTTTCTCAATAGTCTTCCATTACCAAGCAGACTGAAAAACCCGGGCTTCTTTCTGCATATCTTCTGTTTCTAGCCTTTTACTCCATATCTTATATACAAAGTTTAAAGATAGCAGTCAAGACAGTGACAATTGCTCAACTTCAAAACAGACATTTCTGACAGAGCAGGAGGCTTTTTGGAAGCACTGCTGTAAAGGTATAGAATTTTATCTATCTGAAGGTTTTGGGAATATTTTGACAGATATATACAACTACAGAATAGTCTAATTCAGGTAAAAATATTCATTGACACATTGTTTTTAAATACAAACTGAAGTATCTGTCAGCTCAATTTTTTTTCCCCCCACTCTTAATTAAGAGAAGATACACATGGAATGGTAATGTATATTCAGGCTAGAACTAAAGCACAGACTTAAATTATCAGTACGTTGCCAAAATACAGAGAATATTTTATCAGCATATCTTCATTTAGATAATCTGCAAGGAGGATGAAAATATCCTGAACTCTGCAGAAGATGTAGCAGTTGCTGTATTAACCATAAATGAATATTACTGACAAGATGCATTAATATTATGTGGTATGATATGGCTTCTGGGAATAACCATTTCTTATTTTATCAGTCCAGAGAAAGTTAGATGAATTCTTCCAGCCACTCTTCAAATCTGATAGAAAGTTCATATTCAAAATAAGTTAATCCTTTTCCACTTGCAAATACTGAGTCCATGCATTTACATGAAGAGAAATTTAAGGGGAAAGAAGACAGAAGAGTGAAGAGAAAGAGTAAAGCTGGAAAACCAAAACAAAAACATAAACAATTTCTATACTAGCATAACACAAAAGCAAGCTAGGTATGCTGGTGAGGGTTTAACTTTAATTCTCCATGCTATTCCCTGTATTTATTAAACTTACCCATTCTAGGATAACAACTTCCTTTTCTTCTTAGTTCATCTTAAATTAGAGTGCTGAGCCAGCCCATCTACCCTAAAGCAAGTTTCAGGAGCAAGTAGAGATGTGAAATGCTCTTATTATTAGAGCATATATTACATATATATTACAAATATTGCTCTTATTATTTAGAACATTTCACCAGCTCTGCAGTTCCTTAGTCATGCATACTTTCACCAGCTTCCTTATCATTTGTCATATCAGCCTGGAGAAGAGAGAGCTGCAAGGAGACCTCATTGCATCTTTCCAGTATTTAAAAGGGGATTATAAAAAGGAGTGCAATCAACTTTTTACAAGGGTAGACAGTGATAGTACAAGGGGGAATGGTTTTAAGGGGGAAAGAGGGAAGATTTAGATTGGACACTGGGGGAAAGTTCCTTACAGAGAGTGGTGAGGCACTGGAACAGGCTACCCAGACAAGTTAAGGATGTCCTGTCCCTGGAGGTGTCCAAGACCAGGTTGAATGGAGCTCTGGGCAACCTGTTTAGAACCAGTTATGGAAGTTAGTGGCCCTGCCTGGGGCAGGGGGTCTGCAACTTGACAATTCTTGGTGTCCCCTCCAACCCAA
Source organism: Perdix hodgsoniae (assembly GCA_035772895.1). Lineage (NCBI taxonomy): Eukaryota > Metazoa > Chordata > Aves > Galliformes > Phasianidae > Perdix > Perdix hodgsoniae. Next base: position 4,064,610 of record JAPSGF010000043.1, read on the forward strand.
GCAATTCTATGATTCTATGATCATTCAGCCCCACTCATTTCTTTCTTGCTGTTGGAGCTTACAGAAAGAGATTGTCACTATATTACACATGCAACAGAAAATAAATAGTCTGCTCCTATCTTTCCAAGAACAACAGAGAAAACATCGTCTCGCCCAGAAATTCAAAACTTAAGTGCATTTTAACACAAATCTTCAGGTGTTACTAAAAATTCCATGTGTACTTAAGCTCTCTGCCTGTCAACAGAACATGATAGTCAACTCAACCCACTTTGGTATCTGACCACTGGGAGTTCTGAGGCTGCTTGGAGGTAATCCTACTCTTTCTCTTGAGTAAATATTGCTGAAGAGTTTTTCTGGGATAGATGTCTTCCACTTAAATACATTATTTCATTAAGAGAGTCAAAATACTGTGGAACTGTATATAACAGCATATCACTGAATGACTTTATATTGGAATATGGTCAAGAAAGATTTTTAAATAATGTACTCCACGGCTATAATCACTGCATTCTTGATATCTGCTTAAAATAATGCAATATAGTTCTAAGTTGTAATTTCATTTGTATTGTAGATACATCATATGCACACAATACTACTTGCCTTTATAGGATAGCTTTTTACTTGGCTGGAAAATAGGTAGCACCTGAGGATCTTGATAGAGAAATAATACAAAAATGAAATAGATTTCATTCCCTCTTGAGAATTATCTGTATCACAATTGTTTGTTAAATCTAGTCAAAGCAGAAATCAGTAATATGAGCATACCTTTAGAACTTAGAGTGATCTTCAGATTACAGGGAGTACAAAAAGAATGATTATTTCACAAAGAAAATGCTGTTGTTTTCATTTTTACCAAATTTATTTTCTATGAAGTACATGGGCATTAGTAAAACACAGAAAACCATGGAATATTACAGAGTTGTTTCAACTGAAGGACATTCTAATAAAGTAGCATGAAAAAAAATCAGTTTGATTTTGTGAAAACTCCTTGTTTCATTTGGAAACTGATTTGAGGGATACTAGGATCCAGAAACTGGGTTTTATGTCATCACATCATTTCCTACAGCTAGGATGCCTTTCTTGGAAGGTACCTACCATCAAACAATGAGTAGACAGTGCTGGGTGCTCTGAAAATAATCACTGAACTGATATTGATGGATTTCTTCTGTGATAGCTTTTTGGGAGATAAATTGGACTATTTTTTTCTGAAATAATATTTTATCCTTGCTAATCTGAGAAATAATTTTTTTTTTTTTTTTCTTTAGGAACTAAAGATAGCTATTTTGCAAAAAGTATGCAAAGATCTTTTTTTTCTTCAACTTAGTTTGAATACTGTTACTGATGAATAAAATTCTTTGCTGTCAGTTGATTTTGAAAAGATCTATTCAGTAGTCCTGCTATTTTGTCCTATTTACAATGGTGGCAGCCAAGTACAAGTCTGAGTCTCCAGGATCTAGTATTTATTATCCTTTTATGTTCTACTTTCTTCATTTTCAATTAAAAGAAAGCACAGTTGAAAAACTTTGATTTCTGATTTAGCTAAAACACCACATAGTCATGTTTGGGCATAGAAAAATCTGTTTCTGAAACATTCTTAAATATGAAAATAGCTTTAACTGAATACAGGGATTTTAAACTATTTATACAGATAATGGAGAGTAAGTCAAAGCTCAGCATATTTATTTTATAATAAAGCAGTAACTTCTAAGTGAGTATACTTGCTTAAATAAAGGTATGAAGATAAGCTTAAATATTTGGATTCTCAATTTATAACTTCTGTCTTTCCTTTAAACAATCTGCCAAGTGTTGGTATAATTTTGTTGCTGGCCATCATTCAGAGTAGGGCAGACAGCCAGAAAAGCACTCAATAGTATTTCCTGTTCACCTGTCCATCCCCTTTTAGAATGAAGAGCTGATATACTTAAACCTAGAAAATTTGTCATCCAAAGAGTCTCTTTGCACTGAATTTGCATGTCTTTCTACAGCTTCAGATGGTAAATGAAAATATACTTGGGACTGTTCTATTCTGGGTGGTGTCCATTTGTAGCTTCAAAATTAACAATCTCTCAGCCTTCTGCCTTTGTACACACTGCATTTTTTAGGCATTAGATTTCCTCTTTAAAGATAATTTAGACTGCAACAATCTTTGTTCTGAGCAATACAATATTCTTAATACCTTATACCTTTATTACTACTATTTCTAAAATAAAATATTATTCATAATGATTGGAGTATATGTGAATCTTACTTATAAGACTGCAAATACTGATACATAGCGCCTGCTGGATCATTAATACTCTACAGAATGATTAACATTCATCACTGTGGATGTTTATTGTGATAATGGTACTGGCTTGAAATTCAGTTTGATATCCGGTGATAGAAATTTCATAGTAAAAAAATTCTATGACAGTCTTTTTTGCTTAAACTATTTACTATTTTCTTCTAGGTATTTTGTTCATTTGTTTTGTTTATTCTCATTATTTTTTTATATACAGCTGATAACAATTTCCTTCCTTACAATATCACAGTTCAACTTGAAAAAGATGTTCAAATTCATGGGATATCTGGAAGTACATAATCAGTTTTATCAAGGTGGTCATCTCATACTGAACATTCTCTTCAGGTAGAAATGATCTGCTAGAGAATTCCTGTGGACCTGGACCAAAGCATTTCTCAGATTCACATGTTCTTTTTTCATGGCACTCATTATGGTGCTTCTTTTTTGTTGACTTCTGGAACTCTTTACAATGACATTTGCATTAACAGTATTTATTTTACTCAGCATGGGCAGGGCTTGCTTTGTCTGAAACCTATAACGGTTACTGCAATAAATGAACAACTGTAACTCTGTGTGTGGTTGAGTATTGACACATAGAATAAAAACTACATAGAGGTTCAATTGTAAATAGATGAATCCAGTAAACTATTTCTTCTTCTCATGGTTCCTACCTTCTTTCTTCTTGACTAACATCTGCTATTTATAGTCAGCAGGCCTAAACGTCTCCATGGGATATCCTATCTACTTGAAGGATCCTTTCAGCCGTCTTTATCAGACTGTGCCAAAATAACCACCTCACAGGTAAAAGGAAGCCTGTTGTGTGTGTTAGAGGAAGACAAAAATACTATCTTTGTACCTAGAAAGAGCTAAAAAGGTCATCTAGAGTCAAGGTAGGAGGGAGGGCTAAACGAGTCCCTTTCACTGAGAAGATTCAGAATCTAGATCTTCATTTTTGTGACTCATCCATTAGAAGCTTAAGGCCTGAAGATCTGTTCAAGACTAGGGTAAAAAATTTCACTTGGTTCTGCCAACCTGCAAATTTCAGGTGCTTTAAAGGCAGGATATCATACAACTGAACACTGAATTAAAGATATAATTCCTATTTACAGCACACTCAGGACATTGGATTGATAATTTACCTCTCTGCCAAATTATGTGCACGTACTCCAATTCCCAGAATATATAATCCTTTCCTTTGAATAATGATAACATTGATAGCATTGCCTGAAAAACAGAACAAAACAAAACAAAACAAAAAAACTTATTTCCTTAGGTAGAAGTTATCACTATCTTAAATGGACCAAGAACATTTTTCACAAAGGAGTACAGGGGGAGATGTCCATTTGCATTCTTTTTCATCGTGTGTTATTAACCTTGTTTAGTTTTACTTCATTCATTTCTGTGTCAAAACAAAATACACTGTAAATATCATGTACGTAGACACAAAATTTATTGTGAGTAAATTCTAGCTATTCATATATATATATATATATATATATTTATATATATACCTTAATTTTTTAAGTTTGTGTGTGATTGGGGGGAGCGAATTATAGAGCTAGCACAATTGTTGACAGAAAAAAATATGTATATACATGTTCAAGATCTACTCTGATTTATTTCACCTGTGAAACAAATATGTACAAGTATTTTCTGAAATGATGACTAACTGCACTATGTTCTTCTATTTTTCCTTTTATATAATAATAATCATTTATTATTATCATAAATTTATTATAATTATAATAAAATCCCCTCAAATCTGTTAAAATGTTTATTTTTTCTTCCAAAAATATATTTGACACTTTTGGATAGCTCCCATTGGGTGCTACCTTAAGTTCTAAAGAGAATAAAATACGTTAGCTTACTAAAGCTTCCAGGCACTAAGATTTTTGAAGGGATTTCAAGTTGGTAGGTAATGCAAGTATTATACTTTATGAAACTGTGTACATTTTTATAAATAACTTCTTTAGAAAAAAAATGAAAGTTCTGTTATTCTGAGAAACAATAACTATTTAGGAATGAGTGAATGCATTTACTCTTCTCACTTAGGATGCTGACTGAGTTTATTGCCTCTTGCAGACAATGTATCTGGTTTTCCAGTTCAACCTAAACTTCTCCAAAATGGTAGAACTAGACATTTTTGATGTTTTTCAAAATGATGAGAAAGAAAAAAACCCTGTTCTTAATATTCTTCTTTCTTAATTCCACAGTCCATTTTTGTGTTCTACAGAGCATAAATATAAGTCAGAAGGCATAGGTGTAATGGTTGACTTTTGCCTACTTTTCCAATTTGTCATGTACACAGAAAATTCTGCTTGTTTGTATGTAGAAATTTGAGCTTTGGTATATATTGGTATTTACATATTTAGTATATATTTTTTATAGCCTAGAAAAATCTGTTTTCTTACTTAAAATGTTCAACAGATTGAATTCTGAAATGGAATGTTAAGGAAAGTAGAAGAGCTAATAATATGTGTACACCTTTCCAACACTGTGCAGACAATCTTCCTCTTGTTCCAAATCTGTTCTATTGACATTTCTTGATGCCTAAAAATGATATTTCCTGGGTGGAAATCTACCCGTTTAAATTGTCTTGTCTAAAATTAAGTATTCAGACTAACATGGTGCTGCAGGTCTGTCCTGTAGTTGATAGAGGATGTTCTTGATCTTATATAACCAACATTTATATTGAATTCAATCTTGTGTCAAGCGTGAGATTAACTACCATTCAAAGGAGAATTTCCGCTGGTGGTTTTACTTCCCCTTTTCAGTTTGTTCCTGCCCAATACCAGTGCCAATACCTGCTGCCTAATATTCAAGTTCACTGGAGTCGTACTTTTTTCCGTCTTGAAAACAGGTTGTTTTGTGATAACACACCCAAACTCTAGTGAAAATAGTTGTTACAGGTGTGGCAATAAGACACCAAAAATTGTAAGAAAAAGAAACTTTTTTGTTCTTTCTTTCTTTCTTTCTTTCTTTCTTTCTTTCTTTCTTTCTTTCTTTCTTTCTT
>JAPSGF010000043.1:4070303-4087933 GCA_035772895.1 Perdix hodgsoniae
ATCTTTCTTTCTTTCTTTCTTTCTTTCTTTCTTTCTTTCTTTCTTTCTTTCTTTCTTTCTTTCTTTCTTTCTTTCTTTCTTTCTTTCTTTCTTTCTTTCTTTCTTTCTTTCTTTCTTTTTAGAAAAGATATGAGCTTATGCCTAGCTTCCCCTAATAAATATCTTTTTTTATTTACTATCAGTCTTTTGAAGTATGTTAGATGCTCTTACAAAAGTTTCTCATGCAATTCCAATTTAAATGTAGGACAAAGTATAATGAATATGAGTGCCGAACAATAAATTCTTGGGACCCAGAAGGAATGTTATTATTTACTGGAAGTGGCTAAGCCTAGGTCTTATTTGCTAAAATACGTTGTTATGGCTGAAGGCACTAGATGGCAATGTTACACGTGCACTTACAAACTGCCATTAAAATGCAAGCGTTTAGTCTCTAAAGAAATGCTATATGGTTGCTACTGATGTGCAGTTTTATTCGAAAAGTATCAAACTTTTATTTTCACTCTAATATCTGTATTTGGTTAAAAAAAAAAAAAAAAAAAAAGAACATGTTTTGTCAGTTCAGATTTCTGCAGAAAGATATGTTTGAATGCTTTTTAAAGCTGACTTTATTCCATAGGTGGCATGAAGACAACAAACACACTTAGGACATACCCAAACAGATTTCTGCTCAGATGGATAAACTGACTTACCATTGCATTGCAGAGGACTAGTGAGGGTATCAGAAGTGAGACACTGTTTTGAAGAACATCATACTGTGTCTTTATCTCTTAATCTGTCATTACCTACAGGTGAGATCAGATTTCAACAAGCTGAAAAAGACAAAGCCACAAATACTGTTACTGCACAATCACACTCACAGTTCCTTCTATGGTAAACAGAAAATGAAACAGCTCCAGAGAATGAGTCACATAACTGGTGGGTTCTCAAAGTGCCTCTTTCTGTTCTTTGGATATACAGAATCTTTGAAGAACCAGATTCCAACCCAAGCATCTCAGATAGATTCACAAAGGTAAATCTAGGTGACAATACCCTCAAGATGTGCATAAGTTTATATGTTTGAATGTTATTTCATTTTTAAAGCAACTTTGATTAGAGATAAATGGAACAAAAGTAGGGAAGTGGTTAGAGAAGAAGGAAAATAAATCTCTTCTTTGTAGAAAAGTGCAGTGAGAAAATGAAAGTTTGAAGTAGCTGGAAGATTACAAAGAAACACGAGAAGCAGTAGGTAAACCAATGCACTGAGCTTGTCAGTGTTCTGGGTTTGAGCACTTCCTTTCCTCAAAGCCATATTTCTTTGCTAATTGCTTAAATCTGTAAGTTTTTTGAGGAACACCAGAGCATATTAGACAGGAAGGAAAAAAGGAAGAAAAAAATAGGCATATGCAGGTGAGAGCTCCTGAGGAAGGATAGATCACTGAAGCAGAGGTCAAAGAATTACAATGTTCTGTGCATGAAGAGGCAATAAATAGAAGCACCTCCTTCCTTTCCTCCTAGAAGGAAAACAAATGATCGTTTCTCTTGGCTTCTCCAAGTATAAGTCTTTAGCAGCCAATATGCATGTAAGGCCGTGCTGCTGAGATGTTGGCTTCTAGGAGAACATCTTTTACGTGTATTAGACAGCTGTATCTGACATGAAGATTTTCTACTGACAAGGGACCAGCCACAGGTCCTGTGTTTGAGTGAATCTGAGCTCCCCAAAGAGAGATGAAAAAGTAGAGGATGTTGATACATAGTGGTAATATATAGGTTAAACAATTATGACATCTGAATCTGGTTTCTGTTTCTGCTGCTATGAAATAATCATGTGTGATTTCTCTGCCCCCTCTCTTATGTAGACAGCATTCACTTAACTTGTAAAATTTAACAAATAATCTATTATTCCAGACTGATGTTAAGGCTATAGGACTTGATGTGCAGTACTCAGTTGCCATCAGCTTGGAAATTTAGATGGCCACCGACCTTACAGAATCAAGCTGTAAATTACAGTTCCTTTATTGAGTAAGTGCCATCTTAGTGCTATATTAAAGAGGTAGCTTAGCTCTTTCCTTCATGGACCAAAGAATGTATCGCCTCCAAATGAAATGCACAAAATGACACTTATGTGGAGAAAATGTTAAATTTACAGAATTCAGTACTCAATTAAGAATAAATATGGAAAATATTCTACAGTGATTTCAGTAGCACATTATTTACAAGATACGTTTTTGTAATCACAGTGAAGTGTAGACAAGGAATGAGTGGAGATGTTTAAACAACTCATGGGTTTTAATGACTGTATTGTATCTTAATGTCTATGTATTTCGACATCAAGTCTGTGTTCCTTTGTGTTTTAAACAGGTATACTTCTAAGAGGTGGAATAAATTTTATTCTTCCTGGTGTAGCACGAAAATTGATACAACATAGTATGTTTGGACTTCTGATGATGCTTAAGAAAAAAGGAGGCAAATGCATTACAAACACTGGATACTATGAGAAATGTTAAATATTTCTAAACTGTTGATCATATGACTACTACAAGCATTTTGCCTTTTACTTGGAAATACATGATTTCAGGGTACTTGATGGCTCGTATTTTGTATTAGCAGTTAAACAAGAAAATTATCTCTGTATACTTAGATTATATAAGAAAACACTGTAGCATTCCTACTTAGTGTCATAATTTATGAGTGCTGCTCCGAAAGTAATGCCTCCTACTTTATTATATTGATCCACAGTGTCAGATGTGGATGTTGGTGGTATGTCGGTAGATACTGAATTTTCCTACCAATGTGTTCCATTACATTTGGCTGCCATGTGCAGCAGAGGGAAAGTCTGATAAAAAGTTGACTGATGTGGCAATGTGTATAAAGCATAGAGGTTCAGTTATTTCAGAAAAACTGTTAGTGGTATTTATATGTCTGAATACATGAAGAAATACTGTAAATCTATCAGTTTATATGCATTTTGTTCAACCTGCTCCAAAATCCTGCTAGTTACTGATAAAAATCTCTGCTAGTTTGACTGATTTCTTCAGGATTTTAAGAGCGGCACTGACAATGGCAGCTACAAAGATGATGATGACGAACATTTTCATTCACAGATTCACAGAATGGCTTGGGTTGGAATGAACTTTAAAGATCACCAATCCCAACTCCATGATGTGGGCAATGTTACCACCTCCTGGACAAGGGTCCTGTTGAATCTGGACTTGAATGCACCAATTGCATGTAGTCATTGCTAGTTACACTGTCATTAAAACTTGATACAGAAATATAATGTTTTAGCAGAAAATCCTACTTTTCAAATATTCCATCTGTTCTCTCAGAGAACTGTAGGCTCCAGCCCTGCTGTAGAATTTACACTGTTTTTCTGGATTGCTGATAAGTATGAATAGTTCTTCTGTCTACAAGAGCAAAAACTTAGCGGATTGGATTCTCCTTTGTATCACACTGTGTGCAAACACCCTTGATTGTACATATTAAGTAACCATATATTTTATTATTTTTTAGTTATATTAGACATATTTTTTTTTCATGTAAATTATAACTAAAAGAACTAAAAGAATAGTTTCAAACAATCTTTTGGATTAAAATTACTAACTTAGGAAGAAAATGAAGTATCTTGTTCTATTCACTTCTTTCAGTTTTGACAAAAGTATTTGGAGAACAGATGAAAAACAAGTTATGGTCATTCAAAAAAATAACATGCACACACCCCAAAGAAGTTCTCAAAGAGTACATTAAATAAAAGGAAAGATTTTAGTTAAATAAAATAAACTGATTTTACACAATGAAACTTCATTTCTTTTTTGAACTTCTATAACATAATTTTTATAGGTTTAATTGGAAGCACTGGAAACACAAAAATGTCTGTACTTGATCAGATCAAAAGCTCATATATGGGACTCCTTCCAAAGCAAGGTACTACTTGGTGCTTTGGAAAACAGCAACTGCAGGAGCAACCATGGAAAAACAGGTTGAATATGTCCCTCAGTTGTATGGGCTGCCAGTTTGTGGCAGTTAGCAGGTTAAGGATTTACTGAGATAGATGTTCTTCATGATGGTGTGAAATAGCTATTTGTAGTTCTAGAGATTTATCTAATCTTTCTGCCATCATCTTATCATTAAGGCTGGCATTCAGTGACTGTTCTTTTAGAGGGTGTTGCAGGATCTGAACTTCAGTCAGACTTGATAAATTAATTAAAACCCCACAGCATTTGTTTTTATTCAGTTCACATGTTAATGGTCTGAGTTTTCCTGTTATTTACTGAAGCCATTGAAAAGAAGTTAAGCAGCTTTCAGAACAAAATGCTCAGTGGATTTTCATTTGCATAAGTTTTTGAAGGCAAATAGCTGTCATTCACTGGTAAGGCCCATAAAGCCAAGACAGCTGTTCAACAACAACAAAGTCATATTTTGTGAAGCTATTTTATTTCTTGTTGAAGACTAAAGCCAAGGTCTTTTGCTGCTATTATTTCAAGAAAACATGGGTTGACAGTGATGTTATAACCTAAGTAACACTAGAGATTGATAAACTGAAAAAAATAATTTTGAAAACTAAGGAGTGAATCTGAAGAAACAATTTGAGAATGTTTGTTTTGTGCATGCTATTCTTCCATGAATAATAATTTTCACTCTTTGATTTATAGTGAAAAAGCAACTTATCTTTTATATCTAAATAATAAAATTACATTCACATGAATAAAGTATTTTACTGTTTTTCTGTTTGATTTGCAAGGGAAACTAATTGTAAAAAGATGATTGCCATCAAATGTCAATTTTTATCGTAGATGAAATCAATGATTCCAGGTTGCAAACACTTTGAAGTAAAAGGTAAATAGGATATTGATTTCTTGTCAGCATTTAAATGACAAGCACCTTCCATAATGAAATACAGATATTCTTCTATAATGGTCAACGTCCTTCATTTAGCTCAGTAGCTTACTGTCTGAAATATAACTATAGATGTTTTTTTTGAGAAACTTGATCTGCTTTCAACAGTCCTCAAGGTCTCCTGACCAATCTCTAGCTATGACAAGGTAAGCCAAAAGACTGGAAGTCACTCTTCCACTGACAGTGAACAACAGTGTTAAAAATTACATTTTAAAAACCCAGAAGACTTGGTTTCATCTGCACTTGCATCTCAGCCTGATCTATTATTCTACATGCAGGTAACCTTTCCACTCAATTATACATAGGAATCAATTTTATTATTGTACCAAGAATCTGGCATAATGCCACTCCAGCAATGTGTGAATAAACACAATGTTCTGTCATGAAAAGCAAGCATATCTGAGAAATGGGTTGTATTTTAACTGGAATAACTGTCAGAACAGAAGAAGCGGACAGAAATTTCACCAGAACTCACTGAGTTGCTCATTGTAAAATAAGTGTGAGTTATCTGCAGGCTGGGAGGGAGGACTGTGGCACAGTGACAGGGACACACATTTTCCATTATTGTTATATATGAGCTCTGTGACTCAAAAAGAGAAAGCATCAAGAAACCCCAGTGAATGTTAAAATTTTAGATTACTTACAATTTGCATTTCTAGCCATGAAAATACAACGAATCTAAGTGACTGTAGAGTAACATTAATTAATTAGTTAGAAAGCTGTTTTTTTGCATATGGCCCTTGTCTTTTTTTTTCTGAATATATGAAACAATAGTTCAGCGTATTGTATACATAGATGGAGAATGAAGTGTTAGGGAGAATATAATGTATTTGGAAGATGAGATATTGTATTTTTCTTCTCCTATTGTTTTATTGTTTTCTTATTATATGCTTCAATTGTTTTACAATTTACTATTTAAATTAGTTAGATCTTGCTCTCATGAAAATCAGTGACAGTCTTTTTTGTTATTTAGGTGGAAACTGAAATTTTTATTACAGTAACTCTGTATCTGTAGATTTTCTTTTGGTTCATATTAGTGGATGCCACATCTTTGTAGTTCCATCTTTTTTTGTCGTTCCAAATTCCTTTACTTTAATTGTTAACTGTCACCCTCAGAATTGCATAACATAACTTATAATGGCCTCATAAACTGGTTTCCTAAGAACAGGTTTTAACATTAGTGTACTTTTTACCAGAAGACTGCTGTGTGCCATGTGGGACAAAGCCCCAAACTAATTCTTTTCAATTAAAATGGCACTTGAGCTTGAAAAATGTCTTACTGTTACACTCTTTCATTATGATTATTATTATGAAAATGTGCTCGAGGTACAGTGTTATATTTCATCTTGCTGTAGTCTTTATTTTAAGATCAAGGCAGTACAACTTTAATAAATATTAGGGTAGTACAGAAAAGACAGTGGCCTAATGTGCCTAACAGAGTGTTTAGTTGTTCATGCTCAGATAAGCCATGCATTCCACAGCCATCAGTAGGTACATTTGCTTTGCAAAATGCATGAGGTGTTGACCACATTTCTTCCAACAAAAGATGTAATGAGAACACAACAAGTCATAAAAAAATCTGTCCTTATGACAATGATTGCAATGAGAATAGGAACATAAACTTGCGTTCTCACCTTTTCTATAGATGATAGGATTCTCATTTCTTTCTTTATATAAATTCTAGTGTTGGAGCAACCCAGTTCTGCTCTGAAGTCAATTGGATGAGTCTTCCTCAAAGAATGGGAAACCATAGATTTTCAGTTTCTCCAAAAACATGTCAATCAAGCCACTGTAATATAATTGTTAGACTGAAGAATGATACATATAGTTATTATTTATATAAGTGTACAAATAAAAAAATGTGTACATATGTATATGGAGAGAAAACTTTATTTTCCATTTCCAGCTCAATTTGTCTATTTGTCAACACCTCTGGAATGATATAGCAGTTCAAACAGTTTGTGATAATAGTTATTTTTTCTTTTAGTACGTAGGTAATTTTTATGATTTTCAAGTGCACTGACCCTCAGGGATCTGATATCTCTTCTGGATCTGAATCTTAATTAACTAACAGAATAAAGGCTTTAAAAATTCTGGGTCAGTTTTTTTTGTTTTGTTTTGTTTTGTTTTGTTTTTGACTACATTTTTTTTCTTTAGTATACCTGCAGAGATCATGAACATTTATGTTTCTTTTTTAAGCGTTTCTTCTGGTTGTATTATCCTTTCCTCTTTCTTCCCATATGACTCCATGTCTTTCACCCTGTTTACATACATTTTATTTCCTTTTAACTACTTATGACCTGAACCATAATTTCTGTGTCACTCCCTTTATACTTCTCTCTAGCCATATAAATCTTGACTCTTACAGTCACAGAAGGACTTCTCATTTTGTTCAAGGCCAAGAATGAATATTTTCTAATGTACTTTATACTTCTCTCGATTTTTCTTGTTTTGACACTTTTTTTGCCAAGCTAACTTATTTTCAGCTATTCACTCTCTCTACTTGCATGTATACAAGTACATTTTCTGTCATCAATCCATTCAAAACTGAGATACACAGTCCAATCATGCACAAACTCCATTCGATATTTGTAGTTACCTTTCTCACCACAGGCCTATAGTTGTGAGACAAGACTGTAAAGCTCATTACTAGCTCCCCAAGTTATCCACTGCGAGAGTTTGAAGACTTAAAGGCAAAACATTCTTCCACATTCAACTAATTTCATTGTTTTTAATTGCCTAGTGAAGACCACATGAAAGGAGAATTTAGGCAAATGTTTTCATAGATAATGTGTAACTGTATAAATATATTTCCAACTGATTGAAGTTCCACCAAGAATGGTAACAGAGATGTTCATCAACAAGAGACTTATGGGATGAAAGCAATACATCAGCCTCAGGTTACGGATGAACAAGAAGCAAGAGTACCATCCTTTCCTTGTTCAAATGACAATAATTTGTTCTGTAACTACTCTGTACAAACTGAAAAAGACATACCAAATATACTGGAATTGCAATGATGAACGCATAAAAAATTGATGCAGCCAAAAGAACACACAGACAAATGTAGATCAGGAAGAGTAAACCACTGCAATCCATCTTTGTGATACTTCATATAAAGTAGATGGACAATTTGTTGTGACTTCTCAAAAATTCCTGTCTCACACGCTTTGCACTGTCAATATTCTCTTTGTCTTGCTATGACAGATAAAAGAATCAATCAATATAGGAAACTGTATTAAATATTTCCTGTGCTTTAATCTAATTGTATAATTATTAATGTTTGACTCACCTATTGATTTAATAAAAATAAAAAAAAATAGGGTCAAAAAGACTTTAATAGATTTTTTTTTTTTCCAGAAAAAAAAAAAGATTAAATACAGTCTTCTCCTTTTATCATTAAAGTTTATAATCCCTGCAAGGAAAATGAAGTTGATTTCTGATTTCTCTGTAGAAAGGGATCTGTAGTTTATGATGGATAGTTATTAAACATGAGCCAGTAAGGTGCCCTTGCAAGAAGACCAGCAGCTTTTTCTGGCCTGATACTGAATAACATCAACATCATCAGTAAAAGAGGTATCCTAACACATTGGTTTGAGTGCACTGAAGGGCCACAAAGACACTGTTGGGCTTGGAGCATGTGAGTTATACAGAGAGGCTGAAAGGGCTGGGATTGTTCAGTCTGGAGAAGAGAAGGCTCACAGGATCTTATCTAATGTGTATAAATACCTGACGAGAGTGCTGAAGGAGTAATGAAGATGGATCCAGGCTGTTCTTGGTGGTTCCTAGTGAAAGGCTAAGAGGCAATGGACACAAAGTGACATAGGAAATTCTATGTAAATAAGAAAAAACTCTTACTGTAGGGTGATTGAATTCTGAAGAGGTTGCTTGGAGAGGCTGAGGAAGCTTCATCTTGAAGCACCCCTCCTAGGTACAGGCCTGAGTAATCTTCTCATAATGCTGCTTTGGTCAGCAGAATTGGAGAAGATGAACTTTTTTGATAGAAGTAAACACACATAACCTACTAATTTTAAAGCAATACACTTCAGTAAACTGATTGTCCACAAGCACAATTCAATTTTTTTTACAGAGCTCACAAAGTTTAATATAATTTCTAATGGTATACAGAGACACAAACTATATAATTCTCATTATGGCCCTATGAAATTAATGGACTTCAGTTTTAAATTTACTTAGTAGGCCATATTAGTTTGTTAGTATTCACGTTGCCACTTTCAAAATAAAATCAAGAAAGCCTGAGTGATTTTCTTATCCTTGTGAAGAACATGACTTGTTAATTTACACTCCTTTTTTAAATATCCAAGTGTTGTTTGAACTTTTACTGAATCTATAGTCTTTAACTTCCAAAATGATTTTCAGATTGTTTTTTTATGTTGGCCATCTAACTCATTTAAATACTGAGAAAATGTAGTTTTTATTTTTTTGTACGTTACAAAAACATTGATGTTAGAACAGCTTAGTATTTCCTACTACATATTCTTACATCAAATGTCAAACTTGTAATATGAATTAAGTCTCTCTATTAATTCAAGAGGGAATACTACAGCGAGTAGAAATCGTGAGTTTATAACAGATGACTGAAGTAAATTCTGCCAATGTGTTGCCAAATTGTAAAAACCTTATTTATTCATGTTTATCATAGCTATAAAATACACACTCATAGTCTTTCCAAGAAGGATTAGATGTAAATGGTATGGAGGACTGAATATTTACCTGTTGAAGAGGCCAACATTTCATAATCAAGTGCTGGTAATTCTGGAGCTTTCAGAATGGTTAAATCCATAGAAAAAAATAAGCAGAGATGAGGAAGAGCTGTGTAAAAGTCTCCTTTTCTTTTGAAATGGGAGTATCATTCATGTTTTTGTCCTAAGAAGACATTTGAGAAATGGCATAGAAATCAAAGGTAGAAGATATCAGTCTACACAGAAGGATGTTACAGATGCTCTTTCACTAAGATTGTTGTCTTAATAAAATGTGTTAAGGTAGATCTTTTGGAATGACTGATAAGGTAGGATTTATATAAATAAAAATAAAAATAAACATAAAATACTTATAAAAATATAAATATTTATAACTTAAATCAATTTACTAGTTATTCTGCTTGTTCCAGTTTGTGCCTTTCTGTGTTATACTAGCAAGGGAGGACTATGAGAAACAAAGGAAGGTGCTAAGGAGAGACTTGAAATTAGTTTTATCCTTAGATTTGCACTGTTCTAGTCCATTCTTACATTAACCAGCTTAAAAAAAAGCTCTAAAAATATCTAGAATATTTATTTTGGTTTATCTAGATGCAATAAAAGAACAGGAAACAGTGATATTGCAGAAAAACTGTGTCCCACATGGCTACCTTTCTACTTTTACAATATGTGTCAGATTGAAGTATGTGTAGGCTCAAACTGAGCACAGGTGTTGCCATATTTGTCAGTTTTCTAAGGAGAAATTTGTCACATCAATAAATAATAAATCTTGAGTGAAGAAGGTACATTAGCACCAGAGATGCTCGTTCAGAGTGTCAAAAGGGTCAAGTACATCAAATGATATCTTATTACTGTGCATAATAGTGAAACAGGATTTGGTTGTTATCTAAGGAACTGGAGCAAATTGTTGACAATTATTAGAATAAAGGAAGTTAATATGCTTCATTTTCCTTGATAAGACTATTCTATTGATAAGATCCTTTTACATGTTGATGTTTTCCCCTTTTCTTCAGGTCATGGAGAGTAATTTTTAAAGTAAGAAATATTTTATTTTATTTTATTTTATTTTAAGCACTATATTTATTGAATATTGAAGTTTGATTAGCATCAAAATTCAGAGTCTAGCTGCAGCTTTAGTTTCCTTAGCTCAACTGGGGAAATGCTGTCATTTGCTATTAATGCAGAGAATTTAGTCACTTAGTGTGACTTAGATATAACTGCAGTGTTGAGTTGTAAGGCAAAAATTCTCTAAAAGAAATCTAACTTCTTGTGTGTGAAGAATTGTAAACGCTTCCTGCATATGAATGGCACATCTAGTGCTGTGCATCCCAGGAGAGCTGAAATTTTTAGCACCTAAAAAAGACCTTCATTATCTGTAGCTCACAAATAAACATTGTTGGGACTGTCATACTAAAGGGTCTTGATTCTGGAAGCTTTTTGAAGTGTACCCGCAACAGAAAACCATGACAGTTCCACACATGAATAAGTGTATCTGTAGGAATCCTGGATGTTTCTTGTTACAATCATTATTTATTGTTCTTTTATAAATACTTGTGAAAAACATATGACCTTTAGAGCACTCTTTCATTTTCAGTTTATTTCCATGTTCTTTAAGTTTTTGGTTTTTTTTCTGTTTGTTTTGTTTTGTTTTGTTTTGTTTTGTTTTGGCGAAGAGTCTTACAAACAAAATGCACTAAAAATGAAGCCACTTCCTCAGCTGCCTGGAATAAGGTGCTCAGGATGTTTTCCTTAGGTGGATGTATTCGAAACCCTTTAGACACAAAGAAACTCCTTTTGGATTTCTCATACCTAAGTAAAGGAATAAACACTTGGACACTCTATAAATACCATGTTAGACAAAAGCTGTACTTTGGAAAGAAAAGTTTGAGTCCATCCAGGAAGCTCTATATCAGTTCAAGAACAAAAAACCTTGACAATCCATCTTTCCAACTGTTGCTATAACTGGTTTATTTATTTATTATTTTATGGATGTATCATCACCTGCTGCCTAGTAGGCATCTTCACTGCGTAGGAATGTGTGTGTAGGAATCTGAGAAAAATACACTTGTTCACATTGATAATGTCAAACTCAACTTATTTATAATTTTTCCAGCAATGTTGCTAAAATAAAACATAGAATAAAAATAAAACTTAATAGTATTAGATAGGCAGAGGAAAACAGTGTAGGTTTCTCATAGATTTTTAGTTTTCATTTTAAGCTATGGCCAATGCTCCCATTGCTGTTGGTGTAAAACACTGACCATACTATTACAAACTAACTATTTCAACTAACTATTTCAACTATACAATTGCAAACCCTAGTAAAACTGTTTTGAAGAATTATGATGTGTATGAACTGGCTGAATGTAGGTGTTTAGTTAGAAGGGACTGGAATAGCAGTCCTTGCTGAAGTTTGAAAAAAGATTACTTGGGTTGGGGAAATTCCAGATATGCACACTGACTGGGAGAAGGACTCCTTGAGAATAACCTCAGATTTAGGGATTCTGGCAGATGAAAAACATTACATGAAAGCAATGTACATTTGCAGCACAGAAGGACAACTGTATCTGGGGCTGCATCAAAAAAGGGGAAGTCAGGAAGGCGAGGGAGGGGATTATTCTCCTCTGCTCTGCCCGAGTGGGGCCTGGAGTTCTTTGTTCTGGGGCCACTGACACAGGAATGGAGATACTGGAGGGGGTCCAGAGGAGGGCCCCAAGGATGAGACTGGAGGACTTATCCTACAAAGACATGCTGAGGGACCTTGGTTTGTTCAGTCTGGAGAAGGCTCAGTGGAGACTTCATTGTGGCCTTCTAATATCTAAAGAGAGATTATAAACAGGAGGAAAATCAACATATTATACAGGTAATCAGTAATGGGACAATGTTTTAAAAGAAAAGAAAGGATATTTAGATTATACGCCAGGGTAAAGTTTTCCATGGAGAGGGTGGTGAGGTGGTCAAACGTTCCCCAGGAAGGTTTTGGATGTCATGTCGTTGGAGGTGTTCAAGGCCAGGGTGGATATACTTGAACAATTATTTCCTGAACAGCCACATGAACTGCATGCAAAGAACTGTGTGAGTGATCTCCACTTGCAGTATGCAGTGAGCAACTGTCAGCAAACCACTGGTGTCTAACTGCCATAAGACTTGCAGAAGGACCTGAAAACAAAAGCCTTTATAACTTGTCACCTTTGGGAGAACAGGCAGAAATGGTGGGAAGACAATTGATTTGAATAATCCAGAGGGATCAAGATGTTACACTGGATCAAAAGAAGTAATTGGATTTAGGAACAACAAATAATTAGAGAAGCATGGC
Organism: Perdix hodgsoniae; assembly: GCA_035772895.1. Taxonomy (NCBI): domain Eukaryota; kingdom Metazoa; phylum Chordata; class Aves; order Galliformes; family Phasianidae; genus Perdix; species Perdix hodgsoniae. The sequence continues at coordinate 4,083,210 of JAPSGF010000043.1, forward strand.
TGAAACCTACAATTAGATATTTCGGGGAAAAGAGAGATAATAGAATTTACATGTGAAGAATCCAAGAGGCTGAGAACCACAGTGAAGGAAACAGCAAAAAAAAAACTCTCACTATTGCAGTCCATTATCATTTTAGATTAAGATCCAGAACTCTCACATTTTAAACAAAGGCTTCATATCAAATACTAGGAAAACCCAGTGGTAAAGCGTTTTTCCCCACTGACTGTGAAGTGACAATTCCACTAATGATGTTACATATTTTTGGAGATAAAACAGTCTGTGGCTTTTAACTTTTGGAGTGATGTAGTTATGTTTCTTTATTTTTCCCACTTTATAGTACTTACAATTAATAATTTCCAGTGAATACTTGGGAGTGTTTTGTGTTAGTCAAATGGACAAAATTTGGCCTTGAATATTACATAGATGAGCTTGGACAAGTTAATCATTTGAGTAAATCTTCTGAAATTAAATAATTCTTAGCGACAATGAATATAGCTCATTTTTGTATGCAAGTTTCCTTCTATGCTTACATACCTAAAGAAAATCTATGACAATTATATATGTCAGCAATGTATTTTTTTCATGTCTGATCTTATATAGAGGTCTAAAATCTGATCGGATCTTACCCTATGTCTCTCTGTACTTTAGTGTACTTCCTTATCATCCTTTTGCTTTTTAATAGTGGCTTTCAGTCTCTCTCATAACTGCCTCTGATATATGTGCTTTATGATAAATTCATTACAGTCTGTGAGTTGGTTTGGTAGTGTGATAACAGTAGACTATATCAGATACATAATAATAGTTGTTTTCTGTGCTATTCTATTTTTCCTTCATGCTTTCTCTTATCCTGGTTTTTGACCAGAGAGATTGCCTTCTCTTTTAAATTTTGTGCATTTTCTCTCTTAACTGGAAATCTACTAAATCAGTTGAAAAGGACTGAGGTTTCCATATTCAGAGTGATACCAATTAACCTGAATACTAGGAATTTGTTTCAGAGCTCTGTTTAAAAAGTTCCTTTAAAAGCTAAAAGTATTGGAGAAAATCATACATAATGATTTTTTTTTAAAAGTGCAGAAGAAGGAAGTAGGTGAAATCTCCAAAAAGTATTGAACTTATAGGATAAAATATACAACTTCTTTAATGCTGCTTTTAAAGAAAACCTTTTGTGATACTAAGGCACTGAGACTATTCAGATGGATTTGTTGCATTCACAGCACTGGGTGACGGCTATGTGGCATCTCTTCTTCAAGAAGAACATGTTAGTATAAGAGACGATTGTAAAATGGTGAAAGCATATGCTTCCTCTTCCCAGACACTGTTGATTGAAGTCTTTCCTATTTTGTTCTTTTGGACAGTTCAGTCATTTTAATCTGAGGATAAGAGAAGATACAGTTTTCTTCATGTCCTTTTTTTTTCTCATGAAATTTTCTGTGTCAGACTGCTGTTTTCCAATAATCTTACAGCTTTATCCCCACATAATTGCAACAATCTCAGAAGAATTTAGAAAAAAAAAAAAAAAAAGAGAAAAAAAATTGGCTTCAAGAGCTTATAGGTATTTTACTGACGTTGGTCCTTCCAACTGCCATTCTTGTAACATTTTTTTCATGAGTTACTACCCTCTTCTGCATATTTGACTGCATCTTCACTTATTTTCTCTTATTATGCTTGCCCTCTACAGTGCATTTTAGGAGTCAGCTCCAAAGGAGACTAAAATAGTCTTTTGCTTCATCACAGTTCAGTTAGCTTCATTACTGTTGTACCTTCTGTATTGACTAGACATGAGTGAATTACTAATGGAGTCCCAAATGATCTTTACTATTAATGGGAAAATTGTCACTCGGGGGGATTTCTCTATGGTTCTGCTTTCTAAGCAGTATTGAAACTCCCTGATTCGCTGCTTTCAGTACAGATATTTTAATGACAGCAGCAGCATCCAATTTCTCTCTTACTACCTTATCATTACTTAAAGTCTTTGGTAGTTTACTACTGGCACGTATCTGTTTTAAATGATATCTTTACACAGTGTCTACTCATTTTTAAATGCTTGTTTTGGATATGCCTTTTGTACTGATGTTGAAAATAAGATCTCCTTCAGCCTTCATACTGTGGACATCAAATGTTTCTCTCAACCATGGTGCTCAGTGTGTGTGCATGTGAATGCATCTTCATGTGTATAAATAGTAGTCTGTGTTTCTAGAATTTCAATATCAGTTACATTAAATTCAGCCTGACTAGCAGATGCATAATACTTAGGCAGCAAAAAAAAAGAAGCAACACCATCAAGCTCTTTCAATTCTCAGCATAAATTTTCTACTGGAAAAATGGGAAAGGTAATTAGAGACTGAAGCAATGGCAGAATTTTTTTTTAACTTTATATTTTTTTACATACTGCTAGAAGACAAAAGAGAAGAAAAGATATTTTGTTCAGTATAGGTTACAGTCTTTGTCTTCCTGAAATTTACATTTCTTATTTTTTCTCTTAAATTTGCAAATAATAGATGTCAGGCCTTAGCTCTGTTGCCACTTATTTTTCTTCCTTGTTATTTCTTCAGAGTTTTGTTTTCCTCTATAACTCTGTCTTCTTGTTACTGCTCTTTCTGTCTTTCATCAAAATTACGTTTGTATTCAGTGTTTGATGTACTTAAAATTCTTTACAGAACATATTATTCCCTGTAAATGTTCTACAGGCTAATTCCATTAATCTTTTTTTTATTTTTATTTTTATTTTTATTTTATTTTATTTTTTTCAGTGATGCCTGAAATCCTGATATTTTTTCCCATCTTGTTTCTTGCCCTAACATACCAAAATTTCCTGCTCTGCATGATAACACCAAATCATCCAACATGCCTTTCAATACAGCTTATTAGCTCCCTTGTTCTGTTCTAGATTCTAGTGGTGAACATATATTGATTATGTTGACATACATCATAAAAATCTAAAATTGTTGAGCAAGATAGAGATCTTAGGCAGTTGCCATCATCGAAAAATAATAGGTGAAGAGTGAGTGCATACTGACAGCTGATTCCAAGATCATTCATGTTTTCAAGGAATATTGATTTCTTCTGTACTCTGTTGGGAAAGATAGTAACTTCCAGAGAAAAATTCATCTGCCTGAGATGGAAGAGATATCTTCCAAGAGTTAGAAATTTACATGAGAGCTTGAAACTAGATGATCATTATGGTTCTTTTCTAGCCAGGCCATTCTCTGATATGATATGATAGGAATTTTCAAAATAGTTTTTGAAGAATGTAAGAAAAATTATATTCCCCTTGGGTAGGTGCAGATGGCACAAGGAACCATAAGAGTTTTTGTTCTTGTGCAGTATGGTGGTGGAACTCCCCTCGCTCAATCCTTTTCTTCTGCTTCTGGGAGCATCTTGTTGAATGGTGTGACAGTCCCTGAAAGCACTTCTCATACTTTGTCTCTGCTTTCCTGTAAATTGTGAAGAGCAACACATAAGCAAACGTGGGTCATGGCTTGAGGAAGATAGTTTGGAATCTGAAAGTTCACCAAGTTATGGGGGTTCTCATCATTGTTAGAAAGTATCAGAATATTCTGCCATCAAATCAGGATAGTTTGGAAAGATACCTGACCTAAGATAGGAATTAAAGCAAGGAGTATTTGTAGGAAACAAGAGAGAGATAGTCACCACCATGGGTCCAGCATGGTTTGTAGTTCAGTAATTGATCTTTTACTAGTGGTGTGTCGTTGGGCTTTGTTGTTTGGTTGACAACAACTGTGAACAACTTTCCAATGGCAGTACAAACTTATAAGTCCAAAGTGGTCCAGTCAGCTCTCTTTGGAAGGGCAGCTTCTGGCTTTTGGATCTCAGCAGGAACTCCTTTTTTTCCCCATCTTCTGGGCCTTGTAGCAGATAAGAGGGAGCACAGAGGCGCCAACTTGTATCTTGCCTTCACAGTATACAATGGTGTATTCTCCCAGTCTCCCATAGCAAGCTGGAGTTATTTGGTCAAAGGACAGATCTTCTGCCAGTAAACAGTCCTGAGCACTCTCTTCCAAAGGCAAACAGCTCCAAAGAAGTGCTTTCAAATGTAAAATCCAAAAATCAGGAAGGGTTCAAACAGATCTGTATGTCTATCATCTCGCCAGGAATGGATTGCCACTCAGGTACCACCCAATCCTCAAGGCCTTTTACCAATGGATGCAGGTGGTGAAGTGATCCCACTCAAGACAGTCAAGTTAGCCTAAATTACTGTTGCTCAGGAATGCCAATATATTGCATTTGTGCAAAACTTCAGCAGAGGAAAATTTTAAGTATAGGCTAGCTTATCTTTCTTCTGTCTGCCTTCCAAAATAAATATATGTAATTTAATGATAAACGTTTAATTCATGGGCATGGATGTTGAGATCTTTTACTATATCCATATACTTCTGCTAATAAATTCTTTGCATCTGTACATAGACTTAGGATGCACTATTAAAAAGTTTAGTATGAAACATATCATCTATGAATATGCAATCAAGTTACTGTCTAATCATCACATACTTCACTAAATTACTTTATTAATCTCCAGATTAGTAAAGTACAATTAGAATGTAACCCTTTAATCTAAATCATATTATCAATAAATCTTGAATTGTTACTAAACATTACTGAATGAAATATATGCATCATGTCCTGTGATGAAAGATGATAAGTTAGATCAGCTGTGGAAGGACTCACACCCTGTGCAAGTTCCGTAGTTCAAGACTGTTCTAGTG
>JAPSGF010000043.1:4087943-4103582 GCA_035772895.1 Perdix hodgsoniae
ACAATCTCAGGGTGTGTAGGATTGCTAACGTATTTTATACATATATATAAATATCATATATTTGCATTCTTTTTTTCCAATTTAAACCAAGGGACTTTACGTTGCTTTCTGTAACATATTCTGGGAGACAGTCTGCAAGATACTTTCATTCTAATATAGAAACTTCAAGTGCTGTTAAAAAAAATACAGAATTATAACACTAACATATAGTTATGCGTGTAGAGTATTCAACACTAAGTTATGTGGGAGTATCTAACCAACAGCACAGGACTGGAAAGTCACAGCATGGAACTGTAGGACATAACACTAAGTGTGGATCATGATAATAAGAAAAGATTTGTTGTATTCAACAGTTTGTGCCTGATTCTTCTGAAGTGAATGGAAAAGCTTCCATTAACTGCAGTGACCTGTTAGAACATGCATATTGTTCAGAAATGTGAAAGGCAGAGGAATGGTCTTTCATAAGCCTATTTGTCTGCTACTATACTACTATAGTTCTCTTTACATATTGTAACTTCATCTAGTGTCTCATGTATTCAAAACATTCTTGCTATTCAATATGACTCAGTAAAGTCATTTGATATATATATATTCAAAAAAGACCAACATAAAGATTCTGCATGGAGGAGAATATAAAACACAACATTTCTTAGTGCAACTTCTTAATAGAAAACAAGGAATACGGGAAAAAATGAAATTAGTACTTCCTGAAACTACAATTTAACAAGAAGTATTACAATTCATATATCAGTAGAACGTAGACACTAGGGAGTTGGCAAATTTTGAGAGATTATTTTATATTAATTTTAAAAAGGGATATTTTTCACATCATTCACAGCCCATCTTCGCAAAATACGTGACAAAACAAAACAAAACCCTAAATGCAAATCAAAGCTTAGCAATTGAACACATTAATAAATTTTAAGGATATTGGTTTTATTCTGTTATAGAATTTAACAGGTGACTGCAACAGTTCTACCTACACAACTCTGAAAATAGATCGAGATATGTTTATCTGTTTTGTTCACCATCTGAAATCAATTTATTCAGCACTTTATAGGAAGAGATCTCTGAATAACAGGCAATATGTCTCATGCTGCTTAGACCAAGACCAATTATGGATATTGTTTTCCAGAGAATCGTTTCTTTGCTGGAGTCATACTCAGCTATAACAAAGATTTTCTTTCTGGCAACTTTAACCTGATTTCACCTACATAAAAAAATACTTGTCAGAAAAGTCATGCATTTGGTATCTGCATCCTTTAGGAGCCTCTTTCTCATACTACATGCTTCATTTGGATCTCTAATCCTAATCTCAAAATTCTGCTTTTTTCTCTTAGTGAGATGAGCCCACATGTAGTGCAGGTGCTAAAGGAAATTTAGAGCTGTTCAAGTTACTCTTATCTGAAGAAATTCAGCATTTGTGAGGTTCCTAGAATTGTGCATACTGTTAGTGTTAGAAGTGTGGTTAAGGCCAGAGGAAGGAGAAAGTCTAGAAATCAACATGGAGTGGTTTAAAAAGGTGCTGCCAAAGGAAACTCACTGCTGCCAAAGGAGTTCTTCTCTGATGAATTTCCACTCTGAATGAGCCTGGAGTGCACAGGAAGATCAGAGCTCCTCATACAATAAGAGTCAGTGGACAAAAGTTTAAACAGTGGGAGTTCTGCTTGAAACAAGAAACGCTCCATTACTGTGAGGGTTACAAAGCAGTAGAACAAGCTACCCAGAGATGCTGTGGAAACTTTATCGCTAGATAAACTTCCGAAGATGTCTGGACGCGGTTCTGGGCAATCTGCTCCAGATGTCTTTGCATGATCGTAGGGACCAGAGCAGATGGCCTCCAGATGCTCTTTCCAACATCAGCCATTCTGTAATTCTGTTATTCAGTGGACGATGGATTGACTGTAAGATGTGAACAATGTATGTATCACAGATGTGAACTGTAAGAAGTGAACAATAAGAAATGTTTTGTTTTGTTTTGTTTTTCCTAAGAAATGTTTCACTGTTGAATGGTCTGGACCTACACATCAGCCATATGTTAATAGGTATAGAGTAACAATTATGATGAAGAGTTCAGGCAGTGAAAAAAAGAAAAACAAAATCTGCAATTGGACTGGGGCTGGAAATAACTACCAAACAAAACTGTGGGCCACAGGACCTTCTCCCCAAAGGATTCTTTACCAGTGAGAAGTAAGGTGTGACTTTTATGAAACTCAACACAGTGTTGAAATTAGGATTATAACGAAGAGGAAGAGCTCTAGGCTTCCATTGCATTGTGCTTGGAAGGATTTTAACAGAGGAGACAGAGATTTCTTGCCTGAAAACCATTATTATTTGGAAGGTCTAGGTTAACTTGGTTTGTGACTCAACTTAGGGTTTATAATTCTGGTTGGGATTACAGTAAACTCAGAGTAGTTTGGTATGGGAGAAAGAAGCTTAGAGTTCTGTCTTTAGTGGATTTTGAAACAGGCTAACAAATTAACTTGAGGGTCATCTAAGCCAAACTAGAGATGCTTTGTGTAAGGAGAGATTAAGGCAGTACATGGTGTTAGGTTTTGTTTAAAGAGAAATTGATGGATTTTTTTTTAATTTTTATTTATTTTTCTTTTCCCACAGGCAAATTCTTAAAGCAGAGGATTCTGCATTAATGGAAAATATCTTGAAGGTGTCAAGGTTCTGGCTGTATGGCTTAAAGTTAAGAGAAAGGTACAGCTGTGCTTAGATAGAGACCATAGATGGCAACTCAGAGAAATTTAACACTACCATAAGATTTCTCTTCATATCATCTTTTTTTCTCTGAGACAAATCTAGGGTTTCATGTGTAAACTGGATTAGAATCATGGCTAGCAGTGAGAGAATGAGAAAGTCCAGAGTTCAGAGTGAAAGTTGTAAGGTGACTGGAAAACTGTTTCCAAGGCAAATAAGTGCTGAAAACAATGGAGCACTGCTATCTTCTGTCAGTCCTAACCAAACTGTCAGGCTTAGCCTCACTGGCAATTTTCACCAGAAAATAATTATATAGGGAAGGAATTTCTTCCATCAGCACTTCTGTAGCCTTTCTAAGACTGTGGTTCCTGGCTTTATCTTTCCTGCTGCCCATGAAGACTCAAGCAGATTGATACGTAGATCCATTTTTTCCCTACTTGAAGTGATACTGTGTCACTTTAGCAAAATGGTGGCCACTCACTGTCCTGTTTCTTCTCTGTTGACATTACTTTTTTTCTTTTCCCGGTGTTATCTCAGTAAGGTGTGAACAGTTCTGGTCCTCGTAGTTATTTCCATTTTTTCATTTTAACTTGTATCACTCTTCTCTTCATTGCCCATACAATTCCTTTCTTTTCTTTCCTGTGCACTAATTAAATATGCTGTATCACTTCTTTTCTAAACTCTTTGCATACTATACCTTTCTTGTACCTTGCTTAGTCTTGTTTTACCTGTCTCTCCTTGTTCACTTCGCCTTCCTTGGCCTTACTTTGCCCTACCCTACAATCTTTTTTTGCTGTAACTTCTTTTTTGCTTCAATCTGTTTCTCCCTGAGGCATCCATTTTTTCTCTTCCTAAAAGCTTGTCTCTCAGTTTTTGTTTAAATATAATATTGAATTCCTTTTCCTCCTCCTGTTCTTTTCTTAGAACAGCAATTTCTCTTAGATTTTCTCTGATGTTTTATGTCTGTTCATGGCTGTTTATCACTGTCACAGCGTTAACTAGATCAATCTATGCCCGTGACAGGGGGGCAATACGCCCCTGCCCCTCTTACCCCCCCCGGCCCCACACAAAATGGGAAGGAAGGAGGGGAAGAAAAACAACAGCGGCAACAATCTATGGAGGAAAACTTATTTTACTAACTATGATATTGGAAATGCAAAATAACACAATATAATAAGATCTAATTGAAACTGAGACTAATAAATCAAATAAGATAGGAGAGAGAGTTCCCGAGACCAAGTCAAACCTGAAAGGCTTGGGATGGCTAGGAAAATACAACCTCCATGGGCCCACCGCAAAGCAGTAAGTGAGCGTTCCCCCCCCCCCGGAAGGGTCAAATCCCATGACTTCCATCATGCACAGGGATAGGTACATGGAGCTGGAGTATTAACACTTTAGTTCCAGTGCACTACATGATGTGTTGATGTGGAATACTGAAAACCAAAAAACGTGAAACCATGACAGTCACTCTGGCTTTGTTTTGGTTATTCTCACGAGAGGACCCTCACTCTACTTATGAATTACTTGCTTGTGCCTTAACACAAAAGTCATACTTAATTCTCACCTCACTATTCTTACCAGCTGCTTTTCTTCACTGCCTCATCTCAATATATGGATTTTCTGACTAGGAATTCTCAAGTATGTTCATCATCTTAGACTGTTTGGTTTTATTTTAAACATAATTATCTGACATTTTTTTCTCATTTCTCATCTTTTATTCAAAAGCTTGTGAAACAGTTACAGGTAGTTTGGTGCACTAAATCCATGAGTTGTTTCTAGAATTCTGATATTATTGCTGTAGGGATTAAAGTTCTAATACGTTTTTTTCTGTATCCAAAGGGTTAGTATGTGAATGTGAGAAGCTTACATTTACTGCTGTAAACGTTGTGTGATTTTACAAATTTACAAGCACAAATCTTATTCATATCAAGATTGTTCACTGTAGATATTTCATTACAGGATTTAGTAATGTGTACATTTTTGTAGATAACTTTTTTTCCCTATAAACAGTAGGCTTCAGAAATTTTCAGTCTGTATGACATTTTTCACTTGGCTTATATAATTAGTTTATTTCATATGGATTCACATACTAATGTTAACTGATGGTTTGCAGGAGATCAGTTTTCCTTACCTTTTAAGAGCATTGCATAAAGGATGTAGGACCTGTAATAGCTAAATTCCTAAGTTCCAGAATGCAGACTAGAGCTGCATTTGACACTCGAGCTCTGTGTTTGATTTTATAGGGACAATTAGACATCTAAGAACAAGGCTTAAGACAGAGCTCAGAACAGGTGGAATCATAATATAGAGTGACAAGTTCAAAGAAGTGCAGCATGCTTGCTTAGGTAGAGAAGATGAAGTGTAATCATGATTCTGTGGTTGGCCTGCTGTGCTCAGGTGTAATAAGAAACTTTCAGGAATTTTTCAAATTTTCATTTTACATAGTGCATTAAAAACCAGACATGGAGAGCAGTACTTTGACCTCCGATCTACAAAATGAAGTCTTCTGTTCTGGTTAATTATCTACATACTGATATTCCTTTTTCATGTTGTTGTGGGACCCAGATTTGCATCTCTTCAGCTTGAAAATGTCAGTGAACTCTGGTTTTCTTCTTGCTGATTGAGTGAAGTATGAAGAGGGAACAAAACTATATGACTGCTCATGCCCTTCTTTAAGATTCAAAAATAAAGAAGTTAATAGTATATTTTATAAAAATCCAGTCAGGATGTCACAGATGTTCTGCAAGATGTTTGTACCGTCTGGCTTCAGCAGAACAAAGGTTTTAGGAAAAACACTGTTCCTTGTTGATATTCTTTATTATATGTTCATTATATTGCCTTGTTAGTTCAGTTTCCTAATGATCTCAATTTTACTTCCCAATAATATCAATTTTAAAAATACAATGAAGTGGATCTGTTCTATGAAATTGAAGTTCATCTGTCTAATTTCTCATATGCAATTTAAAGAAAGATATGCAAACAGGGAAATTAGATTTTTTAAAGCAAGTTGCAATTTAGATAATTACCTCTTTTTTTTATTTTATTTTGTGTATGATACTTGTATATGCTTACAGTAATATACCTCTAAAAATGATAGTGATAATCACTCAATTGAGATATAACTCCTTTCTAAATGTTTACTTATTTAAATCAAATTCTAATAGAGATTTGTCTTTACCATAGACTAGTAGCAACAAATCAGTCTTGCGTATGCTTCACTTACAACTGCATCCTCTTAATGGATATTTTAACACAATCCAATATCAGGGGTTATCTCAGTAGCAATCAGTGCTCATGTAGAAGAATCAGAAAGAAATCTGATTTATCAAGAGTTGTCTGTTGTTTCACAGAAAACAAGCCTCAGTCAGCTAGTTTCTCTCTCTTTACACTAATGCCAATGAGTCAGGATCTTGAATCCCTTATTCATGTTGTTAGTAGTAAGTTCTGCTGTCATGGAGTTAACTAGATCAATCCATGCCTGAGACAGGGGGCATGATATAACTATGATATTGGAATGCAAGATAACACAATATAATACAATCTAATTGAAATTGAGACTAATAAATAAAATAAAATAAGAGAGAGTGAGAGTTCCTGAGACAGAGTGAAACCTGAAAAGCTTGAAATGTCTAGGAAAGCACCCTCCAACACCCATTGCAAGGCAGTAAGTGACTACGTGACCAGGAAGGGACAGATCTCATGACTTCCACAATGTACATGGACAGAATTGGAGCATTAACACTTTAACTCTCAGTGCACTACATGATGTTATGATATGGAATGCTGAAAATCAAAATTCACAAAACCATGATATCTGTGAAAAGATATTCTTCTATTTTCATGAAACTTTCAGCTTTTGCTGCAAGGCAGACAAAAGTAAGAAATGTGATATTTTAAGGAATCTTCTGAATGAGCACCATCTTCACTGATCACATGCAGGATAATTGAAGTTGGAATGGACTTCAGAAGGTCTCTAGGACAACATCTTTCAAAAAATTAAGCTCTCAGGGTTTTATCTAGCCTTTGTAGTCTCTACAGATGGAGGCTCTACATCTTTCTGGGGCCACCTGTTTCACTGACTAGACTTGAGGGCAAAATGTGCTTTTCCACATCCACCTCTCATGTTCCTATTCATGCTCCCTGTCTTTAAAATTCCCACCATGCACTCCTGGGAAGTGCCCGACTTTGTCTTCCTTACAGACTTCTCCAAAAGTATTGGAAAGCTACTGTCAGGTCCTTCTCAAGCTGTGTTTTCTCCAGGCTGAACAAGATCAGTTCCCTCAGTCTCTCTTCACAGTGCTAGTGCTTCTGCCTCTGCTAAGTTTCGTGGCTCCCCACAAATCTTGCCCAGTTGATCAACTGAGAAGCCAACCTTGGATTCTAGAACTGTAGTAGATGTGGTCTTAAAAACACTGAGAGGGAGGAGAATCATTTCTTTGAGCCACCATCTTTTCGATAGCTCAGGAATCTGTTGACAATCTACCAGGCTCTTTTAGTTTTTAGTCTTACTGCATTTCAGGCTAGATGAAACATACACTGCAACACAGACTGCTAAAGTATCAGAAAGACTGCAAACCCTTGCAGTATGATTCCCTAAGGATAGACTGCTCTTTGGTTTTTTTTGGTTTTTTTTTGTTGTTGTTTGTTTTTGTTGTTTTTAATGCAGCACATTTTCTCTATTTGTTGCATTCCAAATCCTTCTTATGCTGGAACACTGAAATTGGCATAATACCTTTTGTGTGGGCAGTATGCCGCACTAACAGATGGCCATACTAGTGGACAAGTTATGTGCATTAATTTTGATTAGGATGGGCAGAAATCCTAAAACAGCCATCAGTGTAGAGCTTTTGAGCATGTTCTTACAGGCATAAGTCATCACCGCTGCACTGAGAGATACAGCTCTGAATATCCCAGAATAGCTTGTGTCTCCATGTAAAGTGCTTCTGTTTCAGTGAATCAGATTAATTTTTGAGACAGCATAATAATATTTAAAAGTCTACATAAACTTCCTTCAAGTTGTCATGACTACCGGTAAACACATTTCCAACGACCTCTAGCTCCTGTGTCTCACACAAACTCTTAAAGCTTCTCTTTCTCAAACAAGCACCCTTCTAACCAGTACAGCAGTATTTTTCCACAGTCACATTTTCTGATGTAGACAAGTAGATAAGTGGTTACATACATCGATTCTTCTCTTTGAAAATTTCAAAGGACAATTCCCTGTATGAGTTTCTTAAAGTTTGTGGTATGCTTTTCCTAAATAATTTTACTATCTAAATGTTTAATTGTATCTTCTCTTTCTATTTTAATGGCAACCAATAAGAGATTTTGAAATCAAGATCTGCTAAACTGAATGACAACTATTATTCAGAATTGTGGATAAGGGACCACTGACAAAGTTATCATCAATCTCTATTCAGAGATTTATACTTTATCAGCCCCTACCTAGGGACAATACCTTCTTAATTACTTTAAATCAGAAGTCCTAATCTGGAACTGTCAAAAAAACTTGGTTTTCTGAAGAGAAGCTTTAATTAAGAGGTATTACACATTACTAAAGATCAGTGTTTTTCAACTTTTATCTCCTCATTCAGTATAATCTGTCCCAGACATTTGATTTTTTTTTTAATAGAAAAAAAAGGATTAAAAATAAAAAATAATTGAGCAGTATTTTCTGAAATTATCTGATGAAAAAGTGTAATGGAACCAGCTTTTGGATCTTTAGATTTTGGGAAGCAAAACAAATTGCAAGATCATATTATTTTTATCTCTAAATCCACTGTCTTTTTTTAGGCAACATTATGATATGGTTAAGTGCATTATCCTGATAAAAACACAAAGCCAAGAGGCAGTGCTGCTATTTGTTTTCCTGTTATATTTGTGGGCTTTTATCTAGCTGTGGGAGCCAGCCGGTGAGCAATAAGTAGGGATCATTTTTTGGAAGCTGATTGCTGTTGCACTGTCAGTATACAGCAAAGTGGTATATACCATAGCACAATCAATGATACTACATTGGAAATTATCAGAATTCTATGAAAACTGACCTGTGAAAGGGGATTTGGGGATCATTAGCCTAGAAGAAAAATAAAAAACAAAAAACAAACACATAGAAACTGTCTTAAAGTATAAGAAAGGAGACAGTGAAGGCCTTAACTGAGTCATGGAGGAGGTAAGGGATACATTAGGAAAAGACATTTTGACCATGTGAATGGTTGAACGCTGAGACAGATCACCTGTGTGAGTGTTTGCAGCATCCATCACTGGAGGGGTTTTAACATTTGTTTATCTTAACAAAGTAGAGGAGGTATGTCTAACCTTTCAGTTGGGAATGGATTACTCTGTTTGTCCAAGTTAGTTCCAGCTGTATTTCATTATTATTAAATATCTTGTCATCGTATAGATTTCCAATTTGCTTTTCTTCTTTATCTTACAATGATATACATTCAGAGATTAAATTCTAATTAAAGGGAAACACATTATTTTATATTGATACATAACATGCATAAAAACTGAATGTATAAATGTAAAATATAAAATATAAAATAAAATTAAAAAGTATAAAATACAAACTGTACAATGCAAAATGATTTTCAGATCTTGCATATATTGAGCATTTCATCGTGTTCATCTCAAGTCAATAGTTGGAAAAGATTAATGAATAGATTTCTAACATTGCATAAATTTTTGAAAACCCGATTAAAGCTAACTTATATTTTTTAGGGGGATTTTTTAGGACTTACAATACCTGAGTACTGTTGATTTTGTTGGGAGACTTCTTAACAGAAAGTAGACTGATGAAAACAGACTAGATTCTGAGCACTTCCTTTAGAACTGATGGTGAAACCCCAGTGCTGGAGAGAAGCCTTAAGACAAAACAGTGATTGTAAAATCCCACATGATTACATAATTTTTAGAAGGTATTCCCAGTGCCCTAAGGTAGAAGACAAATTGGTCATTTTTTTTTCTTACCAAAATCCAAACAGCAGTTGAATAAAATGATACACTATAAAACATTTGTACCGCCTCATCCCTGGAGTGAGCACACATTGTCTGCAAAATGCAAACTGTACAATTTTCATGACTCAAATGTCTTCTGACTCAGACGAGAAACATTTAAGGTTCCAATATCATCTCTTTTAGCCTTTTAGCCCTTGATTCTTAGCTATGTAATTATGAAATACTTACTAGTGTGTCTTTCTCAGTTCCAAATGGATAATTACAAGTCATCAGTTGCCTTTCACAGAATCATAGAATCATTGAGGTTGGAAAAGACCACTAAAACTATTTTGTTCAAGCATCAACTCACCGCCACTAGCTCACTAAGCCATGTCTCTCAGTGCCATATTTACACACTTCCTGAAAACCTCCAGGGACACTGCCTCCACCGCTTTCCAGGGCAGCCTGTTCCAGTGCCTCACCACTCTCTCTGAGAAATTTTTTGAATATTGTGTTCTATGTTTGTGACCAGACAGTAGGAGTTATCCTGTACTACAAAGAGTCTAGTCTAAAAAAAAAACATAAATAAATGAAATAAAGAAAAGCACCACAACTGAAGTCTGAATACTAGTGTTATCCACTTTTCTGTTATTCTGTTTGTAATATTACAACTATTCTGTTATTAAACTGTTATTACTTTTCCAAAGGAGCAGCAATTTGCAGTAGCCTTCCAGAATAAATGTCAATTGCAACTGGGGCTATGAAGAACTCATGATTTTAGCCCTACAGGCATGCAATAAATATAGCAGAATTTGAAAAATTGATGAAGTAGGGGACCTGGAGATTGCGCATCTGAAATGTCTCACTCAAATGATCCCCAGGTTGAATCACCAGATTTTCTTTATGAGCCACAAAGCAGAGTTAAAGTCCAACACAGTCTGAGTAGACATGCAGGTTTTAGATGACATAAAAGATTCATCTTGAAATAGAAAGGGCTTGTCAGTAATGACCTTAATTATAGTAGGAGCTGTGCTATAATGTTGCTTGAAATTAATCAGCTGCATCTGCTCTATTGTAATGTGATCTTCAGCAAAAAAATTATCCTAGAAAGGAAGTCTTCTTATGAACATAGCATGAAATGAAAGGGCTTTTCACATCCCTCTGTGGCACCTTGCAAATTATTTTATTTCCTATAATTCATTTTCCTAGAATAAACTTGTTTTCCTCCAGAGATGATCATAGGAGCACATCCATGAAATTTCCTCACATTTTGGAAAGATCAGGTTCAAACTTGCATTACTGGAAAACAGCACTAACAGTAACAGCATCTTAGTCCTTAGGTCATTTCAAAACTATTCAAAACATGCTTTTTGTATATGTGCAAATTGGAATGCGTGAAGGCCAGAAAAATCCAAAAGAAAAAAAAAATAAAATGAAAAATACAAATAAACCAAATACTACTGCAAAAGTTGGTGAAGTTGATGAAATTAAGTCAAGGAGGTATCAGAACTTTTGTGTGATGCTCACTGATGTGCATACACACAAGAAAGTAGATGATAAGAAATAAAAACAGATTTTTTTCTGGTCTTTCGGACATGATTTTTCCAACATCATATTTAAATTATTAACAGTTGAAGTTCCAGGACTTTCTATTTAAAAAATAAAATACATTATCAGTTTGGGTTACTAAAAAAGTCTCCTAGAGAAACAGAAAATCAAGATAATTAAACATCCCATTTTAAAGTTGTGCTAAAATAAAATCACTTCTCTAAATACTGTTTGAGAAGCAAAGAAAAAAAACTATGCTTGATTTCATTTCACTGATTTTATCATCAGTAAAATCTTTCCTAAACTTTTCATATGATACCTGAATCTTGGTTTACCAATTATTTCACTGGACATTGATCAGTCAGTCTTGCAATTGTCAGATGCATTGAGAAATGTTCTTTTAAGAAATGGCCAGATTAGAATTTGCTAGGGGATGAAATAGTAAAAATCTCCAAATAAAATATATACAGACTCTTACCTGATTTTCCAGATATTCTCCACTGTTTAGCCCGAAATTATATCTGCCACAGCCTCAAGGAGTGTTTTTACTTTTGAGAAAGATATCCGCTCTCTCTCTCACTTATTTTCCACTCAGTTGGACAAATTCCATCAATTTAGAAATCAAAACAAAACCCAAACATCTATCTATCTGCAGGAAGGCAGAATGTCTTATTTCTTTTCTATACCAACTGGAATGTTAAACTTAATAAACACATCCAGCTGTCTTCTATTTTTCTAGCACATACTGAATGATGTAATTACAGTGTGCACAAGAAAGAATAAAAACTCCACTTATCAGGCTACATGGCTTTTGCTTAAAGTTAAGGCAAAAAGAATCAAACTAAACCCAGTTTTCCTACTGGGGGATATATTCACACACACACACAAAACCAAAAAAAACAAAAAAACCCCACATCTTGATAATGACTTTCTCTATGACTCTCTGCATTACACTGTGACACCGTAACTGTAGTTATAATTGATTCTGAAGCAGCATAGGAATGACCTTAGCTTTCAGAGATGATGTCTTCTTAAACAAGGAATAAAATAGAAATAAAATCACTGAACTGGCCTCTGGGAACGTAGATATGCCAAAGTGAGATGATAAGACTGTACTAAATGAGCGCAACAATAAACAAGAGATACAAAATTCAACAACAAAAATGATGCATAATCTGCATTTTAATAGGACAGAATGGTATATATCAATTTGAAGATTTTAATTCCTCTGAAATACCTGAAAAAAAAAGGAGATTTATTATACTTAAAGGAGATTCTGCAGCAGAAGCTGTCTTAAGCATTTCACTTTAGAAAAGTTATCTTACTGGGCTACAAAAATTACAATAAATGCACAGTAACTGTGTTTCTGGTGACTACCCCCCATACACCTCTTTTCTATCTAGGTGGTATTGTTCGTAAAAATGGTTGCTTGCCAAATAAACCCCTAAAGCACTTAGGCAGCCCAACCAGGTACGTGATTTGAATGCACCTCAGTTTGAATTCACAGTAACGCTAGACTGTGTGCTTGTATTCAGGTAAATATGAGACAGAACATATCCAACACTAAAAGTGCTCTTTATTACCTCCACAATTTCACCCTGGCACATGGGTTATTTCTTATAAAACACGTAACAGAGTACAGTGTCATCACTGATGACAAAATGAAGGTAAAGTAATAAGAAAATCAAGGCTTGCTGCATGAATATAGTGCATGTTTTGACACAGTATCTTTATGTACATTTGCTGTGGACTGTATACTATAAATTATAATTTCCTTAGTCTTCACTTGAGTAATATCACTAGGTAATAAAAATGTTTCTGCCCTATTTTCCTCCCTAGGCTGAATCTAATCCAAAGTTAGTCAGTATATAAACACTATTTGAAGAAAGATAACAGAATGATTGCTTAACTCCTGTGAAAATGTACATAATTTCTTTTTCCAGCCATCTTTACTCCAATTCTGAATATGGACTTTCCATTCACGTTGTACAGCCAATTTTTTGTAGGGACTGAATAGTAATTTCTTCCATTCTCTCTTGGTTAATACCACCTGCTAGTGACCCAGATGTTCACCTTCAATAAACCTAACTTTATGAGCTCTACTTCATAAAACTCCTAGTCTAAAACCGACTTTAATAGCAGCTTCATTCTTTTACATTAGACCATCTGTCAAAAAGTCCATTCATTTGGAAAGGTGTTCTACCTCAACACTGCTAAGGTCATTACTATATCACCTCAGTGTAACAATGACATGTAAGACAGGACAATTTCTTTGGGTGTTTGTATATGAAATGAGACCCTTAACGTAATTAAAAGGAAGGATTCTGCAATAAATTTTTCCAGCAAATTAAGTAAATGAATATGATGTTTGTTTTTAGTTTTGGAATTTGACCTTCTGTGTAACCAGGCACTTTATTAAACAACTACCCTTTTATAAGACACATGAACAATAAATGCATTATCAGCAGTAATAAGGTTACAGATGGCTTACTCTGAAAGATCCTATTTGGCCTCCTTGCTGAAAATTTCATCTTTGCAGTAAAGAGTGGAAGGTGACAGAATTTTAAATAACATGAAAGCAGTAAAAGGAGTTACAATATTTATGATGGGAACTTAACTGTAGGTAAGTAGTAGCCTCAGAAATATGCAGTGATTCTGGATTATAGATAATTTCCAGATACTTCATCCTTTCAGAATAACAGAAACATGAGTCATACTAGGACTGAATCTTGCATGCATTTGCTGCTTGTCTGTCCATCTCTCTCTCTCTTACGCACAGAAAAAATTTGGAACACCGGGTTCTCAGATCTCAGTATAAAAGTTGTCCTCAGCTATTGCAGTATAAGAAAGAGACAAGGAGCAAGATGGATATAAATAGGTATTTGAATATTATGAAATTTTTTAATTGTGATTAGTGGTTTGCCTAAAATAAAATAATTCAATCTTTGCTAACCACAGGAAGTTAACTTTAATGAGGCTATGTTGATTTAGCTGCCAGGTTTTGCCACTACATTGATAATCTACAGCTAAATCTGTTATTGTGCCGGCAGGAAAGCATATTTTCAAATTGGAAGAATAAAAAAAAAGAAAAAGTAAAGATGGGATATAACAAGGATTAGACTATACACTGTCTTTTAGTGCCCTTAAAATTCAATCTTTGTCCATCTTGCCATGCATATTTTATTACTGGACACTTCTTTTGTACTTCTATATCATTATTTCTAGTCAACATTCATAATCAGGATCGTTTTGTTGTTTAAATGCAATCTGTATTTTTCAACCTTAATTTCCCCCCAGAATATCCCATCTTGCACTGTGTCATAACAAAAGGGTTACAAAAAGTCTAACATTCTTGCAAAAAAATGTTTAGAATTATATTAAAATGTGTACTACAGTTGATGCTTATATTATGGTGGAAGTATAAATGCTGCATTTGCACAAAATGAGATTTATATTTTCTGGATCACCTCCTTAAACAAATTTCTGTTATGGAGACTGAAGTGAAAAAAATCTTTTTTTAATTTTTATTTTTTTTTTAATTTAAAAATTAAATTAATTTAAAGATTTTTTTTTTTTAAAAAAGGGATGCTGATACTGGTGCCATTTTCAGGGAAACTTCAATAGGCAAAACTATCTTCTTTGCATGTTGAACAAACAAAAATAAAATACTGGGCAATTTTGCACAAACAATATCCAGATCAAAAAGAAAATCTGCAAATGACATTGTGTTACATTTTGTCTTCATCAAATGTAATGAGAATTAGACAGCTACAGCTTTTACCCGTATTTTATTAGATTTGTCTACAATTGATATAATCTAACAATATTCAGTATTTTTTAAAGACATTCCATATTGAATTAAATGTAAAGATTGCACTAGCTTTCTTTTAAGTTTACGTTATAATCTTTGACCAAAATTATCAACTATTGGAACTACATGAACACTTGCTCATTGACATTCAGATTTATTTTGGCATTCTAAACATGAAATATATCTTGGCAATACCCACAGACTATGTGAAATTACTCCCCTTGCAAGTGGACCAAATGCTCTTTTCTGTAGCTGTGCCACTTTGCAGCTAGAGGCTACTACACAGTGAGAGAATATTGTCATCTCCATGACATGTGCATGTTTCATGAATGTTTTCATGAATGCTGCCAGAGAAAAAAAACAGCTAATGATTTCCACTCATCGGAGTCCAATTTGAATAGTAAGCTGGCTCTTTTGCATTCAAAACATCAGAAATTATGGCATAAAAATCTTTTGTTTAGAAACTGTTCCGTTTATAAAAGCAAAAGAAGAGTAATCCCAACATAGACACACTCAAAGAAAAGCAGTAAAGTTCTCCTTTTTTATATTGTATACTTAAGTTTAAGGATATATATATTTTTTCAGCAGATATCTCAGAAGAAATACATACTTTTTCCCCTCCCTCCCTCCCTCCCTCC